>JBBBDQ010001969.1:0-2500 GCA_037127315.1 Ascarosepion bandense
CTTTTCCAATTGGAGTAGATAGACTAAACTATCGCCCGGTTCACACTCCACCCACGTCTATTGAACAGGTGAAGAGGCTCATCCCTTGTTCCCTGCTTAGGATGTTGTTACCGGTTTTCTCTTTTCCAATCTTTTTACTCTTTTTTTCTTTTCCAATTGGAGTAGATAGACTAAACTATCGCCCGGTTCACACTCCACCCACGTCTATTGAACAGGTGAAGAGGCTCATCCCTTGTTCCCTGCTTAGGATGTGGTTTCCGGTTTTCTCTTTTCCAAACTTTCTACTCTTTTTTTCTTTTCCAATTGGAGTAGATAGACTAAACTATCGCCCGGTTCACACTCCACCCACGTCTATTGAACAGGTGAAGAGGCTTATCCCTTGTTCCCTGCTTAGGATGTGGTTTCCGGTTTTCTCTTTTCCAAACTTTTTACTTTTTTTTTCTTTTCCAATTGGAGCAGATAGACTAAACTATCGCCCGGTTCACACACCACCCACATCTATTGAACAGATGAAGAGGCTCATCCCTTGTTCCTTGTTTAGGATGTGGTTTCCGGCTTTCTCTTTTCCAATCTTTTCACTCTTACGTCGCCCCCTGCGCTTCAGTGGTGTTACCGCCTTGCTCGGGGTGATATGATTACAAAAAAAAAAAATTATTATTGGTTTGGTTTTACACATATTCGCCGAATAAATGCCGGTGTATCTTACCTGTTAATTTCAATATCTTGTTAACTTTCCAAAAACCTATTACGCTAAGGTTCGCCCTTCACATGACCCGAACCCGCTCGTTAGAAAACTTTGTTTTCCTGCCATTTCTCGTCTGCAGTTTGTTTAATCATTATCTCCCTTCATTTTTTTTTTTTTTTACTTTTATTTATCTCTCATAGTTAAGTGGCTTCTTTCCTTTTCAACACCTTCATTAATTTTCCTTCTCTCTGTCTGTTGTCTGTCTGTCTGTAGCTATCTATCTATCTCTCTTAAACATATACACTCTCACTTCTTTCTTTTTCACTCTTCGCTCACTTTCTTTCTCTTCAAAGCCATCATTTTTTTTTTTGCTTCTCTCATATACACTCTCTTTTAACTCTTTCCTCGTTTCCTTTCCATTTTTTTCTCTTCTTACTGAATTTGTTTTATTCTTAAAGCATAGTGATGCTTCTTTCTCATACTGTCTCTCTCGACTCTACTTCATTTGACAATTTTTCCTTCTCACATTCTTCTTTCTAACGCATTCCCATTTTTATTGCTTTCATCTGTAATAATCTCATTCTTTTTCTTTCCTTCATTCCTGTTCGTTTTTGTCTTTTTGTATCCGTCATTCATTTGTTTAACAACATCACTCATTCTCTGTTTTCAATATTTATATTTTCTCAAAGAATGGTTCACTTTTTCTTTATTTTGCATTTCATTTTCCTTTTATCTTCTTTTCTTTCTTCCCCTTTTATTCTTTCTTTCTTATTACTTTCTTTAATTCCCTACGTTTTCATCGGTCATTTTTAATAATCCTTTGTTCATTCTCTTTTTCACACTCACGATTTCTATTCTCCCCTTTTAAATTCTTTCTCGCTTTCATTCACACGGCTTTTCTCTCTCTCTCTCTCTCTCTCTCTCTCTCTCTCTCTCTCTCTCCTTCTCTTACTAATTTTCATACGAACTGTTTTTCACAATAGCACATTCACTCTCTTTTTTCATACGCAATTTTTTATTTTTCATTATCTCTTTCTTTCCTTCATTTTGTCTCTTTTTTTCTTATTCATTCACATTGATTTTCGCTCCTTATATAATTTAATTTTGTTTTTAATTTTTCTTTTTCTTCATCACTTTTCTTTCTTTTTTTTCTATCTCTTTTTTTCATTCATTCACATTGATTTTCTCTCCTTATATAATTTAATTGCATCTTTTAATTTTTATTTTCTCTGTCTTTCCTTCCTTTATTTTGTCTTTTTTCTTATTCATTCACATTGATTTTCGTTCCTTATATAATTTAATTGCATTTTTTTCTCCATCTCTTTCTCTCCTACATTGTGTCTCTTTTTTTTTTTTTCTTATTCATTCACATTGATTTTCAATCCTTATATAATTTATTTGCATTTTTTTCTGTTTAATGTTGCCGTTTTAATTCCGAAAACATGTGGCACCAAATTTATTTTTTTCTAACACGATACTAATCATTTATGCAGTGGCTTTAGACTCTCCTTCCCAAAATAATGATTTGAAACTTTCTTCTTGTTGCTCTCTTGGCTGTTTGACATCATTTAGCCAGCAACATCATTTAATGGAATCGAACATTAACTATAACCTTCCATCTTAATTCGCCTCCTTCTCATCCACTTGTAATTACCAAGGTGACATTCGTAAAGCCTGATGAATGCTGAGGAAATTATTCTTGGGGTCAGGCCTTAGGTTGTAAATGGTAATGTCAAGAGTTTAGTTCGAAGCACTTTGTAATCAACATTGCAAGAGTGCAGTTCGTCTGTGTTGTAACTAAGTTTCCTTTATAAA
>JBBBDQ010001969.1:5000-327500 GCA_037127315.1 Ascarosepion bandense
TACTATATATATATATATATATATATATATATATATATATATATATTAATTCAGTTACTTCAATCCAAGGGAAAAAAGCAGGAAGGTAAATTCCAAAAACCCGATCCTAATTAATATTAAAAATTTATTTTAATATTAAAAAATGATACAGGAAGAGAGCTCCATGTAATAAAATATTACAGAGCAAATATATATTAAAAAAGGATTAATTCAAAGATGTTGAATGGCTGTTGCTGAGGTGATGTGTTATCCCCCGTGGGGATCTTCATATCGAAATGGCCATTCAACATCTTTGAATTAACCCTTTTTTAATATATATATATATATATATATATATATATATATATATATTATCTTCTTCCCATTAAGTCATGTTACTTACTGTCGTATGTGATACACGTTTGGACAGTCTAGTGTCATATGTAATACACGTTTGGGCAATTATGTCTCTTTCGAGACATGATTGCCCAAACGTGTATCACATATGACACTAGACTGACTCTGTCTTTTCACCGGTTTTCACAGTGATGCATTAATTATTGTTTTTACGGTTATGGATGGTAACGGTTATTTTTCACCCTATTTTAGCAACTATTAAATCGAAATGATTGTGGATCCTAATACTGTTTTGGTAGCTATTTTATAGTTTTGTTTATTCTCTTTATTATTGATTGCTTCGTTATTTATTGTTGATTTTTATTATAATGTTTATTTATTTTTACTTTTTGTTTACTTATGCTTACTTTTTGTGAGTTTTTATTATTCCATTTTAACTAACGTAGTAAAAAATACATTTTGAGATTTTAGTGAATGCGTAACCGAAAAAACCGGGTGGCTTGCTGAAAGAAATGAGCGTACTTACCCGTCGTACAAACTGTAGTGAAAAAGGAAATTTTGTTTGTCTGGCAGCCATTTTTTTTATTTATTTATTTATTTATTTATTTTTTTGTAATATTGAAGTCACGTTATTTCTCGTGAGGCGGTGATTTGGAAAAAATAAAAGAGGAAAAGAGAAGCTACCTGGGAATGATTTGCCAAGTGCACTTTTGACAGCGAATGTTGAGAATACTAAGGAATTTTTGCGGCAACGGTGTTTTAGACGAAAACGTATCCTGTGAAAGTTAAGACTCGTCTTCGTGTCTCCAACAGAGATGAGTTCCGATCGTTTATTTGGTAATTTTTCTTGGTGTGGGAAGGTAATTATAGATATTTTTACACTAGACAAAGTTTACAGTTTTTGGATTTATTGTTGCAAGCTGATGAAAGAAACAAAATCACACAAAAATATAACAGAAAAAAAGGAAAATACTATTTGCATTATTCGGACTATTGTTCTAATCTTTATTGCTATTTGTACGACGTTTCGGCCGTTGTACGCTCTGGCCTTCTTCAGGTAAATAGTGTAAATAATACCCCATCTCAGAAATATGGACAAATAAAGACGGAAAAATCCTTCTTTTTTATTATATTTTTGTGCGATTTTGTTTCTGTTTATAATATCCAAGATTTGTTTCGAAAGTATTTACTGTTCAAATATTTACCATTTGTAAAAGAAGCCGACTAATGTTAATTATTTTCTTCCCAGCGTCCTTCAATTACTCCTTTATATATTTTTCCTTTGTTATCTGCTGATTTTACAGTGGCTTGGCATATTAAATTGTTTAGCAAGCAATTTCCATTTAAGGGACATTTATTCTTTGCTATGCAGTTACACATGGGTTTGATTTGTGTGAGTGGTTTTTTGGTTGTTTTCTTGTGTTTATATAGAGAGAAAGTGAGAGCAGACAGACAGACAGACAGACAAAGAAAAACGCCTGTGTCGGATTGCATCCTTTAGGATATATGCTTAAGTGATGTTTACGTTGATGTGATTGCCAATGCGCAAAAAAGTGAAGGGGCACTTAAATTTTAAACTTTTAATTTTCTATGACTTAACCAATAAATTTCGATGTCGTAAAAAAAACGAAATTAAATTAGTTATATTAGTAGTAGGAAGATAACAAAAATCTGTGGTTTGGACATAGTGAGTAGATATTGATCGAT
This sequence comes from Ascarosepion bandense, assembly GCA_037127315.1. Lineage (NCBI taxonomy): Eukaryota > Metazoa > Mollusca > Cephalopoda > Sepiida > Sepiidae > Ascarosepion > Ascarosepion bandense. The sequence continues at coordinate 7,044 of JBBBDQ010001969.1, forward strand.
ATCAAAAAGTATTGCAAATTGATATCAATGTGATTTCAGCTTGAAAGATTTTTATCCGGTAAAAATCATATTGTGGCATCGAGTATTACATGTTATATAATCTCTCTCTCTCTCTCTCTCTCTCTCTCTCTCTCTCTCTCTCTCTACTTAATGTATTCTTGGATGTGGTCTCCAGATCCGTTCTCAAAGATTCCGACAGATTGTTTCAAAACCCATGTAAAACAATTGTACTGGTTTGTACTGATTTTGATGAATGTGTACATTTGTCGTCGGACATCACAAATACCAACTAGATATTCAATGCCCTTTGTGTAATATTATATTTTCTCAGTTCCGAACACGTTACGCTATCTTCACGGAGTTGAATCACACTCATTTCCCCTTTATTCTAGCTGTAAGAAAATCTCACTTAGTTCTTTTTCTAAAAACTCGTATTTCGTGGGACCGAATCCTGTGTGGATGCTTTCTTGAACACTTCTTCTATGTGCTCTGTCATTTCAGGACGTAGGCAATCATGGTTCTCCACGTCTCCATATCCCTTGTGGCCCTTAGTATGTTTGCTCCTGTTACACTTCCTAACCCCGTTCCGTCATCCACCTGATCAGGCCCTGCAAATATGTTATCCGCTGCCTTCCTCTGTCTCTTTTTCCTTCTATCTGGCCTGTCAGTATCAGGTTCCCCAAGCTCTCCTTCCTCATTGCGTGTCCACGAACTTCAGTTGTCTCTTCCTGATGCTCAGTATTAATTTCCTTTTTGTTGCCATTCTTTCGAACACCTCATCGTTGCTTGCATGTCCAGTCCACGATATCCGCAGCATCCTTCTGTAGAACCACATTTCCGTCGCTTCAAGTTTTGTCCTTATTTTCGATGATATTGTCCAGTATTTACTGCCGTATTGAAGAACTGACATCACATAGCAATCCAGCACTCGTTTCCTCGTTTCTAGTGAAATTTTCCTGTGTTAGTACTTTACTCAGCTTCTGGAACGCGTCCTTTACCATGCCAATTCGCCTTCGGATCTCTGTGTTGCACTTTCCATCTCCTGTTAGAACACTTCCTAGTTATTTAAATTTTTGTACTTGCTTGATTGTGGTGTTCCCCGCCTGTATTTGGCATTTTGAGTATCACCTTTTGCTGATGACCATGCATTCAGTTAAAAAAAAAAAACTTTAATTCTAGAGTCAGTCGTTATCTTTTTTCCTATCTGTTTCAATTGTAAGCTGTGAGGCTATGGTATAACTGGACAGCTGTTTGACCTAATCCAGTCATTCATTTCAAATCGCACAATGAAGGTAGTAATGAACGGACATTCTTCCCAATGCTATCATACGAAAGCGGGTGTCCCTCACGGTTCTATTCTAGGTCTTACGCTTTTTCCTTATCTATATTAACGATCCCCCCGATCCCAAGTAGGCATATACGCTGACGACACTACGGTTTACTCTCATCTCGATCAAAAATCTACCGAGGCTGACAATGCAAACCTCGCTGCTGAGATTGAAATGGACCTTTAATCCATGGTGGACTGGGGTAAAAAATGGTTCGTGAATATTAATGCCTCCAAAACGAAGCTGCTATCTATTAACCATTACAAGCAATCGCTTCTACCCAACATTAGCATGGATCAGGCTAGTCTTCCTGTGAGCAAAGCACTGCGCCTCCTCGGGTTAGCTCTCGCAACAGACCTCAATTAGAAATAATACATTGAATCCATACCTAAATCCGCTGCTAAGGAGGTCGGTTCATTGTGCAGAGCCAGGAAGTTTTTCCCGTTTAAATCCATCCTGCACATTGAATACTGCTGCAGTATCTGGTAGGGTGTCCCTGCTATCCACCTAGGGGCCTTGACAAAATCCAACGGAGAGTCTGTAATATGATCGATCCCGACTTGGCAGATACAGCTACTTTCCCACCGGCGCAATGTGTCTTCTCTCTGTCTCTTATACAAGTACTTTCACGACGTTTGTTCCGATGAACTTAGCTTTCTGGTTCCCCCTATGCATGAATTTGCTCGAGCCACAAGATTAGCAACTAGGTCCCACCCTTTTACTGTGTAACCAATAAAATGTAAACGCAAATCCTACTCTACTAGCTTCGTTTCTCGCACTTCCCACCCTTTCCTTTTACTTACTTCCCCAACAGCTACAATCTCCAGGAGTTTAATTGTAAAGTCAATAGTCATCTCCTACCTCACTAACCCGCATCTTCTCTCTCTCATGCTCCTTTCTCCGTCCACTCCACTCTCAGTATCTTGACCCTTCTCGTACCCACTTCCTGACACGCCCTGTAACCGGTCACTCTTTCTCATAACTTTCCTCCTATGTAAGCCCCTGCGCACCAGTGGCAATAGACCACCTTGCTTGGGGCCATATGATTATAAAAAAGAAGATTACACTCATTTTTTTGTTTTTATTTTTCTCTTACATCAATATCTCTCTAGCTTGAGTGACTCTCGAGTTTTTTACTGTACAAACATTAATATAATAAACTATTCCTTGTTGCTAATGATAAGATTATTTTCAAATAATTTTAAACGAATATATGAATATTGATTTTTTTTTTACATATTATTCCCTATTCTGATAAAAGCATTATACGTGTAGAATTAAGTAGACAATTATGTTTTTGTAATTGTTCGTCTAAACGAGTACATTTCTATTCTTGTAAAATATTTAATATCTTAGTCCTTTCAGACATTAAATTTTCAATGACAGTTTTTATGAATATCTCGACGACAATTCGAATAGTACTGATCATTCCTTTTGGACCAAATTTCACTGCGACGTAGAACTAATCGAATTCAAACTTCTGACGCCTGATTGCAGAAACGTATGTCGTATCTAGGGTTTCAGCTAGAAAATGCCATTATTCCAAAATGAAACTGGACAATGGCAAACTTATATCCGATTGCCTGTTGTTAGAGGCTCCGACAAAATGATGTAAATTGTTCCGATAAAATTGTTTTAGTTCTTTTTCTCTTTTTCATTATCTTCCTATTTTCATCTTCCTCCTTCTTCTTCGTTATTTTTTCTCTTTTTTATCTTCCTATGTTCTTTCTTCTTTTTCTTCTTCCTTCTTTTTCTCTTTTTCATTATCTTCCTATTTTCCTTCTTCTTCTTCTTACTTCTTTTCCTTTTTTCCATTATCTTTCTATTTATCTTTTTCTTCTTTTTCGTTCTTTTTTCTCTTTTTTCGTTATTTTCCTATTTTCCTTCTTCATCTTTTCTTCTTCGGTCTTTTTTCTCTTTTTTCATTATCTTCCTACTTTCCTTCTTTTTTTTCTTCTTAGTTCATTTTTTCTTTTTATTATCTTCCTATTTTCCTTCTTCTTCTTCTTTTTCTTAGATCTTTTTTCTCTTTTTTCATTATCTTCCTATTTTCCTTCTTCTTCTTCTTCTTTTTTGACTTGTGTCGACATTAGAGAATAATGACATGTCTGACTTTTCTCCAGGGGAACAGTTATCGAGTCGGAACAAATCTTTAGAAAATATGAGTAATAAAATAGGAAGTCTGGCTGACAAGTAACTAGGAATCACGAGTCTCTCTTTTCTTGACCAGTTGTTCGGTTAATATATAACCAAACCAATTAACAAAGTAAAAAGAAAATGCTGGTTTCATGATGATTTTACGAACACTTGAAAACCTTTCAATGAATCCACATGAATAGCGATCTCTTCTCTCCAGCAACCTTCTTATTGTCATAAAAAGTTTATAAACATTGACAAAAAAATTCCGAAACTTCAAAATCGTATATGATTTTGCATACAAAACCAACATGTAGATTATTTATATTTACGGAAAACAAAATTAAAAAAATAATATTAACTTTATTTTGAGAGTATCTTTAGTGAAACAAAAGATCTTTCAGCTTTCATGTGACGTGTCCATTCAGAACCTAGAAGGTTATTGGCTCTCCACAACTACCTATTTTTCTCAGTAATATTTGTCTCCTTGATATGCCTCTTCGTCCGAGTTCTCCAAGCCACTTAAACATACACACTAGGTATGCTTCTTGCCAGCTCACTCTATCCAGTTTGCTTTCAGTATACCATGTAAGAGACAATTTCTTCAAAACCACATTTCACAATAATCATGCTAAAATTTTCAACGATCTCTTTGTAATTCGAAGTTTTTATTTTGTTTCCATTTTCATTAAAACTTCCTAATTGCTCACATGTTACATTTATGGTATTCTTAGCAATATTCTGTATGTAGGCATCAATGTTACCTCAGATCTCAACACGATCTTTCAGTATTTACTGTAATAGAAAAGGATTGATGTTACATACTTCAGAATTCATTGGAATTTTTTTAGAAGAAATTCAAACAAAATATTTTAATGTCCTAAGAATTTGTTAGTTTTTTGGAAGACATATATTCCTGTGATTTATTTGGTTTTCCATGAGATTTTATGCCACCTGCTATAATATTTTCTAAAATTATGATTCTAATTTCCTTTCATAAAGTCAATTCCTCTGTGACTTAAAGAAATTATTAATCCATATTCATCTGTTAGATGAATTATGAATCTACTGTCACTATCAGTAAAAAAAAAATTATATATCCAATTGTCTCTATGAGTTAAACTATGAATCCACTTTTCTCTATTAATCAAATTATGAATCCAATTTTTCTATGATTTAAAAAATAAGAATTAATTTTCCTCTCTAGGTTAAAGAAATTATGAATCCACTTTTGGCATGAGCCAACTTAGGAATCTACTTTCTTCTAAGATTAAAGAATTTATGAATTCACTTTCCTCTAAAAGCCGAATTATTAATCCATTTTCTTTAAAGAGTTAAGGAAATTATGACTTCACTTTTCTCTATGGCTCATATATGAATCCATTTTCTTTATGTGTTAAAGAAATTATTAATCCACATTCCACCACAAGTTAAAGAAATTATGAATCCACTTCCTTTATGAGTTACGGAAATTATGAATACACTTTCTCTTATCCTATGCAAGGAGAAATAAGAGATCGTCTTTCTTTATGGGTCAAATTATGAATCCACTTCATTCTTCTATAAGATAAAAGAATTATCAATCCACTATATCATCTATAAATTAAAGAAATTATGGATCCACTTTACCCTGTGAGTTAAAATATGTATCAACTTCTATAAGTCAAATTATGAATCCACTTTCCTCTATAAGATAACGAAATTATGAAACCATTTTCCTTTATGAAGTAGTTCTGAATATACTTTCGTCTATGAATTAAAGAAATTATGAATCTACATTCCTCTTTGAATTTAATTATGCATGCACTTTTCTTTATAAGATAAAGAAATGGTGAATTCACTTTCGTCAATGAGGCAGATTATGAATCCACGTACTCTATAAATGAGATAACTTATTAATCTACTTTCTTTTATAAGTTAAAGTAATTATTAAACCGATTTGCTTTGAGTCAAATTATGAATATACTGTTATGTTTTGCATTCCTTTGTGCATTCCTTTGTGCATAATGGTAGCTGTCCGTGTCCTTTGTGACGACTGAGTTTTCTGTTTGTTGCCCATCCAAGTATTCTCTATTTATACTTGCCTATTTATTGGCATACAATACTACACCTCCCTAAGCCAGGGTCGTACACCCGTGTGTTTTTTTTATTTTACTACTCCTGATTATTTTTGTATTGCATTGTCCTTCCTATTATATTTCCTGTTTTCTTTTTAATGGTAATCTTCGTCTCTTTTCATTTTCTTCTTCATATTCGTCTGTCATTTCAATTTCACCTCCTTCCATTTCTTGCTCTGTTCCACTTTTGAAACATTCTGCCTAATCTTGTTCCTGTCCTTCCATTTCCACATCCTCCAGCTCGTTTCTGCTTCTGAACTCATCTGCATGTGACATGTTGTCCTTTTCCTTACCTTCCATTTCCACATCCTCCAGCTCGTTTCTGCTTCTGAACTCGTCTGTATGTGCCATGTTGTCCCTTTCCTTACCTTCCATTTCCACATCATCTAACTCGTTTCTGCTTCTGAACTCTTCTGCATGTGACATGTTGTCCTTTTCCTTACCTTCCATTTCCACATCATCCCTCTCGTTTCTGCTTCTGAACTCATCTGCATGTACCATGTTGTCCTTTTTTTTACCTTCCATTTCCACATCATCCAGCTCGTTTCTGATTCTGAACTCTTCTGCATGTGACATGTTGTCCTTTTCCTTACCTTCCATTTCCACACCTTCCAGCTTTTTCTGCTTCTAAACTTATCTGTATGTGGCCAGTATATGTTGTCCCTTTCAAATATAACTGCGTGGTGTTTTTTTTGTTTTTTTTTTTGTTTTTGTGTCAGGAAATTTATTTATTCTGGATTCGCTTTTTTTTCTATCTATACCATACCTTTTATTTCGTTTCAAAAGACAGAGGCTCTGATTTGTGTTCTTATTAATACCGAAGGGCTCTGTTTTTGTTCCCGCATGTGTTTAGATAAATCAATCGTCCAGTTATACCATAGCCCTCTAGCTTGCGCAGAATACCAGCATGCCTGACTTTGTCATACGCTTTGGAGATATCGAGGGTAACAGCTAGATCTTTGTCGAGAGCCTGGTATATATAGTCAGTGATGATCATTAGTATATCAGCAGTAGACCTGGTGAAGCGGAAACCATACTGTTTGTCAGAGAAGAGACTGTGGACTGTGAGATGTTGTACCACTTCTGTGTTAATCTCACTAAATATCGATGCTGATGATGTGATGCAATTCTTAATATGGTGGAAGCAATTCATTAACTAAAGCCTAAAGAATGCTGAAAAATGAACACACGACAATAAAAAATGTAGAAAAACAAAAATGACAATATACAGAGACCAAGTTTTTTTTTTTTTTTCGTTTAAGCGCAGTACTAAACTAGCGTCGAGATCTCATCAATTTACAGTTAAGCTGACTAGTAAGTCAGACAATTAAGTTCCATACGTGATATACGCTTGGGCGATCATGTCTCGAAAGAGACATGACTGACTGGGCAGAAGATCATCCTTCAGTAGGTTGCCATTGCTTTCTGCGGTAGACTGGTTGCCAGACAAGGCATATAGAACTCAATCTGAATGGTTACGCTCCTGGCTGGAGAAAACGGTTCTGTCCCTTACACAGAAGATATAGTTATGAAGAGCGCTATAGGAAAACAGTACGTAAAACTGAATCAAAATGTATTTTAGAAACTGCATGATTACGATTTCAAACTCAGCAACCAAAATTGTCATTTTTTCATGGATATGTTTAAATAATTAAGACAGATCAGTCAGTCAGTTTAATGCCATACGTGATACATGCTTTGGGCGATCATGTCCTGAAAAAGACATGACTGACTGGGCAGAACATTATATAAATTTGAAGTCGGGGCAGTAAAATTAGTCTCCCACTCTTCAAGAAGTTTGACAAAGACGGAAAAAAGCTACAGTCATATTGAAATGGAAGTGCTTGTTATAATTTTGCTGTGAAGGATTTTCACTGGATGATAGGAAAATTTATACTACAAACTGATCATCGTCCATTATTAAATATATTCGGTTTTAAGAAAGGGATTTTTACGCATACTGCTAAAGCGTTGAGCTACAGTTTTATTAAAGAGTACATTTATTTTCGTCTACCGGTCTGAATATTCGAAATAAAAAAGAGGGGACAGAGGGCTTGCCCAGACTGATTTCGAAGAAGATTTTGAAGATACCGTGATTGATTCGCTGGAATCCAAGAGAGAGTTTAAAAGCTTCGTTTTAATATTATAAAAGAATTGCCGGTCAAAATAGGCAATTTCAAAATTTCTTCAAAATGGATATGTTTATTTAAAAAATTATGAATGACGTTAAATCGAAATGGAGTAAAACAAAAATTAAACTGATAACAATGATTCAGCATTTTATATTCGAGATGTAATACTTTTGTACACGGAAAGAGTAGTAATTCCGTTATCACTACAAAAAAGGTTTTTGAAACAATTCCACGTAAAACATCCGGGAATAATGAGGATGAAGTCCTGGTGATAAGTTACGTTTACTGGCCAAAGTTGGACAAAAGATATGTAAAATACAGTTAGAAAATGTAATGTTTGTAATTCAGCAGCAAAATTTTCTTCATGTGCCGTGTCCCTTCAGAACGTAGGCGATCATGAACTTCCACTTGGCTCTGTCTCTTGTAGTTCTCAACATTCTTCCTCTTGGTATCTCTTCCAAGCCTCGCTCCGTCAACCATTTGCGAGACCTAACAAGTGTGTATCGCGCTGCTTTACCCTGTCTCTCTTTCCATTTATCCAACCTGTGAGTATTAAGTCACTGCCTATAAATTATCCGGCATGGCCAAGTGCTGATTAAACATGGAAAAGGCTACTTATGGATTTTGCTGGACCACTAAATGGTTCATATAATTTGATTGTAATAGACATTTTCACAAAATGACTCGAGATATTGATGACTAAACGACCTACAATCGCAATAACAATTAAATTCTTACGTTAACATTTTGCAAACTTTTTAGTATCAGACATTGTGGTATACGACAATGGAACTCACTTCTAGTGATTTTTTTTTAATCATTTCACCCCAAGCAAAACGGTACCGCCACTGATGTGCAGAGGGCTACATAAGAGAGTTAAAGTTTTAGGCAGGAGGAGAGTGAAAAGAAAGACAAACGAACTACAGGGGTGAAAGATAAAGGGCAAGAGAAGGATGTGAACACAGGAGGACAGTTGCGAAGGTAGAGAGCAAGAAAAAGAACAATACACACGGGGTGATGTAGAAAGGACTGGAGTTAAGTGGATAAGAGAAGGGAATTGACATTGCATTTAAATTTCTGGAGATTTTAGCCGTCAGGAAAGCAAGTACATGGAAGGGAGTTCCACAGGCGGGAAGCGCGTGAAAAGAAGCTGATGAAGTAGAATTGTCGCCTGCATTTGGTTGGTCTAATTGAAAAAGGGTGTAGTAGTGTGCAAAACCTTTAGGACAGGGGTGATTTTAAAATTTATTTTGATTCCTCATAAAAGATATGAGAAATACAGTACGCAAAACTGAATCAAAATTTTAGAAACTGCATGATTACGGTTTCAAACTCAATGAACAGAAATGTCATTTTTTATGGATAATGTTTAAATAATTAAGACAGACCAGTCAGTCATTTAAATGCCATACGTGATACATGCTTTGGTCGATCATGTCTCGATAGAGACATGACTGACTGAGCAGAACATTATCCCGCAGTAGGTTGCCAATGCTTTTTGGGGTAGACTGGTTTATCCAAGGCTATAGAACCCAATTTGTCCTACTTTTAAAACTAATACTGGAGAGAAGAGATTAATATCTTTACCAAGGGTATTTGCGCGTAAGTGAATGCAAGGAATTCAACTGGAATTCGAACTCGGCTCCTCGATTTGTCGTTCCGAGCCGCTATCCACTGCACCACAACGCTTCTCCACACCGCAACGCCCATCCAGTAACGGACTAGAAACTCGGAAAGACAGAATAATGAAGCAACTTAGTTTAAATCTCTATTCTGACATTTTGTTCGCACAACTCGCAATCGATTTGCAATTAACTTCCGTCTTCAGATTGCCTTTCGGGTATTTTCGAAAAAAGTCTCCGTTTTTCTGATAAAAGAATATGAAGTGCCTATTATTTTGAAGCAACTTCTTTAAAAGCCTGTCAATTAGGCTTTCGCTGGAAGCTATTTAGACAAAGGGTAAGACGGGTGTAACCGTAGACAGCTTAGTCGAAAAGTATTTCGACTGAAAAGTTTAAATCGTGAAGTTTTGCTCCAGCTGAAATATGACCTTAATAGCAAGGTAACCTACCGTTGGCCGGAAGGAAATATTTACTGCAGACATGACCGGAAGTCGAGTCTTAAGTTCTATGATTTCTTAATAAATTATTTTAGTAGCGAAAGATTAATGCAAGTATAATTCGTAGTTTTATGAAAAGGCCGTACCAAGTATTTCTACCTTCAAACAATTTCATTCCCCACCCCCAAAGAAATATCTAAGCAACTACTGGTGTTTACTTGTGCAACCAGACTGGCAACTGGGTCCCACCCATTCACTGTCAGGTTAGGCAAATGCAGACGACAATTCTACTCCTGCAGCTTCTTCTCTCGCACTTCCCGCCTGTGGAACTCGCTCCCGTATTCTTGCTTTCCTGACGGCTACAACCTCCAGATATTTAAATGCAAAGTCAATACTCATCTACTAACCACTGGACTCTAGATTTCTCCCCACCCCCGTATAACCTTTCCTTTCTCTCCACCTATGTATCTGTCATCGCACCTGCTTTCTCAGCTTTCTATTGTTCCTTTCTAACTAGTTTGTACTCCTCACTCTTTTCTAATTTTTTTACAATTATGTAGTCCCCTGCACATCAGTGGCATTTCTGCCTTGCTCGGGGTGAAATGATTAAAAAAAAAAAACGAAAAAATCTTTGTCGATATGTTCTATACCCTTACATACACTACCGGCTATAATTATTAAGCCCCCACCAGTTTCTTTTAAGGAAATGATGTATTTCATACTATTTTTAGTATTTATTGCCAAATGAAAATAGAATGGTTCTTCTGTCACTATTACTTTTCAAAATTTTACAAAGCAAGGAAGCAAAGGTGACCTCGTCCGAATCACCCAAAATTTTCTTCATTCTTTCATCGATGAAACTGCAAATTATCAAATAATATAAGTTCATTTGATGCACATGTTATTGTGCAATATTAGCAAAAGAACCATTCTATTTTCATTTACAATTATTCACTTGGCAATAAATACTAAAAAAAATATTAAGAAACACATCATTTTTTTAAACACTGGGGCGGCCTAATAATTATGGCCGCTAATGTACATGCATATTTGACATCGTTTAACACGTAAAATGAAAAACTGTGATATAAATAATCAGTAAAAAATATTATAAAGTTTAATGTACCTAGTTTTAAGTATAGCTATTGAATAATTTTTTACCACAAAATTTGCGACAATTTTTAGATAAGTAAACAGATGAATCGGAAGGAATTGGCCTTTTTCTTGGCCTCCACGTTCGCCAGATTTGACTCCATTAGATTTTTTTATGGGAACATGTGAAAACAATTGTACATGCAACCAAACCTAGTTCATTAGAAGATTTGAAAGTTAAAATAACTAATGTGATTTCAGGCATTACTGTAAATCAGTTGGCAAATGTTTTCCGTGAACTGCAAAATCGTATTACCCTTTGTATTGCTAATGATGGAGATCATGTGGAAACTTCAATAAAATTTCAATAAAACCTTAAAAGATATATATTTTCTTCTTTATAGTTTTTTTATAAATTATTTCTGTCGCAAATGTAAATAAAGTTATATTCTTTTTAAAGTGCACACGAACTTTATGGACACCCTGTATATTTTTACGAAATACTCCGGAGATTTGCCGCATGGATCAACAATCAACATATTCTAACAATATTTTTTCAACAAATTAATTAAAATATACATATCTATTTATTATGCTTTTATTACTTTTCGCAAGAATTTACAAGGGTGAGTCACACAGTGCGGATCGATGCCAAGACTTTAGAACAATGAGGTGTTAGCCAGATTACTAACCATTACTCTACGACCAAACACGATTTATAAGGATAAATATGTGTGTGTGTGTGTGTTTCGATGTGTTTATGTTGATGTAAAGATATGAAAGATATTATGTACCAATCTACAAATAATATTAATAGTGGTTAATTGAAAGAAACGAACAGTAATCCTAAGTGATAAGTTTCAAAGCAATCACAGTCGAATACTTACCTAATAGATTCGAAAGAAAAACCACCAAATATCAGAGAAATATCGCAGACTAGGAGTATAGCCCGGCGTTGCTCGGGTGTGATGAATACTTTAGAACTAATTCATGTTCCTGGAGCTCAGACTCTGTGGACGTTGGCACGGAAGACTAAAAAGCAATAGTGTTTCCAGTCAAAGCGAAAACGTAGATTGAAAGAAAAATTAATGGCTGTAAGTCAAATTTTGGTTTCTCGTATCAATGTCAAATAAGTTTTTCGTCACAAACTGAATTTTGAAGGCTAAATAAGTCCTCTGAGTAAATAGTATCATAACTGAGACTAAGAACTACAATGATACTTACTTAGAGTAAATCCGATACAAAAACAAAATAAAAGGGCTGAAAACCTGACTGGGGTATCGATTTCTAATATCGGAGTCAAATATGTCATACAAGTATAAACTAACGTAAGTAAGTCTATGAAAGCTTATCGTACCCATCGGGAGATTAAATTTGGAGAAAATGTGCTATATTAATGACTGAATATCGATTTTTGATCAGATTGGATAGAATATCAGAGGTATCGATTTCCGATATCGGGGTGGTTGTGGAAATCGGGAAAAATAAGTAGCCCATGATCTGACCAGGAGCCTAAAGAATATCTGTGTGAAGTTTGGTGAGAATCGGATAAAAATTGTGGATTTGTATAAAGGACATACAGACGAACAGAGACACACACAAACATCTTGCCTTTTATATATATATATATATATAGATAATAGGGGTCAGTATTTCAACTATAATGGATCATCTCAAAAAAATAAGCAAGAGACATCTCGATAAATAAGTTTCACGTGAACTCAGTGAAAGTTTAAGAGTTCAATCTTTTTGATTGTGTTTGATGCAAAATTCTAATGATCAGTTTATTAATTGAATAGTGACTCATAGTCAGAAATGTCTGAATGCATGGTCATCAGCAAAACGAACAACCCAAAATGCCAAATACAGGTAGGGGATACTAGAATCAAGCAAGTATAAAAATTTAAATACCTAGGAAATGTTCTAACAGGAGATGGAAAGTGCGACACAGAGAACCAAAAGTGAATTGGTATGGCGAAGGACGCGTTCCAGAAGCTGAGTAAAGTACTGTCAGACAGGCAAATCTCACTAGAAACAAAGAAGAAAGTGCTAGATTGCTATGTGATGTCGGTTCTTCAATACGGCAGTGAATGCTGGACAATAACATCGAAGTTGAGGAAAAAACTTGAAGCAGAGGAAATGTGGTTTTACAGAAGAATTCTGCGGATATCATGGACCGAACATGTGAGCAATGATGAGGTTTTGGAAAGACTGGCATTGAAAAGAAAACTAATAGTGAGCGCCAGGAAGAGACAACTGAAGTTCCTGGGACATGTAATGAGAAAGGAGGGATTGGAGAACATCATACTGACAGGCCAAATAGAAGGAAAAAGAGACAGTGGAAGGCAGCGGATAAAATATTTGAAGGGCCTGAACAGGTGGATGACGGAACGGGGGTTGCGTGGAGTAACAGGAGAAAACATATTAATAGCCACCAGGAATAGGGAGACGTGAAAGGTCATGATCACCTACAGCCTGAAAGGATAGGGCACATAGAAGAAGAGAAGTTAGAAATTAATCTATTCCTACAATCTAAAAGATCGACTCAATATCATGAATATGACGAAGAAACTAAATACTTGCCGAAACTTAAATTTCGCGAACAAAAGATTATATTGACGGTCTAGGGGTATGACATTCGCATTGACAAAAAAAGAAAGTTACAAGTTTCTGGAATCTTAACAGAGCATTACTGCTGAAGTTTACTTCAAACAACTGGATGTAATGTACATCAAGTTAAGCAAAATGCGACTGGCAACGCTGAATCACCGACTGACCTCAATTGGAACCCAAAACATAAAGTTGTTAACACTTCGGCTATATGACATACATTGAATTTCAAGTTTACTTATAAGTACTTCCTTATAAATACGTTGTCATCCGAAACTTCATGGTCACAATTCTAGGAACGCCTTCTGTTAAAAAGATCGAGAACATATTCAAAGTTTTAATAATAAAGGCAATAAATTTCTTCCGAATTATTGTAGAGGAATATCCTGTCCTACCCCGGAATGAGTATGGTCTGGTCTATAAACGACTGAGACTGGAGTGAACTACAGAGTCGTCGACATTAGACTGACGACTCTATGACACCGTCAGCTCTATACCTTTGGGTAGAGAGCGCTCTCTGCTCGGAAGCAGAAAGCACTAACACACTCGTGGTTCCGCCGAAGGGTAGAACCACGACTGGGGAAAAATAGACAGACATTTTTTGGCCCGGCTATATGGCCGGGAATACCCACTATAAAATGACCATGTGTCAGATCTAGCCTTGCGTGGGAAGGCTAGTCAAAAAAAACTGAGCACCTCGAGGTGGTGCAATGGTTAGCAAGCTTGTCTCGCTAGAAATATTGCAATTCAGTAGTGAGTTCGATCCTCACTGGGTGCTCCATACTTTCGGCCTTGTGCCATATCTAAGCTGCGCTTAGTAAATTACTAAGCGTTGAGATTCGTCAACATACGCTTCGCATTGCCTTCCTAGACCGAATGTGTTCACAAGTGGATGAGAATGGTGAATTCTGGAAGGAAGATGCCCGCAAAAGCTTCCCATCCCTAAGAAGTGTGCATTCGTGCGAGGAAGAGGCCGGCCGTTTACCTCGAGGCGAATGCTCCTTCTATCGTGAATGCCGGCGAGCACTCAGTTTTCTCTTACGGGCGACAGATGGCCTCTCTGGCGTCCAGGCGTTGTCCCTTCGGGCATTATATCGGGTGCTAGTGAGGGGGGCCGTTCGGGATAATCTGATTGACGAGCTCGGTTTGACGAAGCAGGAGGCGCGCTCCATATGGCCTTGGGCGCCCGGGTTGAAATGAACAACGAGGCATCCCTCACCTGGCTGGTGATACGAAAGGCTGTCTGGGTCGGCAAGAAGCTTAAAGCAGCGGGTTTGGTTGTTTCGCCAAACTGCGTTCGCTGCGGTGGGTCGGTGGTCGAGACTTTGTCTCACGCCTTCTTTCATTGCAGTGTCGTAGTACCGTTGTGTAAGTGGCTTGAAGACTTCATGGTTCGCATGCTGCGTGGAAAGTTCTTTGTCCTGGAAGTCGCTTCTGTTTGTAGCAATGTGGTGCCGTCGTTGACTAGGGCTGAGCATTATGTGTTCGTATGCTTACTAGGTGTTATGCGAGTCGTGATTTGGACGACGCGACAGAAGGAATTCTATGGGGACGAGAAGTTTTCCTCTTCCCAACTGATTTTGTTTTTTAAGCATCAGCTTAAAGTCAAAATCAGGACGGAAAGGCGACGACTCCCTCCATCAGAATTTGGCAAAAGGTGGGTAAATCTTGCGCGAATCTGTCGAGTGAAAGGAGCTGATTTGGAGTGGCATTTTGATGACGGTTAGGCATCAGGATATTGGGGATCCTGGACTAAACATTTTCAACCCCTCCCGAAAGTAGGATAGTTTAGTTAATTTTTCTTTTTATGTTTTAATGATGGTTAAACTTAGCTAGGGTATGCATGGGCATTGGCCCCACTTTTTATCTTTTCGTGCCCTCTCTTTTTTGGTTTAATTCCCCAGCCTTTACCCCCTTTTAGGTGATTAGAGATATCAGTTCCCTGGTAGAGGCGGGGCATCTTTCGTTTCGAGTGTGTTTATTTTCGTACTTGTTATTGTGTTTGTGTGTGTGCGTGTTTGTGTGTATGACTGTTTGAGATCTGCCAGCCCCGCTAGAATTTCGCCCAGCTAACTGATGTTTCTGTCACGGATAGAGATTGTGGGGGGTTTAATACTAACATCAATTTTGTTTAGTTTTTGTATATATTTTCATTCATTGTATAAAATCATTGGGGTTAGCAATTTTAAGTGTTATTTCCCCCACCCCCCACAGACAAATTGTACATATGGGTTTAGTTAGACTTTCACAGAGTGTATTGAGGCATTGTGGTGCTCGTAGTAAGAATGGTACGTAAGAGTGTGATGTTTTGGTGCAAGGGATATTATGTCTGCTTGGGTCAGTGAGTGAGTCTAGCTAAGTTAATGTAAGACAGATGAAGACCAGCCTTCCCCATCCCCACAATTTTGGCCTTGTGCCGCATTTTTTGTAAATTTTACAAAAATAAATAATGTCGTCGACATTAGACTGACGACTCTATGACACCGTCAGCGCTCTATCTTTGGGTAGAGAGCGCTCTCTGCTCGAAAGCAGAAAGCACTAACACACTCGTGGTTCCGCCGAAGGGTAAAATACACGACTGGGGAAAAATAGACAGACATTTTTTGGCCCGGCTATATGTCCGGGAAGACCACTATAAAATGACCTTGTGTCACATCTAACCTTGCGTGGGAAGGTTGGTAAATACTGTCGTCGTCATTAGACTGACGACTCTATGTACTGTCAAGCCCTCTGCCTTCGGGCAGAGAGCGATCTTTGTCTTCGGGCAGAGAGCATTAACCCAGCCGTGATTCCGCCGAAGGTAGAATCACGACTGGGGAAAGATAGACAAATATTTTTGGCCGGGCAATATGGCCCGGAAGACCCACATTAAAATGACTTTGTGTCACATTTTGCCTTAAGTGGAGAGGTGACTAAATACTGTCATCGTCATTAGACGGGAGTCATCGTCATTAGACGGAAACATACGCCACTAGACGGAAGTATTCTTCACTAGACGGACGCATACATCCTAGACAGAGACATTGTCTACTGGATTCTTGTTCGTCTGTTAACTATTAATTGGTGTCCTTGTATTGTCAATTGGTTTATTGTACTGTGGTATAATAAGTTTCTATTCCTATATCGTCAGTGTTAAGTATTATTCTTGCACTATTCTTTTTCTGTTTATCACCTCACGAGATATAACACGAATGTAAGAAAACTGTTCCGTGAATGAATGTTGAATGATTTCTATGGGAAGACGGTTAACCTCACCCTTACATTTTTATTTATTCTGTTTATATTCTTTTATTGAACAGTGAAATAAATATCTGCCAGTGTATTGATCGAGAAATCCTGCCGAAGAGAATTTGTCACATGACAGGAATCAAAAACATATTTCTATTTATTTTTTTTTCAGTCAGTGAAATCAATTTTCGAGATAAGTACGCTTGCCACAATAAGGCCTTATTTTAAAGTAATATTCAGTTACACTAATAAAGAAATTTACACCTCGCGTTGGGACATTTCGAAGCATATATATCTTAACCTTATTTTCTACCCAAAACATAAAATAATTTTCAGGCAATAAAATGATTTTTTTAATCCGGTATTCATTCCTATTACTATAAAAGTTATATTCACTGCATTCGCGTATTCAAGTAAACGTCATTGCTCGTTGTGTAAAATTAATGTCTACCAGATTTTAACGGTTGTTTAAGGCGCATATAAATAGTGTAATCATGTGTACGTGTAAAAAAATAATTATCGTGCATGTATGAATATGTCTGTCAATATTTGTCTATACCTCTGAGATGAGATAGTATCTACATTATTTACTATATTCAAAATGTTGTCCTCATCTTTATTGCCATTTTTACTGGCAAATAGCATTAAAGAATAGGTCAACAGTCCGAACAGTGTAAATAATGTGAATATGTCTGCATATTCCTTTTACGAACGCCGTATATATATATATATATAAGGCTCTAGAGTGGGCGGCTTGGTTAGAATAGTCGTGCGTCTGGGAGGCACTATCCTTTGGGTAAATGATCGTGGATGATTTCCGCCACGGAATATGTGAACGAGCGGCGCGTCATCGACTTTAATTCGTTACTTTTCGCCACGAGTGCCCGTGGTACAGTTGGTATGACGTTTGCTTAATAACCAACCTGTCTTGGTTTCAATTCCTGGTAGCGGGTGCGCACTGATGATGGCGTTCCAAATATAGGATGAAACGGCCGTCCAGTGCTTTCTGCATTCTGTTGAGGTCGGATAAAAACTCGATGAGTTACTTAGATATTTCGAATCCTCCTACTATTTCTTATATATATATTTGCTATAAAATCCCCTCTTTAGAGGATACATCGAAATTGAGAATTAAAACGCTATTAATCTAATTGTACAATTTGTATCTGAGATTTTTTAGATTACTTTTAACGTTCTTCTTAGATTTAGTTTTTTTTCTTCTTTTTTTTAATCATTTCACCCCACGCAAGGCGGCACCGCCACTGATGTGCAGGGGGGGGGGCACATAAAAAAGTTAAAATTTTAGACAGGAAAAGAGGGAAGACAAAGATGAACCAGCTGCAGGGGGTGAAAGAGAAAGAGCAAGAGAAGGATATGAACACAGGAGTGAAGACAGTTACGAAGGTAGAGAGAAAGGAAAAGAAAAGGATAGACGGGGTGATGTAGGAAGCGCTGGAGTTATGTGGATAAAAGATGGGAATTGACTTTGCATTTAACTTCTTGCCGGTTATAACTGTCAGCAAAGCAATTACATGGAAGGGAATTCCACAGGCGAGAAGCGCGAGAAAAGAAGCAGTTAGAGTTGAATTCTGATTGTTTTACAATTTGCTTACATAATATAAGGTCCGAAAGCCACTCAAGATAGGAATTGCTGAATGAAGTTGTATGCAGGTAAAATGAGGAATTACAAATAGAATATCGTGAGTACATAAAGAAAAGATAAGTATTAACCTTAGTCTTGAAATGTTAAAATCAGGAAGTATCGTCTCAGGAGTCCGTTTTACAAAAATGTGATTAATGGGATGAATTTCATTCTTACTAATCGAATACCAGAGAAATAGGGTTGATTCGTCTCAGTGTACATGACATGGTGGGTCTTCGCTGTGAATATCTGAACTGGTAGGACTAAAAAATATATCATCTCAGAACATTTTCTATGGTAATAGCCATAAAGCTACGAGACACTTATAATATATCATCTGTGTTGAAGGGGTGTTGTTATCGCCAGATGCCAACGGGTGAATTTGAATGGAATTAGATTGAAACAAAACCTCCTTATTTGTAGGACTGTCCTCTTCACGGGCCTACATCGCTGACTGGAAATAATGTTGATCTACGTCTTTATTTTAAAAACTGAACTCTTCTTCAATGATAATCACATCGTCCAAATAAGGTTAAGCCCCAAGCTGAAGGTCATTAAAGCGACTTATTATTGGTGCAAATCTTTAAGTTGGACAACAAAATTATAAGGGACAAACACCGTAAAACACTTTAATATATATATATATATATATCTCATCTCACTCTCTCTCTCTCATTTATCTTCCTCCCCCCCCTCTCTCTCTCTCTCGCTCTCTTATTCTCACGTTTTATTTTATGTCTTTTCCCTGCATCAAATGAGATCCGGTATTATCTGTCCTTGTTTGGCTTTACAGTCGATTGGTCATTCATCTCTAGTCTTTGGTTGATCTAAAATTTGGCACATGAACTCTGACATTGCCAATGGCCGTCGGCTTCTTTTGATTGATGTTTACTGATTTTCCAGGCTTTTTTGTGATTGGCCACCTCCTTCCCATCTTTTTTTTTCCTTTTTCCTAATTCAGTCAACAAAACGCTGCCATACATACCTCCTAACCTACCACTGTCCCACCTTTTACGTTTATCCGACAAGGACTGGAAAGAATCCAATCGGTTGCTAAACATTTACTTTTAGACCAATTTCACCATCGACCTATGGGTTGTGTGTCTGGGTATATATATATGTATATTCTCGTGTTTCAAATCTATTTGATTGCACCGAGAAAGATCGGCGCCAGACAGTGAAAAACAAAAAACAAGTAATTTTTTTTTATTTCATCGTCGACACCCAAAAATTTAAAGAAAGTAATACTGAAGCGGATGTCGGGTAGAGGTGGTATCATTAGCACGAAGTTTTATTTGTGATTTTCACTCAAAATACCTGACCCTTAAGGCCAGCCTAACAAATTCGGAGCCAGCATCATCTTTCAATTGAATAGATAGCCACACACGTACAATCTCTTCTGTTTTTACTCCTGGTGAACAATCGCCATATTCTCTTCGGACAAATTTCTTTATTTGCATCATATTCTTTCATTATAGCTTTTATTTCTCTTTTTTAACGCTTTCTAATAAAAAACATTTCTACAAGAAGAAAGCGGTCATGTTTGTCCACAGTTTTCTTTTTCCTTATCGGTTGTGAACTGCCATAACGCCTGAGAAAACACTGTGGAAAAGTTTCCTGTTGACTTATTCAACATATTAAATTCAGCAACCTTCTGGTTAACTGTATTAGCTTTTCTTCATCAAGGAAACCAAGGAGTAGGGTTAATGATACAAGAGACAATTTTTTATTGTTTTTAATTAATTTTCATCCTGAGTTTTTTTTTTTTTTTTTTTTTTATAAGCGTTTCACCCGGAGCAAGGCATTTCACTGCCACTACTGCGCAGGGGGCTACATAGAGTGGAAAAAGGATAGTTAAATATAGGAAATGTCAGAGGGTGGGTGATAGGCGGGTAAGGATACCGACAATGAGAGTTGGGTAGATGAGAGTTTTGGGAGAATAATTGGAAGTTAGTGTGATAGGAGGTGTCTATTGACCCTACATTTAAACACCTGGAGATTGTAGCTGTCGGGAAAGCAGACATGTGGAAGGGAATTTAACGTCAGTGTTCTAATCCATACTCAAAACGTGTATTGCACTATGCAGCAGTAGAACATGAGCGAAGATAAAAAAGTGTCATAGATATATTGAATCAAAAGCGGTTGGTGAGAACGCAAGCAATGTATTTTTATTTTGCTTTTGACGACTTATAAGACTTTTGCCGATATTTGTGTAAAGTCAGAATTGGGAGATTGTTTTAAAGATAATAATGATTTATTGATACGAAAAAGGAAGAGAAAAGGTGAGTTTGCAAAGGATATGGTGCGTAAGTGAATATAACGAACCCAACTGGAATTTGAACTCGGCTCTCCGATTTCCAATTCTAAGCCGATATCCATGACACCACCTAGCATCCAACTTGAAAGCACCTAATAATTTAAAATGGCCATTCATCTACGTACTGACCAAGCTTAACGTTGCTTAACAGTGCTTGTACGCGGAATCCGTGTTTCAACATAATATACCCTGCAAAATTCTTTAATATATTATCATCATCAACAGTCATATTACCGAGCAAAGTTTTAAAATTGAGCCTCTGACCAGTTCCCGGTATGTTTATATATATATATATATATATATAATCATATCGCCGCAGGCAAGGCATTTTACTGCCGCTGTTTTGGAGGGGGTTAGATAAGAGGAAAGTTATTAGGAGTGACATGTTAAAGGAGGTGTCAGGAAGTGGGTAAAAGACGAATGAGAATACTGATGAGAGTAGAGTGAACGGAGAAAAGAGCATGAGAGAGAGGATGCAGGTTAGTGAGATAGGAGATGACTATTGAATTTACATTTAAATTCTTGGAGATTATAGCTGCCGGGGAACAGGTAAACGAAAGGGAATTCCACAGGCGGAAAGTGCGAGAAAAGAAGCTGATTGAGTAAAATTTGTGTTTACATTTTATTGGTTTCACAGTAAAAGGGTGGGACCTAGTTGCTAATCTTGTGGCTCGAGTAAATTCATATATAGGGGGCACCAGTGAGTTAAGTTCATCGGAGCAGAAGCCGTGAAAATATTTGTAGAAGAGACACAGGGAAGACACA
The DNA here is from genome assembly GCA_037127315.1 of Ascarosepion bandense. Taxonomy (NCBI): domain Eukaryota; kingdom Metazoa; phylum Mollusca; class Cephalopoda; order Sepiida; family Sepiidae; genus Ascarosepion; species Ascarosepion bandense. Next base: position 28,470 of record JBBBDQ010001969.1, read on the forward strand.
TTGCGCCGGTTAGAAAGTGACTGTATCTGAGCTGCCAAGTCAGGATCGATCAGATTACAGATTCTCCGTTGGATTTTGTCAAGTACCCTTAGATGGAATGCAGGAGCCCCCAACCAGATATAACAGCAGTATTCAATGCACGGGTGGATGGTAGCTTTATATATGTGCAGGATTGTTTCAGGCATAAAAAACTTCCTGGCCCTGCACAGAGAACCAACTTTCTTAGCAGTGGGTTTATCTATGGATTCTATTTAATCATTTCACTTAAGGTCTCGCTTACATTAAGCTTTCTGAAGCCCACTTAATTAAGTTATCAGTTTATTTATTCTGTTTTCCTTTTTTGCTCGCCTTGTATCTTTTAGGATTGGCACACTTCCAGTTGAATTCTTGTATTCACTTTCGCGCAAATACCCTTGGGAAAGTTATTAATCCGTCTCTTCCTTCCAGTTATGGGTTAAATAACAGGACAGATTGGGTTCTATAGCCTTGGCTGGCAACCAGTCTACCGCAGAAAGCAATGGCAACCTACTGTGGGATAATCTTCTGCCCAGTCAGTCATGTCTCTTTCGACACATGATTGCCCAAGCGTGTATCACGTATGGCACTTAACTGACTGACACTTACCGGATCTATTCAACCAGTAAAGCAAAACAATTCTGAGAGAGATAAAGTCCTTGCCATAATTCGTTATTGGCGGCCACAATCTCAAAATATCAGATACGCGGATGACACAGTGCTGATAGCAGTCACGAAAAGGAAAATGCAGGACCTTCTACAAAAGGTAGCAAGAGAAAGCGAGAAGAAAGAACAGAGCATAAACTTAAAGAAAACTGAATTTATGGTCTTCAGCTAAAAGCAGACCCCATAATGCAAACTACAGGTCGGAGAAACTAAAATAAAACAAGTAAAGAAACTTAAATGTCTGTGAAGCGTTCTGACAGATAATGGGAACTGAAACAATGGGATCTGATGACGCACTCGTATGACACAAGGACGCATTTCAAAAGCTAAAAAGAGTATTAAGAGACAAGAAAATCTCATTGGAAAGAAAGAAAAGAGTAATGGACTGCTATGTGATATCTAGTTTTTCTGTATGGCAACATATTTTGGGCGACCGTATCAAGGATGAAGGAGAGACTCAAAGCAACAGAAATGTGGTTCTACAGAAGGATACTGAGGATACAATAAACTGAGCATGTGAACAACAACAAGGTCTGGTGAGGATGCAAACGACAAATAAACTTATACTTAGAATCAGGAAGAGACGGTGTGGTTTCTGGGACACGGATTGAATAATGGGGTATTGGAGAATCTCATAATCACAGGGCAGATAGAAAGAAAGTGAGACAGGGAAAAGCAGCGTGAGGCATATTTGATAGGCTTGAGCAAATGGCTGGGGGAATAGGTTTTTGGAGAGATAATAAAAAGAAGACTTTTAAAAGCAACAAAAACAGGGGCAAGTGGAGGGCCATAAACGCCTACGTCCTGAAGGAACATGATACATAAGAAAAAGATAGTAAGTCAACTTTATTCTTGTCAGTGGTAAAGATGTAACCCACCTGGCCAGCTTCTTGTCTGATAGTGGCTTTCACTTGTTCGTTTGGGATGCAAGCTATACCTGAGATGCCTAGGCTAGTTCTACCATTCTAATTTCCAAGGCTTGTATTTTCTAAAATAGTTCTGCTAAAACTCCAACTTCTTCTTCTTCTTTGTGCCCTGCCCTTTCAGGACGTAGTCGATCTCTCTATTTCTGGTGGCTCTTAGCACGCTTTCTCCTGTTACACTACACAACTTCCGTTCTGCCATCTGCCTCCTCAGGCCAGTCAAGTACGTTACTCGCTATTTTCCCCTGTCTCTCCTTCTCTATATCTGGCCAGTTAATATCATGTTCTCCAAGACATCCTTCCTCATTGCATATCCAAGGAACTTTAGCTGTTTCTTCCTGATGTTCACTATTAATGTCCTTTTCGTTCCCATCATTTTCAAAATCTCATCATTACTCACATACTCGATCTATGATATCCGAGCATCCTTCTGTAGAACCACATTTCAGTTGCTCCAAGTTTTTCCTTCATCTTCGATGATATTGTCAAACATTCACAGCTATATTGAAGAACTGACATCACATAGCAGTCTAGTATTCTCTTCTTTGTTTCTAGCGAAAGTTTCCTGTCTCTCAATATTTACTCAGCTTTTAGAACACGTCTTCGCCATGCCAGTTCGCCTGTGTGGCACTTTCCGTCTTCGGTTAGAACACTTCCCAGATATTTAAACTTCTGTGCCTGGTGGATTTTAGTATCCCCCACCGGTATTTGGAATTTTGGGTTGCTCTTTTTGCTGATGACCATGCATTCTTTTTTCTTGCAGTTTATTTGTAGTCCTTCATTGTCACTTCACCTACCTTCTGTAGGAGGCCTTCTAGTTTCCTTTTTATGTCTGCAGTCAGCACTGTAACGTCTGCGTATCTTATGTTGTTTAAATTGGGGCCTCCAATTACAAACCAAGGCGTAACATTAAGAGTCTCCAGTATAGTCCCGCTTAGTTTAACAGATCCGGTAAAAAGACACATCCTTGTCTTATGCCCCTTTCTATCATTGTATATCTGCTGAATTCGTTTTCTGTCCGTATGCAGACGGTTTGCTGCCAGTAAAGTTTCTTGATTACTCTTATGTTTTTCCCAAATATATCAAGGCTTCTGAGTATCTCAATCAATTCTTTGTTGCGTATTTTGTCGAACGCCTTCACATAATCGATAAAACATAGGCACACATTCCTCTTTATTTGTATTGCTCTTGTATAAATATGGCGTTCCTTGTTCCAGTGTCTTTGACGAACCCGCATTGTTCTTGTCCTATCTCTGGCCTGGTTCTGCTTCTCCCATCCCCATGTTTGTCCTTATGGCACAGTTTTTGTATCATAACAAAAGTAAATATAGAATATAATACTATCGCAATGAGTTGTCAAGCTGAGTATGAAATACTACTTTTACGTCAAGTTATGTGTTGTCTTTCCAGACCCCATATTACAGCATTAAGACTATATTATAGAAGGAGAAAGCCCATTTCTTTTGGCACGTCTGAAAAGCAGACATCGATGCATAATCTCCACTTAAACGCTTTCAACCCATTCCAAACCATTCTGCCAGATCTAATATATTTCAAGGTTTCACGGAACAAATGGATTCCACATAATTTATTTTACGAGCTTATTATCACCATATACGCCTTAGTTTCAGCAAGTAACCAGTGGAGTTGAAATCTACCTTGGATTTCTTGCTATTGTGCAACCGTCATAAATATTGGTTTGTAAGCACTTGTCAGCATCTAATGTGAATTGTAACCATTTCTAATTGATGCCGAGCCAGGAAAGATTTTGGCGACGTAATTCTTCTTAAGCATTTGGTTTTGCTAAAACGATCTTTCAGTGATTTCTCCAAGACAAAGCTAAGTTGATCAATGAGTTTTCGTTTTAATTTAACAAAACATTTTCTCCTCTCTCATTTCAAATGTAGACACTCGACATAATATGATACGCAACATTTTAATACAAATGTGCACTGGTCTAACCCTATTATGACCAAAAACTAATTACTAAACAATCAAGATATATATATATATATATATATATATATATATAGTCATCCGCAGAGAGATCTGTATTGCTGTATCACAACTCATCAGTACGGTTAGACATCCAATTGCTTTTAACCCAGGGTTGAAACCTGACCGAATAGGCGTCAGTCCGCGATTCTAACTCTAAGCTATGGGCGCTCGGTAGAAGGAGGCAGACTTTTTAGCGCATATATTATCATTATACACGCCCAATAGCTGAGAGTGTTCTAATTCATTGCTGAATGAACGATGCTATATGCTAGAGTAGCTACTGTTTTTCAAAGTCTACCATTCTCCCAGAGTACCCAATCAGGGTGAGAGAGCGTAAATATATATATGAGTTGAATATATGGATCGGAACCCGACAAGAGAAATAAGATAAGTAAAGAACAAGTAGTAAAAGTTGTTTCTAATCTAGCATGTTTCACTTTAGCAAACTTCTTCAGAGATTCATTAAAGATGTCTTTAATGAATCTCTGAAGATGTTTGTTAAAATGAAACATGTTAGATTAAAGACAATTTTTTCCTACCTGTTTTTTTATTTCTCTATTCATACATTTATATCTATATAGTCATCCGCAGACAGATCTGTTTCGCTGTCAAAGCAAGTCAGATTCTTCTTCTTTTATGTGCCATGTCCCTTCAGGACGTAGGCGATCATGGCTTTCCATATATCCCTTTCCCTGGTGGCTCTTGGCAAGCTTTCTCCTGTTGCACCATGCAAGACTCGTTCCATCATCCACCTGATCTGGTCATTCAAATATGTTATCCGCTGCTTTCCCCTGTCTCTTTTTCCCTCTATCTGGCCTGTTACTATCAGGTTCTCCAAGCCCTCCTTCCTCATTGCATGTCCCAGTCAGCACGGTATCGTCTGCGTATCTTATGTTGTTCAAATTGGGGCCTCCGATTACAAATCCAGGCATAACATTTAGCGTCCTCAGTATAGTCTCGCTGTATAAGTTTAACAGATCCGGTGAAAAGACACATTCTTGTCTTAAGGCCCTTTCTATCATTGTATATCTGCTGAATTCGTTTTCTGTCCGTATGCAGACGGTTTGCTGCCAGTAAAGATTCTTGATTACTTTTTATTTTAATCCACTGCTAGGAAGGATGGATCACTGAGTTTGGTCAGGATGTTTTTTTCCGCCTAAACCCATCCTGCATACATACAAATCAACCATCCGTCCGTGCATGAAATACTGCTGTCATATATGATAAGGCACCCCAGCTGTTTATCGCAGTGTTCTCGACAGGCTCCAAAGGAGAATCGGTGATGTGATAGGTACCAACTTGGCGGCTCGACTCTAGCCACTTTCTCACCGACCTGATGTGACTTCCCTTTGTCTGTTCTATGAATATTTTCATGGCTTCTGCTCCGACGAACATGTCATTGGTGCCCCTGTCATAGGGGTTTACTCGTGCAACCAGAATCTCAACTGGGTCTCACCTATTCACAGTTAGATCAACCAAATTCTACTCCTGCAGCTTCTTTTCTCGCACTTCCCGCCTGTGGAACTCTCTTCCATATTCTTGTTTTCCTGACAGCTACAACCTCCAGAAATTTAAATGCAATGTCAATACCCATCTCTTAACTACTTGACTCACGTTCGTTCTACATCACCCTGCATATATTTTCTTTCTCTCTACCTTTGAAACTGTCATCACACTTTTATTCGCATTATTCTCTTGCTCCTTTCTCTGACACCTCCTGTATCTAGTTCGTCTTCCTCTTTACCCTTTTTTTATCTAATTCTTTTCTCTTATGTAGTCCCCTGCTCATCAGTGGCATTATCGCCTTGCTTGGGTTGAAACGATAAAAAAACTCATGTTTTTACTTATGCGTAGTAATTTATTTTTGTGTTGTTTTTAAAAAGGGGCATTTATTACAAGTCAACACTTCGCGCGCGAATGGAATTCGCGTGAGCATCTTTCTATTTTACAAACTTTCAACAATCGACTGGTATCAAACTAAGAATTATTAACAGTGTTAGTTCCAATCTTGGATAAAAATGTCTGCAAAACACTTCCCCCCTCCTTAATTTATAGGCAAATACACACAAATACACGCTGAGATTTCTTCCTAGCCAATAAAATAGGCCAATTCTCAATTTCATATGAGTCAGTCCTGGACAGTCTTGAAGTCAGAACAGTACATTGACTTCACTGGCTTTTGTGTGTCAACCCCACAACTCCTAATTTGTGAATCTTTTGCCTTATTACTTTTGCTTTGCCTTATTACGGCGTTAATTTGCGTTACTTTTATTATTTTGCCTTGCATATGTTTTTTGTGCCATGTTCTTAGCTTTTCTTTTTCTTGTTATGCACCTAGACAAACGAATTTGACTGACATTAAAATTTCTTTCTCTATGTGCATGCCTGTGTAACAGGAAAAGAAATTATAAGCTATGCATCCCTGTAAAGTCATTTTTATTATTAATTCCGTATTTAAACTGAACATAGATTTCTAATAAATGACGTATTTTAAATGGGCAACCAATTTAGAATTGAACTTTCAGCAAACGACGGGTAACAAACTAAGAATTATGAACAGTGCTGGTTCTAATTTTGGCCAGAAATATCTGCAAAACACTTTCTCCCTCCTTAATTTATAGACAGGCGCACACAAGTGCATGCTGGTATTTCTCTCTAGCCAATAAAAAACGCCAGTTCTCGGTTGCATTTTATATGATTTCCTGAATGTTAAAACCGACTGACGTAAAATACCGTTAAAAATAAATTAGCGAGAATATTCTGAGGATCCTAGATGTTATGCCAGGATTTTTCGTCGGGGTTCGCAATTTGAACAACGGGAACGATACAGTGCTGATAGCAGACACGGAAAGGAAACTACAGAACTTCTAGGTGAAAAGAGTGACAATAAAGGCTACAAATAAACTGCATGCTTGGTCATCAGTAAAAAGAGAAACACAAAATGCCAAATACAGGTGGTGGATATTAAAATCAAGCAGGTACAAAAAAATCTGGGAAATGGTCTAACCGAAAACGGAAAGTGCGACACAAAGATCTAAAGGCAAATTGGCATGGCGAAGGACGTGTTCCAGAAGCTGAGTAAAGTATTAAGACACAGGAAAATTTCATTAGAAACAAAAAAAGAGTGTACTAAATTGCTATGTGATGTCAGTTCTTCAATATGGCAATAAATGTGGGACAATATCAAAAAGATGAAGTGAAACCTTGAATCAGCAGAAATGTGGATCTACAGAAGGATGCTGCGGATATCGTGGACCGAACATGTTAGCAATGACGAGGTGTTGGAATAAATGGAAAAGAAAAGGAAATTAATATTGAGCATCAGGAAGAGACAACTGAAGTTTCTGGGACATGGAATGAGGAAGGAGGGTTTTGAGAACCTGATATTAACAGGCTAGATAGAGGGGGGAAAAGAGACAGTAGAAAGCAGCAGATAATATATTTGAAGAGCCTGAGTAGGCGGATGACAAAACGGGTGTTGCGAGATGCTACAGGAAAAAGCCTGCTAAGAGCCAGGGAGACGTGGAAGGCCATGATCGCCTACGTCCTGTAAGAACAAGGCACGTAAAGAAGAAAAAAGAATGATAATAAGAATACGGATATACACGAAAAATAACGTTTAAAGTAATACATAAAGGTTACTTTACAATCATACCTGCTTTTAGGTTTTGATGTAGTTACTGTGACCATATTATATTCTGTCCATTGGAGTGAGATACCATGGTTATTTTTGTTTTGTTTTATTTTAAATTTTTAATAAATTGCTTTAATATAGCTTTAATAGCGGACCTGAAGCAAACTACACCACGTTTAATTTCGTTGTTTTTCTCTTTCTTTTTTGTTTTGTTTTAGTTTTTCAGCACAGTCCTATCGATTGCCCCCTTAGATTTACGACTGACCAAAAAATTTTGAAAATTTCAATATTTAAACATTTTCTGCGGTGGGGGTATTATTTTCTCAGACAACGTTATATTAAATCGAGCCTCCATTTTGAAACCAGTCGCCGGTACGACATTACCGCCAGCTATAAATTTGTTCATTATCAAATTTTTTTTTGACTTTTTTTAATGCAATATCATCTTTTACACCTTAAACTTTACGAATGACAAAAAATAAATTGCAAAAAAAATTTCAATATTTAAACAATTTTACGAGGCGGGGCAGTTTCTCATACACCGTTATAGCGGGTTAAAATGGAGGCTCGATTTAATTTAACGTTGTACGAGAAACTGACCCCCACAAATTTGTTTTAATATTGTCATTTTTCAATTTTTTTTTTGATAATCAGCAAGTTTAAGTAACAATCAATAGAACTTCACTGAAAAAAGTAAAAAAAGAAAAACAACGAAATTAACATAAACAAAGCGACCCCATCGCGAGTGGATTGAAAATGGAGGATCGATTTACTTTAACGTTGTACGTGAAACAGACCCCCAACAAATTTGTTTTAATATTGTTATTTTTTCTTTTTTGATAATCAGAAAGTTTATGTAAAAATCGTTTTTAACTTCGCTGAAAAAAGTAAAAGAAAAAAATGAAAAACAACGAAATTAAACGAGGTTGTAGTCTGCTTCAGGTTCGCCGCTTTAAGGTTTCTTTAAAATTAGAAAATAAATCATAATTAACTCTTTTACTCACAAACGTACCAGTTGAGCAAAAAATGGACGAATTTGTTTTGAAATTTACATCATTACCTAATGAGTTTAAGAATGCGCTAATTGGATTGTCTTCGCAAAATAAATCATTCTTCTGTTTCAAAACAACTAAATTTACTGAAATCCCCATATAATAATTTTATTACGCAATCTAATTAAAGTTAATACGTGCAAAAGGCAAGCTTCTAGCTACAAGTGGATGTATAAAAAGTGATATTAGGTTCTGAATAAATCACTTCAAGGAATCTGGAACACAGTAAAACAAGTTCATTTTATTTTTTTAATCCTTCGTGAATGGGAAATTGTATGATTTGTTTGACAATGTCTTTTTCATTTAAATAAGACGAATTGAAATATTTATGCAAAGCGTTGATAAATTATTATTTAATTTTTACACCCAAAGCTGTTATCAGTTGCATATTATTCTCGTCCGGATGTACGTTGGGGTTCAATAGATATCGGAGAGCCGAGTTCGAATCCCAGTTGAATTAACTTAGGCGCAAATACCCTTGGGAAAGATATTAATCCGTCTCTTCTCCCTCCAGTAATGGGTTAAATAGCAGGACAGATTGTGTTCTATAGGCTTACTTGGCAACAAGTCTACAGCAGAAGTTAATAGAAAGCTACTACGGGAAAATTTTCTGACTAGTCAATCATGTCTCATTCGACACATGATCGCTCAAACGTCTACCACGTATGGCACTTAATTGAATGACTAACTAATTATTCTGGTGCATTTAAATTATTTGTATTGCTCTTTCAGAGGCCATCCTAATTATAAATATGGCGTTCTTTGTTCCAGTTTCTTTGACGAAACCGCACTTTTCTCGTCCTATCTCTGGCCTGGTTCTGCATGGCTCATTAAACTGGTGTTTCAGTATTTCCTTTAAAGAACGACTCATTTTCGTATTCTGTGTATTTTCTTAATATTAATGTCTATTTGAGAAGCAAACTTTCTTTTAATCATCTTTCATTAAATATGGCCGACAAGAAAGATTATATGATCATTTCTTCATTTATTTTTTCAGCATCTTGACATTCTCTCGTTTTATTGGAATTAAGGAATATAAAAATTTGCTATAATTTTTTCAGCATCTTGACATTCTCTCGTTTTATTGGAATTAAGGAATATAAAAATTTGCTATAATTTTTTCAGCATCTTGACATTCTCTCGTTTTATTGGAATTAAGGAATATAAAAATTTGCTATAATTTTTTCAGCATCTTGACATTCTCTCGTTTTATTGGAATTAAGGAATATAAAAATTTGCTATAATTTTTTCAGCATCTTGACATTCTCTCGTTTTATTGGAATTAAGGAATATAAAAATTTGCTATAATTTTTTCAGCATCTTGACATTCTCTCGTTTTATTGGAATTAAGGAATATAAAAATTTGCTATAATTTTTTCAGCATCTTGACATTCTCTCGTTTTATTGGAATTAAGGAATATAAAAATTTGCTATAATTTTTTCAGCATCTTGACATTCTCTCGTTTTATTGGAATTAAGGAATATAAAAATTTGCTATAATTTTTTCAGCATCTTGACATTCTCTCGTTTTATTGGAATTAAGGAATATAAAATTTTGCTATAATTTTTTCAGCATCTTGACATTCTCTCGTTTTATTGGAATTAAGGAATATAAAAATTTGCTATAATTTTTTCAGCATCTTGACATTCTCTCGTTTTATTGGAATTAAGGAATATAAAAATTTGCTATAATTTTTTCAGCATCTTGACATTCTCTCGTTTTATTGGAATTAAGGAATATAAAAATTTGCTATAATTTTTATTGTCTCAAGCGCTTTCAGCTATTTCTATAGCCATTTAAAAGGGTTTTATTTATCTCTGCTGTTTTTATTTTAATCCACTGCTACGAAGGATGGATCACTGAGTCTGGCCAGGATGTTTTCTTCCGCCAAAACTCATCTTGCATACAGACAAATCAACCATCCGTCCGTGCATGGAGTACTGCTTACTTGGTAACAAGTCTACTGCAGGAGTCAATAGAAAGCTACTACGGGAAAATCTTCTGACTAGTCAGTCATGTCTCTTTGGAGACATGATCGCCCAAGCGTCTCCCACATATGGCACTTAATTGAATGACTGACTGATTATTCTGGTGCACTTAAATTATTTCTTATGGAAATTTATAATTTTAACGAAGTTACGGAAAATTAGCTAAGCGTGTTCGAATATAAATAAAAATGAAAGCATCGTTTTCTTCTGTGTATATCTATCGACAATCAATGAAATAAGTGCCATTGACATTTCAGGAAATGTTAGCGGCGATAATAATTTTGACTATTCTATTTTTCTGAACCTGTTTTTTTTAATTTTCTGCTGATGGTATATTATCGATATATATTAGTCAGTTTAAGGCTATACATGATACACGCTTTCGCGATCATGTCTCGCAAGTGACATGACTGACTAGGCAGAAGATTTTCCCACAGGACGTTGCCATTGCTTTCTGTGGTAGACTGGTTGCCAACCTAATCTGTTCTGCAATTTAACCCATTGCTGAAGGGAGAAGAGTCAAATTAATAGCTTTCCGAAGTGTATTTGCGCCAAGAATTCAACCGGATTTCGAACTCGGCACTCCGATTTCTCTTTCCGAGCCGATAATTTTTGCACCACAACGCACATCAGTGCACATTAAAGAAATACTGGTCCTTAACCCGAGAAAACTAACCACGGGTATATATTACCCAGAGCTAATGACGCTACTTTAATTAGAATTTAATTAAATTTTCATGACCTGATTTTCTTACCTAAATAATGTTTTTCAGTTCCTATTAATGTCAACTCAAAGTGCATGTAAAATATTTCAAATAAAGATTTAGATTTAATATATTTTTGATATTTTCAAAATCGGGTATGATATGCCCATGGTTAGTAGTGGTGTAACATTAATTGATGGTTAATGTTCTAGGGTTAAACTCACACCTAACCTTCAACGAGACTTGTTCATACGATCCATCGCTAAAGGAGCAGAAAAAATGGTCGGCTACCCCTTTAGTATGTATCTGTCTTCTCATGCTATTCCCTACATTTACAAGAGTCGAATGAAGCCGAGAATGAAGTTCTGTTGTCATGAGGGCGGGATCTACCCAGTCATCACTTTCCAGTTTCCATAGAGCAGTGGTTCCCAACTTTTTAGCCCTCGCGACCCCTTACCTAACTTAGGGATTACTATCAGCAGCTTAATTTTCTTTTTATTTTCTGTGAAGGACAGGGAAAGAAACATCTAAAAAAAAATTTAAAATTCTGTAATTATTTATTACCAAATTAAAGCACATTGGTCCAACCTGAATTCACAAAAAGAACATATATTTCTTAAAATAATATTATCATAGGTTTAAAAAGCTATCCAACCCAGCAAGTGAGATACGTGATGTTGCATTTCAGCAGCAAGCTTTGAAATTTGTGGTCGACTGTTTGTTAGATCCAGTCTCATGTCATCTCCAACTGTTATATATCACTGTACGACGACAAACAACGAGAACACGCATATATAAAAATATAAGATTATATTTCTATTCCTGACGACGAGCCTGTGTGGAACAGAGAATGGAAGAGTGAGAGCGCACATAGAATGAGTCGACGGGAGTGTAAGTCTTGCCTGTGGTGTCTCTCTGCTTCCACTGGCCGTTCTCTGCTGGCGAATCTGTGTGTCGATTTCTTTTTATAGTCTTCTAGAACCGGGACTTTTCCTTCCGGTTTTGTCTCGGCTACGCAACGCCCACGTAATTCCAAGAGACACCTGTTTTGTTTACTTCCGTAGTCATTTCCGCCGCTGTCGGAAATAAGGTCAAACGAGCCCGACTCATAACCCTGCGACATCCGCTCCAGACGCCGACAGGATGTATTTCTCAAACACCTGTCCTGTCGTTCGCTGACCCCTTCATCGACGGGAAATATCATCGATTGCATCAACCTTCTTCGGGTGGGGGCTAGATTGCTATATTACACAACATCCAATCTGTTCATATTCTTTGTTTTTATATTGACAAGAGTAAAAAATCCTGCCTCACATAAGTAGGTTGAAGTAAATGGAACAAGGACACGAAGTTGGATAGAGCTGAAAAGATGAGGTATATAGACACATGCATGTAAGACTCACAAGCCAGATATAAGGATAATATATGCATTAATTGTTTTTAAGGGTTAGAAATAACAACCTTCAAAATGTTTGTCATAAACTATCACTTTGCACCTAAACAAAAAGAATGTAAGAGCTTGAAAAATGTAATTGACGAAATACAATTCATGTTATCCTAAGCTACTTCTAACAAGGCTACAAGCTCTCCTGTCAAGGCGTCGCAACCCCACTGCCAAGGCTTTGGGACCTCCTGGGGGGGGGGGTCGCGACCCACTGGTTGGGAACTCCTGCCATAGAGCTTTTCGAAGTCCTTGTGAGTGATGAATTCATTATTTTACCTCTCTCATTCTACCTCTCTCAATGACGGGCTGTGGCAAGACTCACGGCTCTATCAATACGTGCTCGGACGAAATACATTCCTTATTTTTCGCCAGTCCTAGCCTTCATGTCTAGGACACGTTATGTAACTTACGTTGTGCAAACCTCCTACATTTCCTCTGTATTCCATCGATGACAAATTAAGTTCACCAAACAGCTTCTTCCAGCAAACCACTACTTTGTAGAACCGACTCCCAAGAGGATGTTTCCCCGATCAGTACAATCTTAAAATGCTCATGGCTAGGGTTAACCGCCATCTTACATTCCCATCCGCATAACCTGTCTCTTAGTGTAACGCTCTACTTTTATTAGCCACAGGGCCTTGTACAGTGCGAACCTTACTGTAAATATATATATATATATATATATATATATATATATATATATACTAGCAGTATAGCCCGGCATTGCTTGAGTGTAATGAAAGCTTTAAAACTAATCCATAGTCCTAGAGCTCAGACTCTTTGGACGTTGGCACGAAAGACTAAAACGTTTCCTGTTAAATCGAAACCGTAGACTGAAAGAAAAATGAATGGACGTAAGTCAAATTTTGATTTCCTGCTATCGATTTATATATATATATTATCGATTTTCTGCACTATTGTAAGAACTGCAACCTTGAAACTTTTGAATATCGTTTCTTATGTTTTTGTCCATGAGTGTATCAAATTTGATTAAAATCGGATCACTCCTTCTATAACCCGATGTTTTCGATTATCGATTTTCGATATTTATCGGGGGCATCTCGACACAAAACCTAGCTAAGAACACTCACAGACGCTTATAGTACAACTGTGAAAATTTTCAAGAAAATCGGTTCAGCCGTTTCGGAGTCTATATGTAACGGATACACACACACAAAGTTCCATTTATAAATAAGTTTAGATTTATATATATATATATATATATATATATGTTATGGTGACCTCCTATGATGAATGAACTCTTCCTCTTGCTATATATAAATTACCTGCGTGACTTCTAGGGAGCAGTCAAGTTTGAATTTAGTTACAGCAGTGTTGCACACTTTCTTCTAGTGAGTGCAGAACCAGGGATCGAACCGCAGACCGTTGGATTTCAATTCAACGCTCTCCCAGCTGGCTTCTTGCTACGCCTCTTCCTCTTCCTACTCCACTTTCCTCCTTCCACCTTTTCACTGCGTCTCTCTGCGTCAGCTTCACGCCAAGAAATTGACGCCACTCAAATCCTCGAGTGAACTTGGTCGGTCAGTTTTATAATCCATTTCTCTACCCATAATCCATTTCCTCGGTCTATAAAAATTCCCCTCGAGGGCCTCCTCTCTTTTTTCCTTTAGAATGAGCTGAAGGTGGATTATTAAGACAGAGGTGAGTATTATTATTATTTTCTTTCTTTGGAACAGATTACTGCTTTGCAAGCCAGACACAAACGAACTCTCTTTTTTCCAGAGCCGCCGCTAGTCGCCCTTTCATGTTCACACTCCCCCCTGGTCTCAAGACCACACATGTGGCAAGGCGGACGTGGCCGCTTGTTGCGGGCACTCCTACGAAGGGGGATTGTCTGGATTTCTTCATCTGAGCTCTCAGAAGTGGCATCGGAATTATCGGCAACAGCGTCGGGGTTCGCAGTCGGACCATCAGACTCGCGGGGCGTAGGTCGAATCCACAGTTCGTCATTGGATGATTCACCACTGCCGCTACTTGTCAACGAATTCGTATTCAGGGCGGGCCGAATGTCCCTCACATGGCGTGGAGTACCATCAACCAGCACGGCCTGCTCACTGACGATGCCGGTGATTCGTCCCCTTCGAAAACTGGTGGTGCACCGGCTATTGGGAGGCTTCACCCAGACGGTGTCCCCTAATTCATACGGCCCTCTTGTTCCCCGCCGATCAGGCAGACGCGCGTCAATGCCCTTGATGCGCACTCGGTAGCGATGGATTGCATTGGCGGGTGCGCTCACAGCAGTCACAGCATCCCTCGGTGTTGCATTATATCTATAGACCGCTTCTGCAATAGTGCACGCCTTCCTGGCCGCGGTCCTCTTCACGCTTCGGTGGCACCGCTCTGCTATGCCGTTGCCACTCGGCACATATGCACATCGGTGTCTGAGCCTGATCCCCCACTCGTCTACAAAACGCCTAAATTCTACGCTGCAGAAGGCAGTATCGTTGTCCGTGAGGATCTCTTCAGGCGGCCCCCTTTCGTAAAATATGGATTCCAATTCACGGATGACACTGGAGGAGTCCTGGCGTGCCAACGGGCGCCAGATCGCAAACCTCGTCGGTCCGCAATCTATCAGTGTGAGGAAGTGCTGGCTGCCATAATGGGTTATGTCCATACCCAGTCGGCTCCAAGTCATGTCTGTTCCCAGCCGACCCCTCCGCCATCTCGCTGGGGCGGGGTCGATTGACTGGCATGTTTGGCATTCCTTGACCACCGCTCTCACTGCACTTTTTGACACTGACGGATTGGTCAATTGTACAAAATAGCATGTCCGTCTCACTCCGGGGTGCCCACTGATGTGGTGTATTTCCCTGATTTTGTCTGCCGCCTCCACAGAGGCAGCACATAGTAACGGTACTGGCCCAGCTTCTTTCTTCACGGCATCAATCCATCTCTGAGGCACCCGAGTGAGCCTATCAGCGAGGTTGCAGTTTGAGGTGACAAGTACCACATCCACAGACAGATTGTACTCTGTTACTAGCTTTCTTATGGTCTCCAACCTCCGTCTGATCAGCATCTCGCTGGCCGCCTTGGTGCGCACCCTGGCCTTACCTGTCAGTGTGTTTGATATCCAGTGGTACACGCACAGCGAATCTGTGTTTATGTGTAATTTCTTGACTTTCCACTGGAGTGCCAGGTTAATGCCTTTCGTCACCGCATCGAGCTCTGCCAGGTTGATGTGAGCAGCGTCATTCGTCGGTCGCAGCCAGCAGGCGTCCTCAATCGCAGCTCCGTTCTCCTCAAGCAGCACACCAATCGCCACAGAGCTCGCATCCACCCACACGCTCAATTCGTCTCCCTGCACACACCAGTCTCCCTTTGCGGGGTCATCCTGCTTTACCCTTGCGATGGTCTCCTTCACCATGCGAACCAACAGATCGTCCGTCGTTTCATCATCCCAGTCTTTGGTGACTGCGCTTGCCCTCCTTTTTATGGTGCCTGTTGCTACACGAGTCCATCCACACACTGGTAGGTGCCCCACAAGTTTTCCACACAGGGAGAAGACCACTCGTCTCGTAAAGACTTCGGGTACTTCAGGAACTGCAGTTCCGCGCCCCCACTTCAAAGTCCCCCGCTCCTTTCGAACTTCCAGGCCCAAGACACGGGCGCCATCCTCCAAATGTTCCGGGTCCTTGCAAATCAGGCCAAACTCGGCCAGTTTGGTCCTTACGCGTGATGATGATACAACGTCTTCGTTCACGTATATGTCATCAAGGTACGTCGATGTCCCCTCTTTCATTGTTTCTTGCTGTGACAACACAGCGTTGACTATGGTCTTCATTATTTGGGGTGCCACGTTCAGCCCGAAGCCCAGTCTGGTAAGGCAGTACCTTCTGCCGGCAAACACCACCGTCTGAAACGGCCACATCGTTTCGCTGACCCGGATCTGCAGATACGCTTTTCTTAGATCCAGCAGGGACACATTGGAACCCTGCTGGCGCCATTCTCGTAGCTTGCTGGCGCAAACATCAGCATCTGCCGTAAATGCATCAACATGCGCATTTAGTTCGCGGTAGTCCATCACTGGCCTCACTTTTGCTTTGTTGTGCTGAGTAACCGCCATCAGCGGGATCAAACCTTTGGGAGGTCCAAGTTTCTCATAGGGGTAAGGAATTAACCAGCCATCCTTGATCCATTCACGAAGCTCCTCTTCGTATGCAGGCCTTATTTGGTCGGGCACATGGTACTCGGCTACTTCGTTCCGCAATTTTGCTGGCTGCTGATTTCCCGACCACTTCCATGAGGCGGTCCAAGCCTTCTGGTGCTGGTCAAATTCGACACTAAAGTCTGGCTGGTCGATCCTCAGCGCTGCGCACACTGGGGTCCTCTCTTGAAACTGCACTTCCCCCGTCTGCGTTATGTGAACACCACCTAGGGCTCTGATGGCATCATAGCCTAGAAGCAGGTCAAAGTTCAGTGGTTTTTTGAGCGCTACTAGCGCCTCGACGTTGGCCGAGTTTCCTGTTCTTGTACGGATGTTTATCGCACCCACCCCGCAACATGTCCGCGATTCTCCACTGATGGTGGTTACCCTGACACCCTTCTCCTTCCAAGTGTGGCAGAGGTCTACGAACACTATGGTGCGGGAGCACCCGGAGTCGAGGAGTGCTGAGCACAATGTCTCGTTGACATATACCTGAATGATCGGAAGCGCCTCTAATTTCTGCTTTGGGGAAAGGTCGACGCCGGCACCTTGTCCCCGGCCCCGTTTCCCGCACAATCCCGGGCCATATGTCCGGTTTCATTACACCGGTAGCAGCGAACAGCTGTCGGTCGCCGTCTGCAGTTCCTTGCAATGTGGCCCTGGCCATCGCACCTATAACACACGACCCCACCACGCGGGCTAAGGCCCTGAGACGGTTTATCATCACTCGGTGTGGATTGTGCAGCGGCGATTACCGGATCTCTCAGCTCGGAATTATCCTTCATCACGGTTCTGGCTCGGTCCACCAGGTCATTAAGGGGCAACGAGGTTATGTTTGAGCTCGCCCGCAGGAGCTGTTTTGCTCCGGTTGGGAGCCCCGCCAGAAATTTATATGCCAAGGCCCGCTCGGGCAGCCCACCGAACAACACCGTCAACTTCGTCAGCTCGGCCAAATATACGTCCACAGTTTCGCCAGGATGTAATTGTCTTGCCTCAAATTGCTCCCAGGCAGTGGCGGGGTCGATAGCAAACGCTTTGTATAGGGCTGCCTTGATCCTCTCATAATTCTGTTTTTCCTCAGCACTGAGCTGTTGATACACAGCGAAAGCCCCACCGGACAAACGCAGAGGAATCACATGTTCAATGTTTTTGACACCAGACAAGAGACAATGCAGTTCCACTTTTTCCACCCAGTCAAGTACTGGGGTCGAGCCACTGAACTCTGGAATCAATTTCAGGTCGAACCTGTCCCCCATTACGCCGAAATAGCTTGTTGCACACTTTCTTCTAGTGAGTGCAGAACCAGGGATCGAACCGCAGACCGTTGGATTTCAATTCAACGCTCTCCCAGCTGGCTTCTTGCTACGCCTCTTCCTCTTCCTACTCCACTTTCCTCCTTCCACCTTTTCACTGCGTCTCTCTGCGTCAGCTTCACGCCAAGAAATTGACGCCACTCAAATCCTCGAGTGAACTTGGTCGGTCAGTTTTATAATCCATTTCTCTACCCATAATCCATTTCCTCGGTCTATAAAAATTCCCCTCGAGGGCCTCCTCTCTTTTTTCCTTTAGAATGAGCTGAAGGTGGATTATTAAGACAGAGGTGAGTATTATTATTATTTTCTTTCTTTGGAACAGATTACTGCTTTGCAAGCCAGACACAAACGAACTCTCTTTTTTCCAGAGCCGCCGCTAGTCGCCCTTTCATGTTCACAAGCAGTTTAACGAAGCAGTCAAGTACAGCAGTTAACGACAGCTACTAGTAAGGCAGCGCAATAATACCTTTGGACTTACTTATTTCTATATTACTATTTATTAACACTTCTTTTGAATATCTTGTTTTATGTTATACAAAACACTGTTTTGAACCTACATTCTTGTTCCGTGTCTTACTTGTGACACAAATCGGTCGCTATAAATCTGCGGCCACAAGTCCACAACAATACATTAAGATAGAGTTCAAATGATATATTTCTTTTAAATGATGTTCAAATGTACAACCCCAAGATCTACACGAGTTAGAGGTTTACAGAGTAAGAGACATGACCCCAAACAAGGTTACAATGCCATAAAACAAGGGGTCACTTTTGGAGTAGATAGACTAAACTATCGCCTGGTTCACACTCCACCCACGTCTAATGAACAGGTGAAGAGGCTCATCCCTTGTTCCCTGTTTAGGATGTGGTTTCCGGCTTTCTCTTTTACAATTCTTACACTCCTATGTAGCCCCCTACACATCAGTGGCGTTACCGCCTTGCTCGGGGGGATATGATTTTTAAAGAAAATGTGAAAGAGAAAGAAAAAATCTTTAGCGGGAATTGGTAATCCAATCCTAAATAGGAAACAAGCGATAAACCTCTACCCTTGTTGATAAAAAAAAGAGATGTGTGCAACCGGACAAAACCAGGAAGTAAGTACAATTTTTCGAAACACGCTATTAGCTTCTTCTGCCTTTTTTTTTGGGGGGGGGGTGCATTTTTGTTTCTTTTCTATCGGTGACTTTTGTGTCTAATAGAATATGAATAATGTCGCCCACTACGAGCTGTCCGAACATTTGTAGACTATTTAAAGCTAAAGATGTTTTTAGATTGCAATAATTTTTCTTAGATAATAAGGATTTATTAATATGTACTTCTAATTAACCGATAGCCAGGGAAAATACGTGGATTTATACATTTCTCGCGTAATGAATATAACAAACATGATTAGAGCTTTGATTTCCGACTCGTTATCCATTAAACCATAACAAATCCTTAAACTAAAATATTTCCCTCTTGAAATAATCTGTAAAGTGTTAATAAGAAACGAATAAATAAAATCACATAGCTTCTTTTGACATTACGTGATTCGCAAATTAATACTGATTTTAATACGAGTGTCCTTTTTCTCCATTTTCTTTTAAATGTTTAATGTGTGACATTATTCTGTCTATGGTATTCTCAGAATCTTTCTGCAAAACCCAGTTCGGTTGCTCCAATTCTCTCCTACATCTATGATGAGATTGTCTAGTATTCACCGCTACATTGAAGAACAGACATCACGTAGAAATCTCGTAGTCTCTTAGACCTACTACACTTTCTTTGAATCAGGATGTTATTAGAATTGAAATTGTTCCCTTCATCTTGGGTTTGAAACTCTAGTATTGGATGTTTTGTATCCAGGCGAGGAAAGAACTGTTATTAATACAAATTATAAATTAATGAAAAATTGTGCTTGACAGGATCCAAACGAGAATCAGTAATGTGATAGGTACCTACTTGGCGGCTCGACTTCAGCCACTTTCCCACCGAAGGGATGTTGCTTTCTCGCTGTCTGTTCTATCAATACTTGGTTTCTGCTCCAAAGAACTTAAGTCACAGGTGCCTCTGCAACAGGTGTTTTGCTCGTGCAACCAGACTGGCAACTGGGTCTCACTCATTCAGAGTTAGATGAACCAAATGCAGATGACAGTTCTACCCCTCCAGCTTCTTTTCTCGCACTTTCCACCTGTGGAACTCGCTTTTATTTTCTTGCTTTCCTGTTGTCCAGGAATTTAAATGCAATGTCAATACTCATCTTTTAACCACTTGACCCTAGTTTTTTTCTACACAACCCTGTATATTTTTCCTTTCTCTCCACCTTTGCAACTGTCATTACACCTGTATTCCTATCCTTAACTGGTTTGTCTTTCTCTTTACTCTCCCCCTATTTAATTTTTTTTTTACTCTCATGTGGCCCCCTGCACATCAGCGGCGTTACCGACTTGTTCCGGGTGATACGATTAAAAAAATGTTATAAGACATGCTGAGGTTAAAGTAACACAAAAACACTTACTGAATCTTCGTCTGTTCTGTTTTAATTTCAGTTTAAAATATCTCCAAAACGTAGTGAATTGAGGAAATTAATTATATTTCTTCAAGGTGCCAGGGAATCAGAGTTAAAATGAGGTTTCTTGACTTGAAATTTTTAAATTTTTTAGAATTTGTGATTTGAAGACTTTAACACAAGAGATGTTTAAATGAGTTTATTATTTGAATATCTCTATTTTTACCTGAATGGATATTTCGGCCTAAATCAATGTTTTCGCCTAAATCGAACTTTCGGAGCAAAATGAGTCTTTTGGCCGAAATTGGACTTATAGCCAGAATCAAAGTTCAAGTGAGTTCTTGAAGTTTCATGGCATTAATTGAGGAATTCAAAGTTATATCTTCCAAATTATCATTGCTGTTTTGTAAGCTGGGCCAGAGTTTTCATTAGCTTGGACTGGAGTTCTAATTAACCTTCTGCATACACTGGCTTAAAAGTCAGCAGAGGGTAAGGTTTTTAAGCTAGTATTTGAATAAATTTAATTTAAATTACATTTTCTCTACTTTCCATAAACCTAGTCAATCAAGTTCCATACGTGATACACGCTTTGGGCAATCATGTCAAGAAAGAGACATGACTGACTGGGCAGAAGATTATCCTGCAGTAGGTTACCATTGCTTTCTGCGGTAGAATGGTTGCCAGCCAAGGCTATATAAACCCAATTTGTCCTGCTATTTGATTCATAGCTAGAGGGGAAGCAGATGTATTATATTATTAAGTAGTATTAGTAGGGGTCATTTTATTACATTATAACAATAGAAAACTGATTCCCCAAATTATGCCCAGTAGAAGCCTTAATCATTTTTCCAACTATTATATTCAGTCAGTCAGTTAAGTGACATAAGTAATACACGCTTTGGGCGATATCTCGAAAGAGACATGACTGACTGGGCAGAAGATTATCCCATTGCTTTCTGTGGTTGCCATTGCGTTCTGTAGTAGATTGGTTGCCAACCAAGGCTATAGAACCCAATCTGTCCTGTTATTTAACCCATAACTGAAGGGAAATGACAGAGTAATACCTTTCCTAGGGGTATTTGTAAGTAAGTGGATGTAAGGAATTCAACTGGAATTTGAACTCGGTCTTCCGATTTCTCGTTCTGCACCACAACTTAAATTCGCATCTACAGGGTGGGGCAGAGCAACTTGCTTATTTAAATTTAGCGCCCAAATATTTCTGCTCAATACACATTATATTGAGCAGAATGGACGCCATCTGACTGATGTCATTTTTAAAGTTTGTAAAACATAAAATTGAAATGTTTTAATTGATGCTGTTTAAAGAATTACATGTATATCTGCATTACTTTTGTTTTATTTGTTATTCCAAATAAGCAAGTTTCTCTGCTCCATCTGTATATATGACTGCTTTCCAAGGTTAATGACTTGCAGTGAATTGAGCCTGCAGGTCATACCGGGCAAAATCCTTTTCGGATTAGCGTTACAATTTCACAAAAAAATATATTCGTTCTAAATATCATTTTAATAACAACCTAATATCAAAACTGCTGAACCTAATTTTACTGAAGTTGTCATCTATATATGACCGTTTTCCCAGGTTAATGACTAAAAGGACAAGCAGTAAATGGTATATGCAGGTCAGATCAGTGAACATCATTCTTAGATTTACGCTATGGAACTACACAAATAAAACTATATTCGTATTGCCTTTCTGCTTCCTGTTTTCCTGCATGCTAGAAGTTCTCTTCAGTCGTTCCTGTATTTAAGAACTGTGGTGAAACTTCGGACCCATCCAATTATCGCCCTATCAGCCTTCTACCAATTTTCGGGAAATTGTTCGAGGTCATAATCAATGCTGAAATAGTTCATCATCCTACTGCCCACAAACTCTACTCTGACAGGCAGTATTGCTTCCGCTTTGCTAGGTCCACAGCCGACATGCTAGCAACCGTTACAGAGTACATGCTCCAGGCCCTTGACGAGTCAGGCGAGGCTCGTGTTGTTGCTCTGGACATCTCCAAGGCTTTTGACAGGGTTTGGCACTTCTATGCAAGATACGGGGTTACGGTGTTACCGGACGCTTGCTTGATCTAATCCATTCTTTCTTAAATAACCGCAAAATGAAGGTGGTTTTGAATGGGCATGTCTCTAAATCCTACAGCACAAACACTGGTGTACCTCAGGGCTCTATCCTGGGCCCGACGCTCTTCCTTATTTTCATAAATGACCTCCCAGATGAGATCAAGAGCCAAGTAGGCATCTACGCAGATGACACCACAATTTATTCCCACATAAGTAAGAAACCCGTCGTGGCGGACAAATATAATCTCGCTGCTGACATTGAACGGGATCTACACACTGTGGTGAATTGAGGCAAGAAGTGGCTTGTCAACTTCAATGCGACTAAGACCAAGCTGCTGCCTGTCAATCATCACAGGCAACCTCTCCTGCCTCCCAAAAGCATGAACCAAGCAAGTCTCCCTGAGAGCAATACACTGTGCCTCCTCGACCTTACCCTCTCCTCTGATCTCAAATGAAATCACTACATTGAGTCCATCACTAAATCCACTGCTAAGAAGTTTGAGTCACTGTGTCGGGCCAGGATGTTTTTCCCGCCTGAATCCATCCGGCATATATACAAATCAACCATTCGTCCGTGCATGGAATACTGCTGCCATATATGGTCAGGCGCCCCTGCTGTTCATCTCGGCATTCTCGACAGGCACCAAAGGAGAATCTGCAATGTGATAGGTACCCACTTGGCGGCACGACTACAGCCACTTCCCCACTGACGAGATGTGGCCTCTCTTTGTCTGTTCTATAAATACTTTCATGGCTTCTGCTCCAACGAACTTAAGTTACTGGTGCCTCTGCAACAGGTGTTTACTCGTGCAACCAGATTGGCAACTGGGTCCCACCCATTCACAGATAGATTAACCAAATGCAAAAGACAATCCTACTCCTGTAGCTTCTTCTCTCGCACTTCCCACTTGTGGAACTCGCTTCCATATTCTTGCTTTCCTGACTTCTACAACCTCCAGGAATTTAAATGCAATGTCAATACGCATCTATTAACTACTTGATTCTAGTTCTTTCACCACCCCGTCTAGCCTTTCCTTTTTCTCCACATTTGCAACTGTCATCACACCGGTATTCACATCCTTCTCTTGCTCCTTTCCAACTGGTTTGTCTTCCTCTTCACTCTCTTCTACATAATATTTTTACTCTTATGTAGCCCCCTGCATATCAGTGGCATTACTGCCGTGCTCGGGGTGATACGATTAAAAACAAAACTAAATATTCCTTTAATAACAACCTAATACAGTGAAACCTATTGTTTGCGACCACCCCCTACTGTCATCAAAAACTGGTCGCATACGGCAGGTGATCGCTTACTAAAGACTCGTGACCTATCCTTCCAACGATCGTATATTTCACTCACCAGAATGCATATATTTTAGTATTTTTACCATCTAATCTGGTAATAAATAAATGAGAACATAAGATGGTCTAAATTTGAAAAAGATTATTCAGCATAATTATTTTTTTAACATTAAAAACCTATTTACAACGGTTAACAAAAAAAAATAAAAATTATTTATTCACACTGTTGTAGGCTTAAAAATCAGTTGTTGCGGACTGGGTGGTGTTTTTTTTTTTGTTTTTTTTTAATTTGACCACCTCGATTCTAATTGATGTTGACACTTATTTATTTGTTCTTCATGAATCAAAGTTTCCAATATTTTCTTAGAAGTGAGTAATAGTAAAAGAGAATCTGCGATAATACATGGAAAAATAAACAAACATACAAAAAATGACAACGATCAGGGGAAAGAGAGAGAGAGAGCAAGTAAAACGATTGAGAAGAAATAAAGATAATGAAAGAGATAAACATTGAAAATTGAAATTTCACATTGATGTGATTTTTTCTCCTACGCCCGAATTTATCCAAGTTCGTACAGAAGCCGACAAATCACTTGAACTTGTCAAATGCAATAACTACATGTTAATACAAGACAGCCGCCGTTTGACCACCTCTATTTCAACAAATAATAAAAATTTAATAATTCACTACAATAACAAAACGAGAAAATGTTTTTGGTTTAGATTAAAGGAAAATGAAAAAGTTAAGAATGTACTGCCAAAATGAATTTATGTTAAAGTGGTCGTTTGACCAGTGATTTTTATTCTTTCATATTGGTCGGTGTTCGCGTTTTGGAAAAGATCGCTCACTGAGGGTCAATTAACATTAGCAAATGGCGCATGCATAGAAAAACGGTCGTTAATAGCACGTGGTCGCTGACGACGGGGTTCCACTGTATTTACATTTTTTTCTTGTAATTGTTTGATATTATTTACTCGAACGTTTATTTATTTAATGGTTCTTTATTTAACATTTATTATCAGTCTGCTCTTTTGTTACTGTCCTTTAGCCTGACCTACGTATTGCTCTGTTTGAGTCTTTTTCATTCTGCTGATTACCATTCAGTTAAGTACCATACGTAATACACGCTTGGGCGATCATGTCTCGAAAGAGACATGACTGACTGGGCAGATGATTACACAGCAGTAGGTTGCCATTACTTTCTACAGTAAACTGGTTACCAACCAAGGCTATATAACTCGATATGTTCAGTTATTTAACCCATAACTGGAGGGAAGAGACAGATGAATACCTTTTCCAAGGTTTTTGTGTGTAAGTGAATGCTAGAAATTCAACTGGAGATTGAACTCGGTTCCCCGATTTCTCGTCACGGAAAGTGCGACACGAAGGTCCGAAGGTGAATTGGCATGGCAAAGGACGCGTTCCAGAAGCTGAGTAAAGTATTAAGAGACAGGAAACTTTCACTAGAAACAAAGAAGAGAAAACTAGATTGCTATGATGAGGACAAAACTTGAAGCAGCAGAAATGTGGTTCTACAGAAGGATGATGCGGATATCGTGGACTGAGCATGCAAGCAATGCTGAGGTGTTGAAAAGAATGGCAACAAAAAGGAAATTAATACTGAGCATCAGGAAGAGACAACTTAAGTTCCTGGGATATGCAATAAGGAAGGAGAGCTTGGAGAACCTGATACTGACTGGCCAGATAGAAGGAAAAAGAGACAGAGGAAGGCAGCGGATGACATATACGCAGAGCCTGATCAGATGGATGACGGGACGGGGGTTGCGCGGTGTAACTGGAGCAAACATACTAAGAGCCATAAGGGATAGGGAGACATGGAGAACAATATGGCAGTGAATGCTGGACAATATCATCAAAGATGAAGGAAAAACTGGAAAAAGCTGAAATATGGTTCTACAGAAGGATGCTGTGGATATCGTGGACCGAGCATGTGAACAATGATGAGGTTTTGGAAAGGATGAAAACAAAAAGGGAATTAACATTAAGCAGCAGGAAGAGACAAATATAGTTCCTGGGACATGCAATAAGGAAGAAGGGCTTGGAGAACCTGATACTAACAGGCCAGGCTTGGAGAACCTGATACTAAAGAGGGTAGAGGAAAGCAGCGGATAACATATTTGAAGGGCCTGACAGCTGGATGACAGAACGAGGTTTGCGTGGGGCTACAGGAGAAAGTGTTCTCAGAGCCACCAGGAATAGGGAGACGTGGAAGGCCATGAAAGGACAAGGCACATAGAAGAAGAAAATTATCATTCCTTCTACTACTTTTTTGAGTCTTGTACTTGTTATGAGAGGATGTGCGTTGTGGTACAGTGGATATCGGCTCGGAACGAGAAACCGGAGAGCTGAGTTCGAATTCCAGTTGAATCCATTGTATTCACTTACGCACAAATACCCTTGGGAAAGGTATTAATCCGGCTCTTCCTCCCAGTTATGGGTTAAATAGCAGGACAGATTGGGTTCTATAGCCTTGGATGGCAACCAGTCTACCGCAGAAAGCAATGGCAACCTACTGCGGGATAATCTTCTGCCCAGTCAGTCATGTCTCTTTCGAGACATGATCGCGCAAGCGTGTATCACGTATGGCACTTAACTGACTGAATATAATAGTTGGAAACATGAATAAGGCTTCTACTGGGCATAAAGTGGGGGATCATTTTTATATTGTTATGACCTAGCAAACTGATCCCCCACTTATTACTACTTAATTATATAATATATTTTTCCTCCTCTAGCTATGCGTCAAATAACAGGACAGACTTAGCTGGCAACCAGTCTACCGCAGAAAGCAATGGCAACCTACTGCGGGATAATCTTCTACCCAGTCAGTCATGTCTCGAAAGAGACATGATCACCCAAGCGTGTTTCACGTATGGCACTTAACTGACTGACTTGTTATGAGAATGAAGTGGCCCAAGTTAAGGAGAAAAAATTCGCTTCTGTTGACAGAACGCTGATAGTATTAATTAACTTTTCTAGGGGACAAGAATATTTCTTCCAGACAAAAGAAAAAAAACCTGAAAGAAAGCTATCACCTCGAAGTAAGTACAATTTCACCCGCGAATTCCTTTGAATTCAGCTTCTTCTGTTTTTCTTTGTTTCATTTTTGTTTCTTTTTCTGTCGATGGCTTTTGTTTCTAATTTAGAATTATTCAATCGATTACTGCTCTTCTGTTCGCCATTACGTTTAGTTTCCTTTTCTCTCGTTTGTTTTCCAAATGACTTCCTGTTCCCACTTTATTTCAGATTGATTCTTTTTTATTTATTCATTTATGCTTATACTTCGTTTTCATTTATTTTTCTTTCTTCTTCTCTTTCTTTTTGACAAAAAAATTACATCATAAAAACATTCAATAAAAAAATAATAATTTCTTCTACAATTATCACTAATTCTCACCATTATTCACCTGCTGAGTGAAGTAATTTTCCATCTTCAAGACTATCATTATGTTTTGATTATATTTTATTTTAATTTTTACTAATGATGAAAGATAATTGTAATGTCAATTGGAATATTACCTTTGTCCTTATAAAAAAAAATATTTGGCATTCACAGAGTCCACATTGCTAAAACTGGTTTAAATTTCTACATTTTTAATCAAAAATATTCAGAAAAATACCGATAATAATTCATTCCGATATTGATGGGTTACCATCCTTTTGTTTATATGTGGAACATTACCCCTTCATTATGTCATTATGTTTTGCTTTTGTTCCGATGAACTTAGCTCAATGGTGCCCACTATGTATGAAATTACTCAAGCTACTAGATTAGCAACTAGGTCTCAACCTTTTACAGTGAAACAGATAAAATGTAACCGCAATTTCTACTCTAGTAGCTTCATTTTTTGAACTTCCCACCTGTGGACTTCGCTTGCTTCAACAACAGCTACAATCTCCAAGAGTTTAAATGTAAGGTCAATAGTCATCTCCTATCTCAGTGACATCGCATCTTTTCTCTCATACTCTTTTCTCTATCCACTACACCCCCATCACACCAGTATTCTCATCCATCTCTCACCCTCTTCCTGACACCCCTATAAATTGCCTCTCTTCCTCATCATTTTCCTTCTATGTAACCCCCTTGCGCACCAGTAGCAGTAAACTATTTTGTTTGGGGTGAAATGATTAAAACAAAGTACTATCCATTTTAGCTGTTACTGTTGTTGGTAGTCTTTAAATAATGTGGGTTCTTTTTTTCGTTACTGATGATAGTTTCCTTTCTAAACTTTTTTGTAGTAATGGGAAACATTAACGCATCGTTTCACACATACACACTATATATATATATATATATATATATTCAGTTAGATGAGTGTGAGTTTTTGACCCTGGGTTTACGCTCTTGCGGTCGTCAAACAATTTGGAAAATTGGGAGGAGAATTTGTCGTCGTGACGTCTCTCATACTAACGCAGCCATAGATACACACTTGTACGCCTACTGACTTACTCACACCTATCTAACTATCTTAGCTCTATCACTGATATTGAGCGCATTCAAATAAGTACTGCGCATATATAATATATAAATAATATAAACTGCAAATGTTTACTAAATGATTCTGATTTTAGTTCCACATACTCACGCAGAAAGAAAGAAAAATACTGGATTTTAAAATTAAATACATACAGGCTAGGGTTAAATAGGGACTTACGTGTTTTGAATCTTTAAAAAATATTTCAATAGTTAGACATTTTTTAGATACACTTAAAAATTTTTTCTTTAAAACAAGATTTATAAGTATTATTAAAGATCAGTTTACGTTTACAAATATTTTTAAAAAATCTGTCGCTTTCTGCGTCACGTGATGTAAACAATCTCCCGGAAGAACGCTCATCGCGAAAACGTTTCTAATTTAAATTTTAAAATCATTTGTTTCTGATCAAAAGCCGACTACGGTCTGAAATATCAAATATAATAGAAATAAATAAAATACTGTCAAAAAAATACATTTTTAAACTTACAACTTTTTAGTAGTTTTTCCTATATAAATAATGTAATATATATAACAAATTGTATATATATATATATATATATATATTCATATGCATACATATTTCACACACACACAAACACACACACACAAACACACGTGTGTGTGTTGTGAATCTATAGCGCTAATCCAAGAAGGATGTTCCTCAGTATGACCTGCACACTCCATTCACTAGAAGTTTTAATCATTAATCTGGGGAAGCTAATCTGGATGTGAATCTATATATTTTTGAATCTCTCTGGTGCAGTGCCTAACATCTAAGAAAGTCTCTCTCAGACGAGACTATCGGAGTATATAACTTGAGTCTTCTATGCAAATGTTTTGCTATTGTAGAAATTTACGGTGTTGAGCAAAACTACTCCAAGTACCGTCTATTCTATAT
Source organism: Ascarosepion bandense (assembly GCA_037127315.1). Lineage (NCBI taxonomy): Eukaryota > Metazoa > Mollusca > Cephalopoda > Sepiida > Sepiidae > Ascarosepion > Ascarosepion bandense. The sequence continues at coordinate 57,646 of JBBBDQ010001969.1, forward strand.
TCAATTTCCTTATCTCTTTTAAATCTTGCAAGATTTATTTTTTAAAAATTATTTTATGCGGAGATTTGATTTAGAAAATAGTTCAATGCCCGACGTCACTTTCCCAACTTGTTAAAAATGCAGGCAATCGAGTTTTGCATTTTTATCGTCAACGTTAACCCGAAAAAATATTTCATTTTCTACGCATTTTCCTTTTAGTATCTTTTCTTACGAAAACTTTAAAACGATTGCTGCTTCATGTCATGCCTGCAGCAATGGCGACTAAAGATTTTTTTTTAATCTGTTATTTAATACGGATGCTTTTCTGTTTGAAATGATCAAGTCGTAAAATCATTACAGTAATTAGGTTAGATTTTCCTTCTCTTTAGAAATGGTTAAAAAGAATGCTTATTTCGGTTTTCTACAGTAACAATTGCTTTATTTCTCTTTGAAGATCGATGATTGATTATTGCTGCTTAATCATCATTGAGAAAGCAGATTCTAGTTTGCGAATTATGACACATTCTCGTGATTCAGTCAGTCAGTTAAGTGCCATACGTGATACACGCTTCGACGATCATGTCTCGAAAGAGACATGACTGACTGGGCAGAAGATTATCCCGCAGTAGGTTGCCATTGCTTTCTGTGGTACACTGGTTGCCGACCAAGGGTATAGAACCCAATCTGTCCTGCTATTTAACCCATAACTGGAAGGAATAGACGGATTAATACCTTTTTCCAAGGGTATTTGCGCGTAAGTGAATACAATGGATTCAACTGGAATTCGGACTCGGCTCCCCGGTTTCTCGTTCCGAGCCGATGTCCACTGCTCCACAACGCACATCATTCTCGTGATTAGCAAACGCAAAAGAAAACGAAATTTAAACTCGCCGAAGACCAATACCAGATCTTAGAGCGGTCAGTCGTATTAATATTAATTGCATTTATATAATAGCAAAGGTTTTATTATGAGCTGAATTTTCTTTTGACCCATTCAATCGTTTGGTCAACGTGATTTTATTGATAATATTATTTAATACACATGAGCAAACACACACTGAGGCATCCATTCATCAACAGACACACACACACACACTATATATATATATATATATATATATATATATATATATATATAATAGCTTATACTTTAGAACATGTTCAAACTACAAGCAACTACAAAATTGTATATTGTGTGTGTGTGTGTGTGTGTGTGTGTGTGTGTGTGTGTGTGTGTGTGTGCCAGGTTAAGTCATCTATATCGTTTTTAAAAAGATTATGCGAAAGGAATAAATGCAATTATATTTTAGAAATTATATTATCACTGTTATATACAATGGCTTGCCTTTGAATTCTTAAATCTTCTAATAAGTCTGGCTATAAGCTACATACGACAACAAGACTTCTGATCCGGATGATTTGAGGAGTGTTGAGCCACTTCTTAATTGATGTTGCTCTCAGATCTACCGTCACTTGCAGTTGTAGCACGTGTTAAGGGTTCTAGTTTTTTTTTTAATCATTTCACCCCGACCAAGGCAGAAATGCCACTGATAAGCTGGGGGTAAAAAGATTAATTAGAAAAGAGTGAGGAGTACAAACTAGTTAGAAAGGAGCAATAGAAAGCTGACAATGCAGGTTCGATGACAGATACATAGGTGGAGAGAAAGGGAAGGATATGCGGAGGTGGGGAGAGAGCTAGATTCCAGTGGTTAATAGATGAGTATTGACATTGCATTTAAATTTCTGGAGGTTGTAGCCGTCAGGAAAGCAAGAATATTGGAGCTAGTTCCACAGGCGGGACGTGCGAAAGAAGAAACTGAAGGAGTAGAATTGTCGTCTGCATTTCACTAACCTGGCTGAGAATGGGTGGGACCCAGTTGCCAGTTGTGTTTGCCCGAGTAAACACCTGTTGAGGAGGCACCAGTGACTTAAGTTTGTCCGAGCAGAAGCCATGAAAGTATTTATAGAACAAAGGGGGGCCACATTTCGACGGTGGGGAAGTGGCTGCAGTCAAGCCGCCAGATCAGTACCTATCACATTACAGACTATCCTTTGGAGTCTGTCGAGAACACTGAGGAAAACGGCAGTGCCTCCTGACCATAAATGGCAGCATTACTCCATGCACGGACTGATGGTTGACTTGTATATATGCAGAATGGATTCAGGCGGAAAAAACATCGTGTATCTTCTTAGCAGTAGATTTAGCTATGGAATCAATACAGTGGTTCCATTTGAGATCTGAGGAGAGGGTAAGGCCGAGGAGGCGTAGTGTATTGCTCTCAGGGAGAATCGCTTGGTCCATGCTTATGGGAGGCAGAAGAGGTTGCTTGTGATGGTTGACAGACAACAGCTTGGTCTTAGACGCATTGAAGTTGACAAGCCACTTCTTGCCCCAATTCACCACAGTGTATGTAGATCCCGTTCAATGTCAGCAGCGAGATTATGCCTGTCCGCCACAACAGGTTTCTTACTGGTGCGGGACTATATTGTGGTGTCGTCTGCGTAGATGCCTACTTATGGGCAGTTATTGAAACCCCATTAATCAAAATTTGAAAATATAAAAATACATTTGTAAAAATTAGCAGCAATATACTTTTGGAAAAAAGCTAACAAGATAAAAAAAAATCGGCATTTAACAATGCATAGAAGTTGATATGTCGTTAAACAAACAAAACCAAGTTAAACTGTTAAATATCCATTTAATTATCCGATAATGGTGCAGAAATAGAAAAATTAATAATCGATAATAACATATTGGAGCAAAATCAAGGAAATATGAGTTTGACAAAATAACAAATTCCAATTTTTTTTTTCCTGCACTAACCATCATGAATGCAGCCTTAATAAATTAAGCAAAAACAAAATGTTTTTTCTAACTCAATATATATATATATATATATATATATATAGTTCTGTCTATTTATTTTGTGTAAGATCCATTCGTATGATCTGATTAGCTTGATAGTGTTGTCATGGCAAGACGACAAGAAATCGCAATAATTGTTGATTTTTTTTATCAGGTCTGAGCTTTCGGCTTACATAAACCATTATCAAAGGATGAACATTTAATGTTCAGTGAACATAGAACATTTAAATTATTAACAGAGTGGAGTTATACAGAGAAAATTAGACAGGTCCATTTTCTGTGTCGCACATGGCTGTAGGCCGAGAAGGAATGGTAGTAGTGGGTTTTTTGTTCAATTGAGTGTATAGTGGCATGAGGGATTGGTCTGGGAACTGCTGCTACTATGGTGTAGGGGGTAAGTATAATAACTATGACCTCTCCCGTCGATTATAGGCATTGAAGTATGTTAGTACAGGTGTCGAAATTTATTTTATTTAGGCTAGGTTTAAACTGTTTGATGTAGATAGCTTCTAGAATTTTAAGTTTACAAAGGTCATCCTATTAATAAGTACAACCGTTTATTTAAGCAATAGTATGTAATTTCTTTCCAAGAAAAATAGATGTCAATAGTTTATGAATTGTAGGAAGACATGTAATTGGTCTGTAGTTTGTAGGGATAGTTGTTTCCCAATTCTTGGGTAGAAGAGAAGTAATTTCTTTGGTTATTCATGCTGAAATTTTTGCAGGATCCTTAACTATTTCTTGAAGTTCTTTGACTAGATTATTTTGTGCTGTATTTAAATAATATGTTTAAAAGTTAGAAATTTTATCTATCCCTGGAGATTTCTAATTGGGTGTTTTTTTTGTTTTTGTTTTTTTTCTCAATGCACATTTAACATCATTCAACAACATCTTCTGTGATTAAAGCCCATTTTTTTCTTGTTTATTTTTCATCCGTGCTATTTCTTGAGTAATCCAATCTGCTTTATTCTCATTTTCTTTAGGGTAAGCTCATATTTTTCCCAGTGCATATTTTTTCCAGTAACACTTTATTCACTTTTAGGTGGGGATGTCTCCTCAGTTCTTTTTTTTTTTTTTTTACATATTTCTCTGTAAACTTTCTTTGCATCGGTTTAAAAAACTTGTTCTGTATGTAGGATTTTGATCTGTTTTTTTTTATAGCGTCATACTCTTTGAGCATTCAATTGTATTGTTTGCTTTATTTTCTCCTTTAGTTGATAGTACTTCATTTTTTATTCTTAATATTGTATTCTTTTTCGACTCTTCAGCCTTTTCTAGTTATTACATTTCTTTCTCTTGCCAGTTCATCGAGTACTGATAATTCACTTCTAAATTCTTCGATTTCTTTTTCTTTTTTCTTTTCCAAGGTGAGTCTTCATGTCTGTGAGAAAACTTTTTTCATTATCGTCATCGTTCTTCTATTTCAATATTTTGTGTCTGTCTTATACGGCCCATGAGTTCTTCCTTGGTTTCTTTATACTATTTCTATTTTCCGTAAAATAATTCTGTCCAATTTGCTTCGAAGTCGCTTTATTGCCGTCTTGGGACCAACTAAGATCACACGTTTCTAACACTTCTAAACTTTCAGCATTATCTTCACACTGGTTGGTGTGTATTTCGGTTTCTTCATTATGATCTGTGGCTTGTGGGATTATTACTACTTCTTATGTCCGATTCTGGTTTCCTTTCAAGTTCTGTTGATTAATCTATTCTGATTGCAATTCGTTTTATTTCTTTAATTTCAGCCTCTCGTTTAATCGGTTATTTCGTATGATACACCATCTTACACTGGCTAGTTTATTTTGGTCAGTGGACTCTCTAATTGTTTGTCCAACCTTTTATCACCAAATGTCATATGTTTGGCGAGTGATGTTTTTACCTGAGATTTGTGTAACACTTCATGGTATGCAGACCTAACGATTTTGTGCTCCTCGGGATACTATTTTATTTACTATTTCTTTAATTGTACAGATATGGATCTAGCTGGAGAATTTACAGTACCATAATTACAAGTTTGTTTCTATCTTTAATTCTCATATTATTTTAACGAATGACGCACGGGTCCAAAAGTCCACCCAAAGTTGCCCAGCACGTTGGTTAACGGTCTTTTACAAACAGGGTTCAAGACCTCGTAACGCAGTCGTCAATTATTATTATTATTATTATATTTTTTTATTTCATATATATTCATTATTATTATTATTATTATTATTGTTGTTGTTGCTAATATATATATATATATATATATATATATATATATATGCATGCATTGACTTTTTTTCGTTTTTATAGATTCTTGTGAATCTCATTCATGTAGAATCCTTTGTTAAATAAAGACAAAAGCTGACGATGTTTCGCCTGAAATAGGCCCATACTTCCGATTCACCATGAAATGTCTGTCTTAATCTTTCTTATATTTGCTCTATATGTATTTATATGCATATATGTTTAGAGGTCTCTTAAAGAGTTATCCTACAACTGTATGCAAAGGATACTCCTTTGGATTCTTCTATACCCACACTGCATGCGGATATATATATATATATATATATATATATATATATATATATATATATATATATATATGTTATTACCATTATTATTTTGTATCTATATATGATTATTATAATTATTATTATGGATTTATATTATTATTATATATCCATATATATTTTATTATTATTATTATTATTATTATTATTATTATATGTCAGATGCTGATAATTTGGACATGGAAATTACTTCTATATGGTGTCTGTTTGTTTACATCCTCAATCAGCCTACATTATTTAATTTATCCTCAGCTTAAATCATAATATTCAACAGGTAAATCGATGGTTAAAAAAATATAATAAAAAAGTATAATAAAACATTAAATGGACAATCTGGTTTGCTTTTGAGGCAAACGTGTTTGGGTGAATTCTTGCTGTCTAAATATTTGATTCCGACATTGAATGAACCGGAGGGCGATGAACTCATCACATATACGTATTTGGAAGCCGTTTTGCAAGTGACGTAATTAGCATATACGACATGTCAATTTAAGTGAATAAAATAAAGTTTTCCACTTATTGCTCAGCGGAAAATAATCGAAAACATTCACTATTACAATTTATAATATATATTATAATTCCTGACAATAATCAATAGTTTTCGAACTAAAAAGCAAAATTCATTTGAATGAATTTGTCTGTGTTTCTGAAATAAGTATTGAAGTTATTATTGTAATTTACATTGTTCGGACTGCTCTTCATTTTATTTCCATATACACAACGTTTTGACTGTTGTATACTCTAGACATCTTCAGGATTTGATTTCTGGGTTTCGGTATTGAAACTATTTACATTGGTCGGACTGTTGTCCTCATCTTAATTGTCATATCAGGGATAAATTGATTGAATTATCATGTAAAATGATATCTTCGGGGCATATAATAGTAATTATCCTATAACAATTGCAAGCTTTCTGTAATAGTCGAAATTTTCACATGCTTTTGCTGGAGGTTGCTTCATCACGATAATGCGCCTTCTCACGATGCACTCAGCATCATATAGTTCCTGCCCAAAAGCAATATCTATATTTAGCCGTCCCTCCCACTAAATGCAACATGTGACACATGGTCAGTTTATGAGTGGGAATTTCTGGGCTATATGGCCCGGCCAAAAAATACCAGTTTATTTTTGCCCAGTCGTGCTTCTAGACTTCGGCGGAACCACGACTGGGTCAGTGCTCTCTGCTCGGAAGCAGAACGCCTTCTGCCCGAACAAAGAGAGCTGACAGTGAAAGATGTAGTCGCAGCGAGAAAACTCTCTGTGACAAACACTATATTTAGCTGTCCCTCTCACTACGGGCAACATGTGACACATGGTCAGTTTATGAGTGGGAATACCTGTCTATTTTTCCCCAGTCGTGCTTCTACCCTTCGGCGGAACCACGACTGGGTTATTCCTCTCTGCTCGGTAGCAGAGTGCTGACAGTGAGAAATGCCGCCGCAGCGAGCAAACGCTTTGGCGAACACTGTATTTACTAGCCTTCCCACGCAAGGCTGGATGTGACACATGGTCATTTTAAAGTGGGTATTCCCGGCCATATAGCCGGGCCAAAAAAAATGTCTGTCTATTTTTACCGAGTCTACCCTTCGGCGGAACCACGACTGGGTTTGTGCTCTCTGCTCGGAAGCAGAGAGCGCCCTCTGCCCGAAGGCAGAGTGCTGACAGTGAGAAATGCCGCCGCAGCGAGCAAACGCTTTGGCAAACACTGTATTTACTAGCCTTCCCACACAAGGCCGGATGTGACACATGGTCATTTTAAAGTGGGTATTCCCGGCCATATAGCCGGGCCAAAAAAAATGTCTGTCTATTTTTACCGAGTTGTGGTTCTGCCCTTCGGCGGAACCACGACTGGGTTTGTACTCTCTGCTCGGAAGCAGAGAGCGCCCTCTGCCCGAAGGCAGAGTGCTGACAGTGAGAAATGCCGCCGCAGCGAGCAAACGCTTTGGCAAACACTACTGTTCTGTGTATAGGCAGTATTATATGTACCCGTCAGGCGAGTCCATTCTTATGTGTAAGAAAGGGGTGATCCCAAAAGAGATAAACAAAAATAATTCCTTCCAGTAGTCCATAGAAGCGTAGCAGAGAAGGATGGAAAAGTGCATTTAACCGGAGACGGAAATCGATATAATTTATTCTTAAATGAAAAAAATTAATATAATCAAGTTCAGAAAACTAGCAAACTATTAAACCAGATAAATGGAATCATCTTTAAATATAGCCATAAAAATAAATTTAAATTACTTGTTACATGGAATTATAGGTTAACCTACTCTATCACACTCACAGGATCACTCTCATTTTGTATTAATCATTCTTTAGTAATTTTTGCGTATGGTAGATATTGTTGTTGAAATCTTCAATGTATTTGACATATGTGCCTGTATATGTGTACAACTAATTTGTCTTATGTATGTAATTGAATGTAGGCTCTTTTTGTTGGTTGTATAGTTGTGTACATGTGCGCTTGTACTAGAATTCAAATGACCCAACACTATCACCTCTTATAGTTTCTGTTTCATTTTGCCTAAATTATCATTTGAATTGCTGTTGATTAGTTATGACACCCGTCTAGTTACTGTTAAGAGTAACCTCGGATATACATCTGTGTCTCTGTGTATACGTGTGATTGAGTGTGTATGTGCTTTAGTCAAACTATGTCCAAACTGGAACTAAGTAATAGTTCTACTTAATTCCAATAGAACTCTAAAGAACTCTCTAGAACTTCTAAGAACTTCCCAAGAACTTCTCGAGTTAACTTCTTGTTAACTCTTATTAATTTAGGAGGGAGAGTCCTTTATCTGATGAATAGGTGTGTTTCACCATAACAGTATGTGAGTGAATGAGGGAGAGAGAGAGCGTTCGTAAAAGATCAAATATACCTAAAGATTTATCTAAAAAAAAAAAAATTGTTGCCCCCCGCCATTAGAATTTACTCGTGCAACGAGACTGGCAACAAGGTCCCACTCAATTACAGTTAGATCAACCAAATGCAGCCAACAATTCTACTCCATCAGCTTCTTTTCTCGCATTTCCCGCCTGTGGAACTCCCTTCCATATACTTGCTTTTCTGACGGCTACAACCTCCAGGAATTTAAATTGACTCCAATTTTTTTCTACATCACCCCGTGTATCTTGTTCTTTTCCTTTCTCTCTACCTTCGCAACTGTCTTCGATCTTGTGTTCACATCCTTCTCTTGCCCTTTCTCTTTATTCATTTGACTCCAGCCCTTTCTACATCACCCCGTGTATCTTGTTCTTTTCCTTTCTCTCTACCTTCGCAACTGTCTTCACTCTTGTGTTCACATCCTTCTCTTGCCCTTTCTCTTTATTCATTTGACTCCAGCCCTTTCTACATCACCCCGTGTATCTTGTTCTTTTCCTTTCTCTCTACCTTCACAACTGTCTTCACTCTTGTGTTCACATCCTTCTCTTGCCCTTTCTCTTTATTCATTTGACTCTAGCCCTTTCTACATCACCGCGTGTATCTTCTTCAATTCCTTTCTCTCTACCTTCGCAACTGTCTTCACTCTTGTGCTCACATCCTTCTCTTGCCTTTTCTCTTTATTCATTTGACTCCAGCCCTTTCTACATCAGCCAGTGTATCTTTTTCAATTCCTTTCTCTCTACCTTCGCAACTGTTTTCACTCTTGCGCTCACATCCTTCACTTGCCTTTTCTCTTTATTCATTTGACTCCAGCCTTTTCTATATCACCCCGTGTATCTTCTTCAATTCCTTTCTCTCTACCTTCGCAACTGTCTTCTCTCTTGTGTTCACATCCTTCTCTTGCCTTTTCTCTTTATTCATTTGACTCCAGCCTTTTCTACATCACCCCGTGTATCTTGTTCTTTTCCTTTCTCTCTGCCTTCGCAACTGTCTTCACTCCTGTGTTCACATCCTTCTCTTGCCCTTTCTCTTCATTCATTTGACTCCAGCCCTTTCTACATCACTCTGTGTATCTTGTTCTTTTCCTTTCTCTTTAACTTCGCAACTGTCTTCACACCTCTGTTTTTATAATTCTCTTGCCCTTTCTCTGACACCCCCTGTAACTGGTTTGTCTTTCTCTTCACTCTCCTCTTGTCTAAACTTTAACTCCTATGTAGCCCTCCACATTATTGTGCACAGCAGTAGAGTAACTGTCTAGAGATACCTGTTGCTCAAGTCGTTCCTTTCCGGGCGAGGGATAAGTTTCTGAAAAATGTGACCCCCTTTACACTTTTGGTGCCGACTTGCTTAGGATGAAACGATTAAAAAATATGAATAACTACAAAAGGGACATTTTTTTTCTTTGCCAACGTGCTAAGTCCTTCCATAGATTTTATCAAGCCAACAATGACAATAAACTTGATCAAAACAAACACATAATAATACCAAATTATTAACCCCATAATATTTACTATCTGAAACAATTCATCCAGTCTTAACAATATCAAAATTATTGCAACCACGTCCAGATGACTGTGAAGATGACAAAATAAAAAACAAACAACACATTCACAGAATTAAATACAAAATTGCAAAAACTTACCCATCTCACCCTGTTGGTACTGCCTAAGCACAGACTTGCTTAAATTCGGTGATAGAACAACGAAAGTAAATGTCTCATTCGTAATATTCTTGTTTATTCAATTTTTAATTTAAAGGGAGTCGGCTCAATCAGTCAGTTAAGTGCCATACGTGATACACGCTTGGGCGATCATGTCTCGAAAGAGACATGACTGACTGGGCAGAAGATTATCCCGCAGTAGGTTGCCATTGCTTTTTGACTGTTTGCCGACCAAGGCTATAGAACCCAATCTGTCCTGCTATTTAACCTATAACTGGAGAGAAGAGACGGATGAATACCTTTCCCAAGGGTATTTGCGCGTAAGTGAATACAATGGATTCAACTGGAATTCGAACTCGGCACCCCGGTTTCTAGTTCCAAGCCGATATCCACTTAATCCGCTCAATACTAAACGAAAAAATAAAGAAATGCATCCAGTGACTGTTAGCACTAAAAGTGTAAAGGGGACACATTTTTCGGAAATTTAGCCCTTGCCCGGAAAGGAACGACATGAGCAACAGGTATCTTTGTTTAGATACCCTGCGATTGTGCACAACAAACAAAATTACTCCAGGAACGTCTGAACAACTGTGGTCAACTTGAGAATATCAAGCAGGAAATAAACAAATTGAATATGAAAATTTTGGTCATATGCGAAACTAGATGGCCAAACAATGGAAGGTTCATATATGCAGAAGGTAAAAATAACAAAAACGGAGTCGGCTTAATACTAGACGAAGAAATGAAGAAATCCGTTCTGAGATACTACCAGTTCTCTTGAAGAGTTCTCCTAGTCAAACTGAAAGGGAGACCCTTCAACATAACGATTATAGTATTATAACAACGCAAAACATTGTGGAAAAAATAGAATCTTTCTACTCCACTGTTGACAGTGCCAAGACTCAGAGTCAAACCGAAGAAATTAGAATAATCATGGGAGACTTGACGGCCAAAGTATCCAAGGAGAGGGAAGGGATGAAAACCGGCAACTTTGGATTAGGAATCCGCAAAGACCTATTTAAAAGATGAGTCCAGTGATGTAAGGCGATTGACCAGGTGATAACCAACACCTGGTTCAGAACACCCAAGGCGTCTATGTACATAGAGAAACCCAGGAGGCGACACGAAAAACCAAATTGATTATAAATCCATACAAAAAAACAGAAACGCACTGGTTCAGTGCAGAACCTATCCAGGTGCCGAATGTGGAAGTCTTTGGGAGACATGATCGTCTAAGCGTTTCTCATATATGGCCCTTAACTAACTGACTGAACTGTCCAACGCCATTGATTATTAAGTGTGAGGCGCAATTAAACAACAAAATTCCTTGAAAAATTAAAGATGAATTAAAGGCAAAGATTATGGCAGCATTTACCAATGTAAATAAAGAGATCGTCTGGAAGAGATGCAAGAAATTCCCATGACATCTTATATCCGAGGTTGAATGCCCTTTTTTATTTCTAAATATTTTCGTGCAGTTTGGTAAATATATGTCATATGAAATAGGATGTGCGTTGTGACGCACTGGGTATTCGCTCAAACCAAGAAATCGAATTCCAGTTAAATTCATTGCATTCACTTAAGCTAAAATACCCTTGTAAAAGATACTAATCCGTCTTTTCTCTCTCCAGAAATGGGTTAAATAGCAGAACAGATTTGGGTTCTACAGCCTTGGTTGGCATCCAGTCTTCTGCAGAAAGTAATGGCAACCAAGAGCGGGAAAATCTGCTCGGTCAGACATGTCTCTTCTGAGACATGATCACCCAATCGTGTACCACATATGGCACTTAACTAATTATATGTTAAAATGTGATGTCAATATTATTTTAATTTTGGCGTAATTTAGACGACCATTATTCATGTATATAGGTGGCCACTTAGCAATAACCAGATGTTGTAATCATGGATGTATGTTTGGTGTGATGATAAAGTTTCGGAATATGAAATTAAAGATCTGAGTTCGCATTCCAGTAGAGTCCGTTTTATTAATTTCTGTGCAAGTATACTTGAGTTAAATATGAATCCATCTATCCGCCCCAAATATGGATTCTATAGTATTTTACCGCAAGGTACCGACAAGATTCAAGGACAAAAATTATTAAGAGCTACAAAGGACAGAAAATTCTAGAGAGCTATGATCGCCAATGTCTTGAAGGGACACGATACATCCGCACTTCTGCAAAAACTGAAAACAAATGCTCTAGTTTATTTTCTGTCACAATACGGCCAGTTTTAGACTCGCTGGAGTGACAGGGTGTAATCGTTTTCTAGTTTTTTTTGTTTTTTTTTTATTTTTTTTTCTCAGGTCAGGTCATTTGCAACGGTGTGCAATAATATGAATCTATTTTCGGGGTGTAGGAAGAAATTTGTTTGGCTTTAAAAAATATCGCATCATCAGTTATTGCATCAGATTTTCATCACTCCTAGACATTACTGCCTCGACTGTCGTACGACAGCGATGGACGTTACTCCAAGGAAGAGTATGAATATTGGAACGATGGACGAGCACACTGGCAAGCCTTACAGAGAGATCGTGGATATTGTTGGTTTCAGCCTTTCAACTTTCAGTCGAGTTATCAAGGCGAAGAGACACACTTGATCCATTAGTCCAAAACGAAAAAGAAAATGCAGCCGGAGAAGAAAAACATCGCCAAGAGACGACGTATACGTGATCAGCGATAATGTGAAAGATTTTAGTAGGACATTATTCGTTTTGCTTCAATTAATTTGCACAAGGATGTAAAATAAGAAAGAGATTCCATTGATAACTCAGAAGGAACGGCTATTTTGTGGAACCGACTCCTAAGAGGATGCTTCCCTGATCTCTACAAGCTTGCGGTCATGTCACGTTGAAACACTCGATCTCGAATTATCACCGAAGATAAGCAACGTCGAGCCTGAATAATAATTGATCATAGCTTTGGAATACCAACTGATGTAAGCTTGGATGTGCGGTTGGTGTAATGTATAACAACACGAAATTTGAAATTTGAGAAGCGAGTTCTAATTTCATCCGTGTTCACTTACAAGCAATTAAACATATGAACATTTTGAATCCACTTCTACCCATTAGGAATTGCACCAGTAAATCATTATTATCCACAAACATATGTTGCAATCTAATAATATTGTATGTCTTTAAATAACTTGCAAAGGATTGATAAAACCGTAAAATTGAAAGCAAAACAAAACCCTGATCACAACACCCAACTGTTATCTCTCCTTCATAACCTTATAAACTGTACTTGTTTACTCTTCTTATGACTATAGAAAAGTCTCAGTTAGTACCCTCGACATTGTATTGCTTTTGTGCTTTTTACTGATTTAATTTTAGTAAAGAAATATTCTTTAATAAAACTTCACAAATCACTAAGCTCAGTTTTAATTATAATCTGATGAGAATTGATTAAAAATTGCGTAACACTTATCGACTGATGAAGTTGATTGCCTCTCAAACTGCAGTAAATTAACATCACGTTTCTTCGCAGATTAGACGTCGTTGATTTATTGATAAAATATGTCTTTGGGACACAAGAATGTACGAAGATGTCGTTACTTAATCTTCGTAAATAAGTCCAGGATTTTATTTTTACCTTCAGACAAGAGTTTCTGATATTTTAAGCTAAATTTCATTTCTATATTTTTCATATTTAATTCAATTTCTTTTTTTTTCTGTCTCCGTCAAATGATCTCTTATCTCACGAGAATCAGTCGGAAATTTGCGCCATGGCTGAGCGAAATTCTGACATGTTTCTTCGATTAAAAATAATCCAAAGAAATAATTAAAAAAAAAATCTCAAACCTTAGGCCATGTTTTCAGACGAATAATAGAAAATACACTTTAAACACACACACACACACACAAAAAAAAAAAGAAACATGATTATCTACGAACAGATACGTGCATGTGTGTATAGGCATGAGTGTGCACATTCGGTTGTGTTTCCTTCCATTTCCATCTCCATATCAGTTCTATAAAAAGTGAAAATTACGTTCCTTTTTTTTTTTTGGTCTATTTCGCTTTCTTTCTGATCACACATGCACAAAACATAAACACACACGTACGCATACACACACGCCTACACACATATACACACATACACACACACACACATACATATATATATATATATATGAATATGTATATATGAAGGCACATGTATATGAAGAAACATATATTTATACAGGCACATATATACAGTTACGCAAATATACGCGTATGCACACATTTATACACACATACACATATATCAATAAAGAGAGTCAAACACACATACTCACGTACACACACACACACATGTACATACAAATATATATATATATATATATATATATATATCCATATCAGTTCTACAAAAAGTGAAAATTACGTTCCTTTTTTTTTTGGTCTATTTCGCTTTCTCTCTGATCACACATGCTCATAATATAAACTCACACGTACGCACACACACACACACACACACACACACACACACACACACACACATATATATATATATATATATATATATATATATAGGTATATATGAAGGCACATGTATATGAAGAAACATATTTATAGAGGCACATATATACAGATACGCAAATATACGTGGGAGTAGGGTGCAGGCAGTTGTGTGCATCAATAATGTATCTGCATATTTCTTTTCATATATATATATATATATATATATATATATATATATATATATCCGAGTGAATAAGGAACGAAGGAAAATTTACAACGTCCAAAACATTAATTTAAAACAGTGATCGATCTATAATAGAGAGCTGTGAATATTTATTATATATCGAGCACTGTTTTAAAGTAATGTTTTGGACGTTGTAAATTTTTTTTCTTCGTTCTTTATTGTAGTTGTGTTTAAGCAGTGAGAGTTGCACATGTGTACGCGTATCCTAAAAAATCTATCTATCCCTACATCAGTACTATATATATATATATATATATAGGGCGATAACGGAATTAGATTCTGCCGGTTATTCGTGGTTCTTAAAAATTACTTGTGTAACATTTTATGATTTGAATACGTACAGAGTCAATTTTATTATTATATATATATATATATATATATATATATAGTCATCCGCAGACAGATCTGTTTCGCTGTATTACAGCAAATCAGTACGGCTTAGACTACGTCCGCTTCCTAACCCAGGATGTATATCTGTATGTGTAATATATATATATATATATATATATAATACACATACAGATATACACCCATCTGTATTTGTGTGTGTGTGTACTATATATATATATATAAAATAAATTATATATATATATATATGTGTGTGTGTGTGTGTAATATAGACTTACACAAATACACCCTGACACACATTCACATTATATATATATTATACAAACTCCTCCTCTCTCTCTCTCACACACACATACACAAACACGCACACACACACACGTATATACATATATATATATATATATATAGATAGATAGATAGATAGATAGATAGATAGATAGATAGATAGATAGATAGATAGATAGATATGTGTGTGTGTTTTAATATGTATAAAGTATGCATATGTTTTCTGGGGAAGTTACAATTAGAGCGCAAAATCTGTGACTACTTTTTTGTGTAAAGTAGCAAATTAAAAAAAAAATTAAAAAAAAACTCTCCAGTAGATTCGTTTAATCTCCCAACCATTGAATTGCATGTTTTCTCAATTTTCAGTAAAAACTAAAATAAACTAAAACGTATCCTGTTAGCAAGAGAACTTCTAATAAACATTATTATTTACTGACGAAGGAGTGTTGCGAGAGAAATCTTTATTGAAGCTTTTGCTCCTGCTTTTTTTTTTCCTTTTTGACGACAAGTAATATAGCAAAAACATGCAGTATATTAATATTCCCGCAAAATAAAGCATATTTGACTGCGACTTGTACTTAGGTCTTTATTGGATAAACGATTTTTTTATCTGAACACAGGGTCGTCGATATGTCATTAATGTAAACAGCAAAAGAGCAACAGCACATTTCACCTTTTGAGGAGCTTTTTAACGGTGTTAAATCTTAGGTGCGCCTTCATTTCATTTTATAAGCATTGAGACAGAGAGAGGGAGAAAGAGAGAAAGAAACCATTATGAAAACTGGATTAAGTACGAGACCCTGTTTAATTTAGCCTTTTAAAATAGCCTTCTGTTATTTGTTCCTTTCAGTTGATAACAACATAGATTGCAAGTTGTTAAAATGTTCAGCACCTATGCATTTAGAGAATTTTGATAAAATCCAGAAAAGAATCTGCAATATTATTGGTCCTGACCTGGTGTATCGGATTCAGTCACTTTCCCACTTTCTATAAAAGCTTTCATTGTAATTGTTCTGATTATCTTTCTGCTATAGTATATGAACTTGATAAATTTCAGCGCAGTACTAGATTGGTGGAGAGGTTTTATCATTTTACAGTTGAAGATGTCACCGTCAGTGCTTTGCTAACGGGTTTCTCCTATTCTCCTATTCTCATATTTTCTTATTCTCATGTTCTCCTATTCTCCTATTCTCATATTCTCCTATTCTCCTATTCTCTCTTTTGAATTCTTGCTTTTCAGTCAACTTTGATCGTCAAAAGTTAAATGTAATATCAACCATTATTTTCTGTTTTTTTAATTCCTGTTTTTTTTTCTGTCTGCTTGATCATGTTTTATTTTCTCATATTCTATAAGACTTAACAACTCCCAGCGTATTAGTGGCCTTGCTTTTGGTAGGGATGTTTTAAAAAAAGGGTTTGGTTCCAGCAGACATTCAAACAAGCAGCCTCATTAAAACTATCAACCGTTTATCATAAAAAGATAAAATTCTATTTTACAATGAGAAAATTTTATTACTCAAAAACACTTACCGAAGATTGATGTCTGTAGCTGGAATGAGATAACTAGTTAATTGTCCAAACGTTTAAAGCTTCCCTGTGTGTTTTCTATAAATATTTTAATAGTAATTGTTCTGTCGAACCATCTTCTATTGTACCCGAACTATGTTAATTTTATCGCAGTACTAGTTTGACGACAAGGTTCCATCATTTTATCGTTGCAATTGCTAGATGTAACCGTAAGTTTATTCCTAACAGTTTCTTTTAGCAGCTTTTTGTTCGCTGAGAGCTTTGATCTTCAAAAATTTAAATACAGCTTCGATCGTTTTGTTCGATCTTCTTCATTTCTGTATATTCATTGCTTTTCTGAGAATGTGTGTTGTGCTGCATTCGATATCGACTCGGAACAACAAATCGGGGAGCCGAGTTCGAATTCCGGTTGAATTCCTTGCATTCACTTGCACACAGATACCTTTGGGAAAGGTATTAACCCGTCTCTTCCCTCCAGTTATGGGTTAAATAATAGGACAGATTGGGTTCTGTAGCCTTCGTGGGCAACCAGTCTACCGTAGAAAGCAATGGCAACGTACAATCTTCTAGTCAGTCATGTCTCTTTTGAGATATGATCGCCCAAAGCGTGTATCACGTATGACATTTAACTGACTGACTGAATGTAATAGTTGGAAACATAATTTAAACTAAAGGGCATGAAGTGAGGGATCGATTTTATATTTTTATGAAGTAATAAACTGATCCCCCACTAATTATACTTAATATAATAATGTAATATAATCTATCTCTGCTCCCTCCAAATATGAGTTAAAAAAGATTGGGTTCTATAGCCTTGGGCTAGCAACCAGTCTAACGTTGAAAACAATAGTAACCTACTGCGGGATAATCTTCTGCTCAGTCAGTTATGTCTCTTTCAAGACATGATCGCCCAAGCGTGTATCATGTATGACACTTAACTGACAGATGATTATAGTTTTTCATCCTTAATGGTATATTTTTCTTCTATTCTTCAATACTCAGTAACTCTCTTGCGTCTTAGTAGTTTGCTTGGGATGAAATTTTAAAAAAAAACAAAAAAGAAGACTCTATGAAGTGAAGTTTATATACACTATTTATATTCAGACGATTGTACTCATCTTTGTTGTTTTTAAAGTTTTATAGAAACACTGTCAAACCTCCTCGACACAGTTACTGAAAGATGGATTCGGAACTGATAAAAACAAAGATGAAAACAGTCCGAAACGTGTGAGGGTAAATAATTAACAAACCATTCAATAAACCCCAGGTCTACCTAATAAATCTACAAAGTTTAGGCAAAATTTGTCCTTAATTATCAACATAGTCTCCTTCTAGGTTGATAAACTGATTCCACTGTATCTCTAACAATGGATGCATTTTTGTAGAACAATTTGTCTTTGGCCTCAAAATAAGCCTCAATTTCGATATTACTTCTTCATTGGAGTCAAATCACTTTCTCTGCAGCATTCTTTTGAGGTCTGCAAACAGCAAGTAGTTGTTGGGGGCCAGATCTGGTAAATAGGGTGGGTACGAAAGCAATTCGAAGTGCAATTCATGTAGTAATGGCATCGTTGCGATAAACCTGTGACACAGTGCGTTGCCTTGGTGAAAGATCACATTTTCTTCTTCATTTGTGACCATTTTTGGTGATTTCTTCCTTCAAGCGCACCAATAATAAGACATATTATTTGCTATTGACAGTTCCTTCTTTTTAAGAGTAATCGATGAACAAAATACCTTGCGCATCCCGAAATACGGGGGCCAAAATTTTGCCTGTTGATATATGAATCCTTGGTCGCTTTAGACGGCTTTCACCTGCTGCTGTTCACTCAGCTGACTGCCAATTTAACTCCGGTGTAAAGTGTGGGTCTATGTTTCATCTTTTGTCACATATCTACGCAATAACTCCTTCTTGTTGCGTTGAAACAGTTGCAAACAACGCTTTGAATTGTCGACGCGTTGTTGTTTTTGATCAATTGTAAGCAAACGCAGCACCCACTTTGGACACAGTTTTCTGATTGTCAAATGTTCATGCAAAAAGTTGAGTACACTGCTTTCTGATATGCTCAGCTCCTCTGCTATTTCCCGCAACTCTAATTGACGATCGGCCAAAACGAGTTTGTGGATATCTTTTTGTTTTACAGGACATCTGCCGAACGACTTATGACAAATTTTAACCGCAAAAATAAACGTTTCTATAAAAGAAACATTCAAAATTCATTGATATTTCATTTTTAAGCACTGTTTAGATGTGGTACAAGGCCGAAAGTATTAGGTAGTAAGTGAGAATCGAAGTCACTACTCAGTTGTAATAGGTTCTAGCGAGACAGGCGTGCTGACCATTACACCACATCAGACGTTAGAGAACCTAAATTTCTAGTAATAAAATCGATGTCACATCAAGAAAAATAAAAAAAAACTGACAATGTAATGAGCAAAACGTATTGGGATGTTTACTGATAATTTTATAACAAGGATCAAACACGTAAAAAGAAAATGATAAAACTCTTTCCTACAATTTCAGAGAAATACAGCCAGGACATGCTTTGCGATGTATTCGGGGTGAGGGGGGCGCTCATATTCATTCTTTTCGTATTTTGTTATTAAGGATAAAATTCCACTGCGATTTCCTCAAAACAGTTACTTCATGGAACATATTCCTGAGAGGGTGCTTCCTCGATCAATACTATCTTAACCTCTTCAAGTCAAAGGTCAACAGATATCTATTTTGTATGCCCTCATCATTTATACTTATTCTGAGGACCCGAGAAGTTATGCCAGGATCCGTCATCGGAGGCCACAATTTAAACAACATAAAGTACGCAGACAATACAGTGCTGATAGCAGAAACAGAAAAGAAGCTGCAAGACCTCCTACAGAAGGTAGCTGAAGAGAGTGACAAGAAAGGACTACAAATAGACTGCAAAAAGGGCAGCCCAAAATGCCAAATACATCAGGTACAGAAGTTTAAATATCTGGGAGATGGAAAGTGCGACACAGAGATCCGAAGGCGAATAGGCATGGCAAAGACGCGTTCTAAAAGCTAAGTAAAGTATTAAGAGACAGGAAACTTTCACTAGAAGCAAAGACAAGAGTACTGGATTGCTATGTGATGTCAGACCTTCAATATGGCAGTGAATGCGGGACAATATCATCGAAGATGAAGTAAAAACTTGTAGTAAATGAAATGTGGTTCTACAGAAGGATGCTGCAAATATCATGGATTGAGCGTGAGCAATGATGAAGTTTTGGAAAGAATGGAAACGAAAAGGAAATTAATCCTGAGCATCAGGAAGAGGAGCTAAAGTTCCTGGGACATGCAATGAGGAAGAAGAGCTTAGAGAACCAGATATTAACAGGCCAGATAGAGGGGGAAAGAAACAGGGGAAAGCAGGACCTGATCAGATGGATGACGGAACGAGGGTTGCGTGGTGTCACAGGAGAAAGCGTGCTAAGAGCCACAAAGGATAGGGAGATGTAAAAAGCCATGATCGCCTACATCCTGAAAGGACAGGGCACATAGAAGAACAAGAATTTCTTATTTAAGACATTACAACAACTTCATTCAATAACACTATAAATTGAATGGCTCTTGGACTTTATATTAATCTGAACACATTGTATTTTAAATTTATTTGTTTGACCAACGTACTACAGAAAATTCTAAACTTAAAGTAAAACGAAAAACACTAATCGTTTGCCTGACTTGGTAACTTAGCCGTATAATTCTATCAAATGTATATTACTGGTAAGTTTTTACCTCTCTTTGATCGTGTTTTTTTTTTTTTAATTATATCACCCCCGAGCAAGGCGGTAACGCCACTGATGTGCCGGGGGCTACGTAAGAGTGAAAAGATTAGAAGAGAGAAAGCCGGAAACCACATCCTAAACAGCGAACGAGGGATGAGCCTATACACCTGTTCAATAGACGTGGGTGGAGTGTGAACCGGGCGACAGTTTAGTCTATCTACTCCAATTGAAAAAAAGAAGTGAAGATTGGAAGAGAAAACCGGAAACCACATCCTAAACAGGGAACAAGGGATGAGCCTCTACACCTGTTCAATAGACGTGGGTGGAGTGTGAACCGGGCGATAGTTTAGTCTATCTACTCCAATTGAGAAAAAAAAAGTGAAGATTGGAAGAGAAGACCGGAAACCACATCGTAAACAGGGAGCAAGGGATGAGACTCTACACCTATTCAATAGACGTGGGTGGAATGCGTGTTGTGTCGTTTCTTTATTTATTAATCACAAAATACAAGACACTCAAAATAGAGGTTTACTGAGTGAGGTTGTTGTATGAGCGTAAGATAAGGAAGTAAGAACGGCAAATTATGAGGATATGTAGGCTAGAACGATTGATTCTAGACTTTGGGAAAAAGGTAGCATCAGCTTGGGGTGTCTGTTACATAAAGTAACAGTTCTTGGAACAATTAGCCTGAAAGTATATTTTTTATTAATGAAATACAAAAGGAATGCTTAACAATATACGAGGCATAGAGTCCTTAGATGTAAATGTCTGAACTGGTGGAACTAAAGAATGTAGCACGTCAGAATTGGCCATGAAAATAGCAATAGTGTATCGACATTTCGTCTATGGGGAAGGTATATACTGCATAAGGTTTTGCCTGCCATGAAAACTATCGCCCGGTTCACACTCCACCCACGTCTATTGAACAGGTTAAGAGGCTCATCCCTTGTTCCCTGTTTAGGATGTGGTTTCCGGCTTTCTCTTTTCCAATCTTTTCACTCTTTTCTTTTTCAATTGGAGTAGATAAACTAAACTATCGCCCGGTTTCCACTCCACCCATGTCTATTGAACAGGTGAAGAGGCTCATCCCTTGTTCCCTGTTTAGGATGTGGTTTCCGGCTTTCTCTTTTCCAATCTTTTCACTCTTATGTAGCCCCCTGCACATCAGTGGTGTTACCGCCTTGCTCGGGGTGATATGATTTAAAAAAAAAAAATCTAAATCAAAATGATATAGTAGATGTTGGAATGGATAATGGCCCTAAATTGTTAATTGGAGAGCTGAGATACTTTACATCAGGAAGAGATAGCTGAAGTTTCTGGGATACGTAATGAGGAAGGAGGGCTTGGAGAATCTAATCCTCGTGGGATGGATAGCGGGAAAGAGACAAGGAAAAACATTAGACATACTTGATAGGCTTTGGCAAGTGGATGGCAGAGCAGGCTTTGGGAGAGATACCAAAAAATGTGTTAATAGTAACAAGGTGGAGATAGTGGAGGTCTTACATCCATAAGGGACACAGCACATAAAAGATGATATTCACTTATATGTAAATACCCTTGGGAATTATATGAATTCACCTCTTCTCCAGGCTTCATAGTCAAAAAGCGAATGTTTTAACCACTTGGCTATGTGTCCGTGTGTGTGTGTGTGTGTGTGTGTTTGTGTACGCGCGCGTGTGAGTGAGAAACAAGCTAAAGTATTAATAAAGCTTGCAAATGTAACTTCTTAAACACAGTCTACCAAATGGATAGACAAGACTGAGTAGAAATAAATAAAGAAAGCAACATAATAAGTGACAAAAAATTAAAAAAATAGATGAAAAATTAAACCAAAAGAGCAACATCTACCTACCTACCTACCTACCTACCTACCTATGTAATACTGCATCATGTTCAATGGACAGGTGAAGAGGCTCATCCCTTGTTCCCTGTTTAGGATGTGGTTTCCGGCTTTCTCTTTTCCAATCTTTTCACTGTTACGTAGCCCCCTGCAAAAAAAGTGGCGTTACCGCCTTGCTCGGGGTGATACGATTAAAAAAAAAAAAATCAATCTAGTCTTCCTCTTCTATGTGACGTGTCCCTTTATGACCTAGGCGATCATAGCTCGTTACATCCTCCTATCCCTATTGGCTCTTAACACATTTTCTGGAATTGGCATTTTGCGCTTCTTTTCGTTTTGCTGATGAAAATGCATTTAGTTTTTTTTTTTGTTTTTTTTTTGTAGTTTATGTTTAGTCCTTTCTTTTCGTTTATTTTTTTTTACCTTCTGAAACATAACTTGTTTTCCTTTCCGTGATTGCTATCAGTGTCATCTTCGCTTCCTTATATTGTTAAGATTGTCGTCGCCAATAAATCATGGCAGGACTTTTAGTTCTCTCAGAACTGCCTCGCTTTAATACGTTGAATAGATCCAGTGAGAAGACACATCGTTTTCTTACACCCCTTTCTATTTTTGTTTATCTTCAGAAATCATTTCTTGTCCGTATGCAGGCAGTTTGCTGCCTATATAGGTTCTTGATTACTCTCATGTCTTTCCCGACGTTTTTTTTTTTTTTTTTTTTTTTGCGTACATTTTTGGACGCTTTTAAATAGTTTATAAAACACAGATACACATCTTTCTGCATTTGCATTATCCTTTCTGATAACATTCTGAGATAAATATTTTCTCGCTTTCTTGACGAACTCGCACCGTTCCTGTTCTCTCTATGGCCTGATTCTTGGATCTATCTCTTGTCGCTCTCAATCATATTTCCCTTCCTATTTCTCCCAAGACCCGCCCCGTCAACCATTTGCTCAGACCTAACAAGTACGTCTCGCGCTGCTTTCCCCTGTCTCTTCCATTTATCTGACATTTGATTATCAAATTCTTCAGTCCTTCCTTCCTCATTTCGTGTCCCAGGAACCTCATTTTTCTCTTTCTGATATTTTCTTCTCGTTTGCATCTTTTCCAACACCTCATCGTTGCATACGTGCTCTGTCCATGGTATCCTCAGCATCCTTGTGAAACCACATTTCTGCTACCTCAAGTCTCTCCTTCATCTTTGATGAGATCGTCCAACATTCACTTCTATAGAGAAGGACAGATATCACATAGCAATCCAGCACTCTTTTCTTTGTTTCTAATGAGATTTTTCTGCCTTTCAGTACTCTGGTTAGCTCCTGAAATGCGTCTTTGGCCATGCCAATGCGTCTTTGGATCACCGTGTAGCATTTTTTATCCTCTGTCAAAACACTTCCAAAGTATTTGAATTTTTTAACTTGCTTTATTTTAGATTCTCTAACTTGCAGTTGACATATTGGTCTCCTTTTTGCTGAATGTGGCTCATTAAGATGATTGATAGGTGGTTCACATTCATTTACGCCTAGCTTCTTAGGTAGTGTTATGAAAATTGATCTGCTTAGGCCACTGTTGTAGATTTCGTTTATTATTTCTGCAATGTTGTCGGAAATAAGAAACAAATGCAGACAAAAAATGGCTTAATGCATAAAAATTAAGAGAACAGGACAAAAGACATGCTCATCAAAAGGATGCATAAAATCTAACGACGGAACGCTAATATTAGAGAAAGAAACATACTTTAGCAATGGGTTAAATATATTGGCAATCTCTTACCCGAAAAGACTGAACAACCGGCAAAACATAGAAATATCGACGGACCAGATGTATTAAAAACAGAAGTAGAAGCTGCACTAGACGAATTTAAAAAAAAAAAACAAAGCAACAAGACTAGACGGTATTGTAATGGAGATGCTGACCGCTTTAGGCAAAATTATAGAAATAATAAATGAAATCCAAAACAGTCAAACTAGTTCTTAAATTTGTAAAGCTTAAATTTGTAAAGACGACCCCCAAAATAGAAAAGAACTGATTAGTATTATCGCTATGGAAATATATATTAAAAGTATACATGAAAATCTACGTTAAGGCGATGGAAAAGTGATAAAAGACGATATGCTAGGTTAGAACTAATAATATTGTAAATAGATTCTTCTTTGGATTTTATCCAGAATTTTAAAATTTCAAATGATTAAGAGTAAAGTATGTCTTTGGAAGAATCAATGGCCATAACCCTAACAGGAATTCTTTATTAAATGAGTGCATGTCACGAACTAAACTAACGAAACAAGATAGATTTATCTTCAGAGGCAGTAGGGCGAATGTGCTTTAAAATTAAAAACATTAAAGGTAAATCTTCTAAGAATCTCCTGGAAAATCAATTCTTCATCGATATCAAACATGAATTACGGTAAGAAATTTCGACATACTGTTAAAAACGACATCTAAAATGGCGGAAAACCAGTTATACTAAAATATGATCATTTAAACTGTCGACATATTCGACAGCGTTGGAAAAGAAATATATAAATAATTAAAAATCTCTTAAGAAGTGGGGGTTCCAAAATATATTGATATATCTATAATTAAATGAACACCTTTAAGGATAAAAATACGATAGACATGATTCTATATAACTGTTTCTAAAATTTAGGTTAATATTTTACAAGCATTAGAATATTGCCTACATACAATGCTGTGGATTCTTGTTGAGAAACTACACAAAATAATAAATAACCAAAGCAGATATGGAGATATAAAATGTAAGTTATAATGAACAAAAATATACAAACAGGAACCCCGTTTTAGTCCATTCAGGAATACAAGGAATACTATTAGTAGAAATCAATATATACAGTCGTGTAATGAGTAAGTATGTCCGGGTAGAAAAACCTAAGAATTTTACTCAGAAAATTAGGTAAGGACGAACACACTTAGTTCAAAGAATATATTCTCCCTAAAAAGACGTTTTAAGATTTAACGTTCGTTTTAAGATTTAACGTTCGACGAGGCAGTGACAGGCCTCACGGAGCTATTTAGCCCAAAAATCTCCTTCTTCTATAAATAGGAATACTGTTAGTAGAAATCAATATATACAGTCTTCTAGGGAAGAAGTATGTCCGGGTAATGAGTCTATATCCAAAACACTCCAACTTATTATGCACCAACTTACTGACCAACTAAGCGCTGTACAACTGCTCAACGGTATTTAGTCACCTTCCCACTTAAGGCGAATATAGCCAGGCCAAAAATATCTGTCTGTCTTTTCCCAGTCGTGATTCTACCCTTCGGCGGAACCACGACTGGGTTAGTGCTCTTTGCCCGAAAGTAGAGAGCGCTCTCCACCCGAAGGCAGAGGGCGCTCCTCACCCGAAGGCAGAGAGCGCTCCCCACCCGAAGGCAGAGTGCTGACAGTCTCAATAGTAGAGTACAACTATTCAACAGTATTTACCCACCTTCCAACTTAAAGCGAAATGTGACACAAAGTCTTTTTAATGTGGGTCTTCTCGGCCATATAGCCAGGCCAAAAAATATCTGTCTATATTTACCTAGTCCTAATTCTACCCTTCGGCGGAACAACGACTTGGTCAGTGCTCTCTGCTCGGAAGCAGAGAACGCTCTCTACCCGAAGGCAGAGGGCTGACAGTGTCATAGTAGAGTACAACTGCTATTTTCTGTATAGGCAGGATTATGTGTACACATCGGCGAGACCATACCTACGTGCAAAAAAGGGGTGCTCCCCAACATACAAACCGTAGCATTTTGGAATAAAGCTCAATAAAACATAATGGGAAGGACACACAAATATAATAAGAATATTAAAAATCTGTATTTGAGAAAAAAATTGATGATTTGGTGACACGAACCAACATGTTTTTAAATTCTAGTTTTATATTAAAACATGCAAAGGTTGAAACGAAAAACGTTGAATCGAAAAAAACATCAAATTGAATGTAATTTTTCCCAGCTACGTAATAAAAAGTACTTCAGAATTCCTTCCAGCCTGCTGTCTTCTAGGTACTGCCCCTTTAGTCAACAGATAGAAATGGGTAACTTAAAAGCAAATTACACCTCGCTCGTCATCTAGAAAAAATAACTGATCCCAGTTAATTCGAGCCACTACAGAAAATAGTGGACTCCACGGGTTTAGTACAACGATTCGAACAAGAACATGGCACGGTGTCCTGGACTGTTTTGATTTACGACCATTCGTTCACTTTAAATGAAAACATGATTGATTAAAATATACTTTTTTGATAAATACATTAGTTAAACATAAACAGAAATTATTTTTGATTCAACCCAATTATTTTTTAAACATTTCACCCCAAGCAAGGGCGAACCGCCACTAGTGTCCCGGGCGTTACAGTATGAAAAATTACTGGGTAAAAATGGGTAACTGTATTCAAGATTATAGATGATGGCAAAAGACGCTGCACTTGAATTTTGGGAGATTGTTATACTTAACAACTTAACTATTTAAACGGTAAAAGCGTTGGACTAAATGCCGAGCTAGTAGAACACTTAAATCCTCGTCGTCAAAGCATTAAGCGAAAAAAATCGCCAGATCAGTTGCTATGAAAGTATTTATTGAAAAGATAGAAAGAAGACACTTCACGTTGGCGAGAAAGTGACTGAATTTGAGATATCAGGTCAGGACCGATTAAATTGCACATTCTTTTTTTTTTTTTTTTTTTACCAATAGTTACATTTATAACTGTGCAAAATGTATTCTGACAAGAAAAATCCTTCGTAATTATAGAAACAGCCAGATTTTGAGATTTAAAAAA
This sequence comes from Ascarosepion bandense, assembly GCA_037127315.1. Taxonomy (NCBI): domain Eukaryota; kingdom Metazoa; phylum Mollusca; class Cephalopoda; order Sepiida; family Sepiidae; genus Ascarosepion; species Ascarosepion bandense. The sequence goes on from JBBBDQ010001969.1 coordinate 84,815, forward strand.
GCAATCACTCGGCCGGCAGTCGAGAGTGAGGGAAAATTAAATCGCTCTAAAATTATTTTACTCAACCGACTCCATTTTCTTAATAGTCGCCTTACGTAAACATAGCGTGAATCGCTGACGGAAAACAAAAAATGAAATTTTAATTAAAAATTCGAACGTGTTAGAAAGGATTTAAAAAAATGACAATATAATAATAACAATAAAATTTGATCTTTCCTCTGAATAATAGCATAAACATTTTAGTGATAACACTTTCTTATTATTAAGTTTAACATCATAATATGATATGCTTTTTGGTGTTTTTATTTTATTTTGGCAATTAATGAGGCTGGTATTGAACGGACAAAAGCCTCCCAATACTACCACATGAATGCGGGTGTCCCTCAAGGCTCTATTCTAGGCCCTACGCGTTTCCTTATCTATATAAACGATCTCTCTGATGTAATAAGATCCCAAGTGAGCATATGTGCTGACGACGCTACGGTTTACTCTCGTCTCGATCAAAAATCAACCGAGGCTGAAAAAGCAAACCTCGCTGCCGAGCTTGAAAAGGACCTCCAATCCGTGATGGACTGGGGTAAAAAATGGCTGCTATCTAATAACCACCACAGACAATCGTTCCTCCAGCCTATTAACACAGATCAGGCTTCTCTCCCTGAAAGCGAAACACTGCGCCTCCTCGGGTTAAATCTCACACCAGACCTCAAGCGGAATAAGTATATAGAATCCATAGCTAAATCCGCTGCTAAGAAAGTCGGTTCTCTGTGTAGGGCCAGGAAGTTTTGCCTGTCCGAAACAATCCTGCACATATACAAGTATACCATCCGCCCGTGCATTGAGTATTGCTGTCATATCTGGTCCAGTGCTCCTGCTATCCACTTTGGTATCCTCGAGCGAATCCAACGGAGAATCTGTAATGTGATCGATCCCGACTTGGCAGCTAGGATACAGTCGCTTTCTCACCGACGCAGAGTTGCTTTCCTGTGTCTCTTCTACAAATACTTTCACGGCTTCTGGTCCGATGAACTTAACTCACTGGTACCCAGTATATACGAATTTACTCGAGCCACAAGATTAGCAACTAGGTCCCACCTTTTTACTGTGAAACCAATAAATTGTAAACACAAATTCTACTCCAGCAGCTTCTTTTCTCGTACTTCCCGCCTCTGGAATTCTCTTCCGAATACCTTCTTTCCCGACAGTTACAATCTCCAAAAATTTAAATGTAAAGTCAATAGTCATCTCCTTTCTCACTAACTTACATCCTCTCTCTCATGCTTTTTTGTCGTCCACCCCACTCTCATCAATACTCTCTTCCTGCTTGTACTCTCTTCCTGACACCCCCCGAAAACACTCACTCACTCCAACATTTCTCCTCATCCACCCCACACACATCAGTAATCTCTTCCCTCTCCTACTCACTTCCTGACACCCCTGCAATCTCTCACTCCTCATAACATTCCTTCTATGTAACCCCCTGCACAAAAGTAGCAGCAAAATCCCTTGCTTGGGGCGACACGATTATAAAAAAAAGTGGAGGTACCTAAATTCGTAGTTTCTTTCTTCTGTTTGACTAAATCTTCCATTTCATAAACGGTAAAAAAAAATAGCAAATATGATTTTATCAACGACTTTCTATAAAAAATATACCTACTTGTCTAGTTTGATTTTCAGTGCGTGGTTGAAAGAAATATACGTATTTTTTACTTGCTTTGAAATGTTCATTTTTAGTTTTCGTCAGCAATCTGGGTGACCGAGACATTTTGGTTCCCCTCCGGAAGCGTTAATTAAACGAATGTTTACACAGACATGGACGATAAAAGCGAGACGAAAGAGTTCAAATGTCATTGTCATTATGATTGTGAATCTTCAGTGGCATACTTTTGGGTTGTAAAAGTTTGGTTGGGTTCTTCTATATTTGAACGGACACCTTTCATTGCGAGATTTTTAATCGACCGCGAGTGAGTAAAGCAATAAACGTTAATCGCCCAATTAAGTTTTGAATCGACTGAGTCGATCGGGCGACTGAAATCTCAAAGACTGGATACAGCTATAGATTCAATGTAGTCATTTCCCTTTAGGTCGGTTAAAAAAGTGAAGCGAAGACGGCATAGTCCGTTGCTCTACAAGAGACTAGTATCCTAGTATCAGCGATTCTGATGGTGGGCAGAAATTTCTCTATGGTCGCTAAAAGAGATCAGTTTTTTTTTGTTTTTTTGTTTTTTGCTGGGGGAGACATTAAAATTTTATAATTTTAAAGAAATAACTGGACTGTGGCTTCTGTATATTTTTCTTATCCAACTCTTTTGTCTGTAGCTTGTGGTGATACCGAGCAAGCGAGGGACCGGATGTTTGCCCTCAGAGGTCCAGAAAATTGGTCATTGCGCATCTGAGCTCCACGCAGAAGTTCCGGAGGTAAACAAAAATTAATAAATATCAAATTCCTTTTACAGGTAGCGGAACTCTGGATCGTGATTGGACGGTTTTTTCTGACCTAAATAAAAGTATCGTTTCTGAACCACCCCACGTGACTGGATTGAATATTTAAGGATGGTCTCTAACCGGTCACGGTCAGTTAGAGGAACCGGGTTGCTGATACACATCTAAGATGTAACTCAACTTCAACTGACCCGCACATTGTCCTCTCTCTCTCACTCTCTCTCTCTCTCTCTCTCTCTCTCTATCTATCTATCTATCTATCTCAACAATTACTGCTACAAACATTTTGTAAGAACTCTTTAATACTTCGCTTTATCAATACGATCTTTACTAATAACTTTCTCAATGAAGATTAATTTCTACAACTCTTGTTTTTCCTTCTTTTAATAAATTTCTATTTTCGCATTCAAAGTGTATATTTTATTATTCCACTCTTCTACACTAATCTACAGATTCCAACTGCCGACAACCTAACTTCTGATAATAATTCTGATGATGAATATTATTCACCACCAATCCTGTAAGCTGTGGAGAGTTCGGTTAAGTCTGATACGAGGCCGAACAAAAGAAACCTTAACCAGCTCCCTATACTTCAATCTTCTAATGTTCTCTCTTAGTTCTTATTTTCTAGAGAGAAACATTGTAAATGTCGCTTTCACGAAATGCTCCTCAATTTCAACCTCTACCATCATACTTTTCTTGCATCATATGTGATTATTAATGTTATAAAAACATTGACGAAGAAAGCCATTTATATATCATAAATTTTACAGAAAAATGTCTAGGTAATTTAAATTGGTCAATTTATTTCATTATGAATTCAGACGTAGTTTCATTCTTCTTCAGTGGCAAATTATCTTTTAAAAATATTTATTAAATATTACACAACAAGAAATCCTAATAAGATTTAAAATGATTTCGGTCTAGAAAAGCTTTCAGTCACAGGCGATAAAAAGAAAATAATTTGTTTTCGTTAAGAAAACAAATTATTTTTGTCTTCCTTTCGTTTGGAATTAAATAGGAGAGTGACTAGATTTCTTCATGTCTGGTGTTTAAGCTGCAATCCTATGGAAGTTTTGATGTTGTTCTTGTAAAATATATTCTCTTTGCTACTTTATTCGGGGGAAAAAGGTACGATGGTCTCGAAAAATACAGTTGGTGTTTAATTGTGATTTTTCAAAGAGTTGTTCGAAAATTGGCATGGAAGCGGATGAAAACCTAGTCTACTTTGTGAAAAACGTTAAAATAAATGCACCTCTCCCCCATGCATATATACGTGTGCCTGTATGTGTGTGCAAAAAAGTCATAAATAAGAATATGTCTGTAAATAGAAAATAGGAATAAAAACAAAAAGAAAACGTATCAAAACCGACGCGTTTCGACCTCTGAAAGACTTTATGAAGATAAACGGAAAAATAATTTTTTAAATCATATCACCCCAAGCAAGGCATTTCACTGCCACTGTTGCGCAGAGGGTTACATAGGCGGAAAGTTATGAGAAAGAGTGACAGGCTATAGGAGGTGTCAGGAAGTGGGTAAGTAAAGGATGAGAATCCTGATGAGAGTGGAGTGGACGGAGAAAGGAGCATGAGAGAGAGGATGCAGGTTAGTGAGATAGGAAATGACTACTGAATTTACATTTAAATTCTTGGAGATTGTAGCTGTCGGGGAAGCAAGTAAATGGAAGGGAATTCCACAGGCAGGAAGTGCGAGAAAAGAAGTTGACAGAAAAAATGACGCAATACTTTTAATCATTCCGAAAAGTAAACTTAAATTTAATCTTGAATGCTCTGAAACCATCCTCTTTCCTATTGTGGAAAATTCTACTAAAATTTGAATAATTAAAAAAAAGCTTTACATTTAAATTCTTGGAGATTGTAGCTGTCGGACTATCTATCTATCTATCTATCTATCTATCTATCTATCTATCTATCTATCTTTTTTTTTGTAATTATATCGCCCCAAGCAAGGCATTTTACTGCCACTGTTTTGTAGCGGGTTACATAGGAGGAAAGTTATGAGAATGAGTGGCAGGTTATAAGGGGTGTCAGGAAGTGGGTAAGTAAAGGATAAGAATACTGATGAGAGTTGAGTGGACGGAGAAAGGAGCATGAGAGTGAGAGAAAGAGAGAGAGGATGCAAGTTAGTGAGATAGATGACTATTGACTTTACATTTAAATTCTTGAGATTGTAACTGTCGGGGAATCAAATAAACGGAAGGGAATTCCACAGGCGGGAAGTAAGAGAAAAGAAGCTGTTTGAGTAGAATTTGCGTTTACATTTTATTGGTTTGACAGTAAAAGGGTGGGACCTAGTTGCTCGAGTAAATTTATATGTAGGTGCCACCAGTGTGCTAAGTTCATCGGAGCAGAATCCGTGAAATTATTTGTAGAATAGACACAGGGAATCGAGGAAAGAAGCTGATGGAGCAGAATTTGCGTTTACATTTTATTGGTTTCACAGTAAAAGGGTGGGGCCTACTTGCTCGAGTAAATTTATATATTGGTGCCACCAGTGAGCTAAGTTCATCGGAGCTTTCAACAAGTATTTACATACTCAGGTTCCTTCGCATAGTTTTCCGTTTTCGCATGAATTTTCCAGTATCAAAATGACTGATTAATTTTTTTTATTACTTTTGAATATTATGTAAAGCTAGACAATATTTTGGGATTGTAAAAAAATTTTAAGATAATAATTTTACTGATTCAATTCTGGGAGAGTGGATATAGATATTTGCCTCTTCCATGGTATTTGCTAGTAAGTGTAAAGGGTGTTTGCTAGTAACTAAGTTTAATGAAGCCAATTTGAATTAGAACTCGGCTCTCCGATTTTAAATTGTGAACCGTTATCCATTGCACCACCTGCACATCCAATCTTACAGAACCTTGTATTCCAAATTGGTCACCGATCGTGGTACTGACTAGGCTCAATGTTGCTGAACTTCGGCGATTGTACGAGAACCGGTGTGCTAACGTGATATCGCCGTAAGCCTGATTGACATACAAATTACGTTATTGCATTGTTTTTGTGAACTACTTAATATACATGAATGTTGTCTTTTGTTTTATTACTTTATTGAGATTTGTGTTGCGTTATTGACAAGAGTGTTGCGTTATTGACAGGTGTGTTGCGTTATTGACAAGACTTGCGTTATTGACATATATGTAGTGCGTAGTGCTATTATGTCGTTTTTATGACTGTTACATTATTTGCACGAGTTTTGCAAACTGCGCTATTTTTATGTGTTGTACAGATGTGCAAATAAGAGACCTGAGATATTTACAAAAGATTAAAAACTATTTTATAGCACTAATATTTTGCAAAATGGCTATTCACCTTTCACGAAATTTCAATTAGGCTTCCAATATCTTTATACACTGCTATATAGAAATCAAGCCATTCTCCTCCGGTTAAAATTATTGACTCCAAATATGAATCGTTTAGGTGTTTGCTTTAATAGCGCAAAGGGTGAGCGCACTTTTAATGGACGTCATAGTTGGTCACAATGATCAATAATTAAAGAGGATTTGTCCATAATTAGTTACTCTGTAATTGCAAACATCGCCTACGACACAGCCGACATTTTCTTCTCCGTTAAAAATGGAATTTCTTCGAGTGGGGTGGGGGATGTCTCGAATTACTCATTTTTGTTTATTCCTAAATCATGCTTAATAAATTTGTTAATTCTTCAAGCAAAGTAATAAAGCGACTAAGATGCAAGAGGTTACTGTTCGTGAAAGAATCTGAGTCAAAAAAACAGTATTAAGGAGCGAGAAAAAAAAGAATTATATAAATAGATGATGATAAGTCCCATAATCGTAAAGTTTGAGAGAAGAGACTGTCAGGGTAGAACTTACGGTTACATATAGCAATTTCAGTTATAAAAATGATGAGATTTAATCGCCAATCAAGTACAGCTCTTCACTTAGTAAAGTCTAGATCTCAAACAGTAAACCTCATCAAAACACTTAAACTGAAAATATTTGCAGAAAAGTTAGTGGTAAAGTACATAACGACCTTGAGAAAGTGACTGAAGTTAGGATAATTTTGGAGATTCTTTTTTGGGTATTGTTAAGAAGTTTTTATTTTTTTACCAATGAAAGGCGAATTGGCATAGCGAAGCAAACATTCCAGAAATTAAGTAAAGTATTAAGAAACAGGACAATTTCGCTAGAAACAAACAAGAGAGTACTGGATTGCTATGTGATGTCAGTTCTTCAATATGGCAGTGAATGTTGGACAATATCTTCGAAGATGAAGGAAAAACTTGAAGCGACTGAAATGTGGTTTTAAGAAGCATACTGTGAATACCATGGATCGAGCATGTGAGCAATGATGGGGTTTTAGAAATGATGGAAACGAAAATTAAATTAATACTGAGCATCAGGAAGAGACAGCTGAAGTTCCAGGGACATGCAATGAGGAAAAGGAGACAGAGGCAGCGGGTACCATATTTGAAGGACCTGATCAGGTGGATGACGGAACAAGGGTTGAGTGGTGTAACAGGAGAAAGCGTGCTATGAGCCACCAGGGAGAGGGAGATGTGGAAATCTATGATCGCCTACGTCCTGAAAGAATAGGGCACATAAAAGAAGAATTAAAAGACACAGACCGGGGCCATTCGAGAGGGTGTCTTACAGTTAGTAAGTTCATGCAGATAGAAGGGGAAAATAACCTTAAACTCTAGACTTGAAAAAGTTATTATTGTAGGAGCCGGTTCCACAGAACGGTGGTTCACGGGAAGAAGCTGTGTGAGGGTAACTTCATCATTAGAATACGGACCGAATGTGTGTTATATGCGTCTGACCTAGTTACTTTCGGTCACATATAAATTTGTCACGATATCTGTTAATTGAAGCTGAGGAAATAGGTTTTTAAAAACCTGTTAAAATAGCTGTCCTACAAATGAAATAAATTGAACTTATATGTGGAACACACACACACACACACACAGAAATATACAGATATACACTGCCGGCCATAATTATTAAGCCACCCCAGTATTTTTTTTAATCATTTCACCCCAAGCAAGGCATTCCACTGCCACTATTGCGCTTGGGGCTACATAGGGGAAGGTAAATAAAGAGTGGTTAGATATAGGAAATGACAGAAGTAGGGTGATAGATAGTTGGGTGGGTGGGAAGAGTGTTTGAAAGAATGGAAGCGAGTTAGTTTGTTAGGAGGTGTCTATTGACCTTACACTTAAACTCCTGGAGATTGTCGGCGTCGAGGAAGCAGTCATATGGAAGGGAATTCCACAGTCGGGAAGTGCGAGCAAAGAAACTGTTGGAGTAGAAGTTGCGGTTGCATTTCATCGGTTTCACAGTAAAAGGGTGGGATCTAGTTGCTAATCTAGTATCTCGTGCAAATTCGAACCTAGGGGGCACCAGTGATCTAAATTCATCGGAGCAGACACCATGAAAGTATTTATAGAAGAGACACAGGGAAGCCACGTCGCGCCGGTGAGAGAGAGACTGCACTCTGGAAAAATATAGACTTTGATAAACAGTAGCTACTCTGGCTTGTACGTATCGCTCATTCAGTGAAATAAATTAGAGCGCTCTAGCTATTGGGCGCGTATCATGATATGCGTTAAAAAGTCTGCCTACTTCCACCGAACGTCCATAGCCCAGGGGTCGCCGACTGACGCCATTTCGGTCGGGTTTCAATCCTGGGTAAAAAAAGCAATCGGAGTCTAACCGTACTGATGAGCTGTGATACGGCGGAACAGATCTGTCTGCGGATGACAATATATATATATATATATATATATATATCCGAGTGAATATAGAAAGAATTCTTACAACGTCCCAAAAAAAAATCCTATAATAATATCGAATTACTAAATTCTAAAGTAAGATTTAATATTCATAATTAAATTATAAATTTTCTCTAAATAAATAAAATTTAGAATTTTATAGAAGTAACCGTACTGATGAGCTGTGATACGGCGGAACAGATCTGTCTGCGGATGACAATATATATATATATATCCGAGTGAATATAGAAAGAATTCTTACAACGTCCCAAAAAAAAAATCCTATAATAATATCGAATTACTAAATTCTAAAGTAAGATTTAATATTCATAATTAAATTATAAATTTTCTTTTCTAAATAAATAAAATTTAGAATTTTATAGAAGTAATCGATTTACTAAATTATAAAGTAAGGTTAATAACCATAATTAGATTAATTATATATACTGTCCTTAACACGCACAAAACTTCAACTATTACCTTAAATAAAAAAAAACCCACCACATACATTATTGACTAGATATAAGAATAAAAAATTAAAATTTAAAAATTTAATAGAAAAAGCGGTTTCCAAACAATGATCTAATTAATAATAATTAAAAATTTAATAGAAAAAAATATATTCCCTAAATCCAAAGTTAAGATTAAATATACAAACTTACATGAATTATAAAGACTCTGCCTAAATTAAAAATATCCGCACCAACCACTACCGGCTCTTCTAAGAAATTCATAAGGATATAGTCTAGTCACTAGATAATAAAAACTTACAAGTGTCTAGAAATCAAAGAATCTCATTAATCAACCACTTAAAAGACACTCTCTCCAAAGATTCCAACGGTCAGAGACTTATTCCTCTATCACTAACCCACCCCCACCAACACCTCTAACAAAACTAAATAAATATAAGGAAAGAGGATTTCCATTATTTACACACCGCCTGATGAGACATTGAAGTTTCAATGTCGAACCAATCGTACCTTTGTAGCGGATTTGAATATTGCTGCCATATCTGGTCGGGTGCCCCTGCTGCTCTCCTTGGGCTTCTTGACAAAATACAAAGGAGGATCTGTAACGTGGTTGATACTGGCTTGGCAGACCGGCTGCAGCCGCTCTCACACCGGCGTGATGTAGCTTCCCTGTGCCCCTTCTACAAGTACTTTCATGGCTTCTGCTCCGATGAGCTTAGATCACTGGTGCCGCCCAAGCACGAATTTACACGAGATACTAGATTAGCAACTAGGTCCCACCCTTTTACAGTTAAACAAATAAGATGTAACCGTAAATTCTACTCCAACAGCTTCTTTTCTCGCGCTTCCCGCCTGTGGAACTCCCTTCCACAAGCCTGCTTTCCCGACAGTTACAATCTCCAGGTGTTTAAATGTAGGGTCAATAGACACCTCCTATCACACTAACTCCCAACTATTCTCACAACACTCTCATCTACCCAACCCTCATTCTCGGTATCCTCACCCGCCTATCACCCACCCTCTGTTATTTCCTATATTTAACCAGCCTTTCTCCACTCTACGTAGCCCCCTGCACAGTAGTGGCAGTGACATGCCTTGCTCGGGGTGAAACGCTTATAAAAAAAAAAAAAAAATATATATATATATATATAGAATGATTATGTACATGTTCTAAAATATAATTTATTATATATATATATATATATATATATATATATATATATAATGTTTAATGGTGATAATGTTTAGCGCCAAGTTAGTTATTTTTCCGTGGTTTCACAGATAAAATTTTTAATATTCATGCTAGTTTTCTTCCAAAACCTTTGTTTTTAGTTGTATAGAAAATGGACAGAAATTAGTTATATTTTATTATCTCTTCTAGTTACATCCGATACTAATTCATATTGTTGTTACTATTCAACAGAAAAGAGAACTTACTTTAATTTTGGATACTCGATTCAAATCGTGACATGCATATTTCTCTCCTTCTACCGATAAATAAAAAAAAAAAAAAAAGTTTCCAGACCCCAAAATGACTTCCATTTCTCAAGACTCGTCTTAAATTTTGTTTGCAATTTTCATATTTCATTTCAAAATTATTTACTTCAAAATATCATGTGATGAAATTTTATTTTGTTTTTACTTGACTACATGATGATTCCTTGCGAAATAACATGAGACCACCAGAATTTGTAAATCAGCCATTTATATAATTCTTTTTGAGTTCAGACGCTGTTGATTTAGAAAATGATTTCAGAGGCGATAAAGAAGCCAAAAATAAAAAATAAAATCTAAATTTAGCAAAACACTGACATCAAGAAACATTCTAAGAATAAACAGAAAAAATTTCCTCGATGTGGGAAATGATTTTACCTATGGATGTTTTCAGAAGAAAACCCAGTGAAGTAGAATAATCCAAGTCGTCAGTCTAGAGATTCGTTGATCTTCTGAGGAAGCCGATTCCAGACATGTCTTAGAGGTGAACTATGATTTGCAGCCAACATCGCAAGGGAGTCCAGAAAAAAATATGGAGGTGAAGAATCGATTGATTGAGAGGAAATGCTGGCCAAAGATATCATGATGAATATGAAATTCTCGTTTTCTTACGCTTTTGTCGGTGAAAACGTTATTTTTATTCATCCACTGCTTTATAAACAAAGTCACATAAAATGAAGGAAGATGCAAATATGCACACATCTAAAATACACAAAGCATATAAGAATAATAAAAAGAAACTCATATTGAGTATCTGTTAATTATTTTGCACATGCGCAAACCCGGTCATAAACAAATATAAAATATGTTTGGCAATCCGGTAAGTTTAGCTCTGTTGAAACTCCTACTTATCTAGAAACTTTAAAGAGTTGATCATTATTTACAGTATTTATATTCGTATTATTGTCCTCTTCTTTGTTGTTTTTATTTAACCTTTCAGCCGGTATGATCTTTGGTCGTTCTACGGGATGTGCGTTGTGGCTTAGTCGATATCGAGTCGGAACAAGGAATCGGGTAGCCGAGTTCGAATTCCAGCTGAATTCCTTGCATTCACTTACGCGCAAATACCCTTGGGAAAGGTATTAATCCGTCTCTTCCCTCCAGTTATGGGTTAAATAACAGGACAGATTGGGTTCTATAGCCTTGGCTGACAACCAGTCTACCGCAGAAAGCAATGGCAACCTACTGCGGGATAATCTTTTGCCCTCAGTCAGTCATGTCTCTTTCGAGACATGATCGCCCAAGCGTGTTTCACGTATGGCACTTAACTGACTGACTGAATATAATAGTTAGAATAATGATTAAGGCTTACAATGGTCATAAAGTGGGGGATTAGTTTATTACTTCATAACAATAGGAAACCGATCCCCCACTAATTGCTACATAATGATATAATAGATTTCTTTTCCCTTTACCTATGAGTCAAATAACAGGATAGATTGGGTTCTATAGCCTTGGTCGTCAACCAGTCTACCGCAGAAAGCAATGGCATCCTAACTGCGGGATAATCTTCTGCCCAGTCAGTCATGTCTCTTTCGAGACATGATCGCCCAAGCGTGTATCACGTATGACACTTAACTAACTGACGGGAAAAGGACCTAATGGATAAAAGCGTTGGATTTTAAATTTGGTGACATAGTGATTGTGAGATCAATCCCTGGATTGGGTAATGTGTACTTGCATTCAATGGACACGGGCGAGCAATAACTGAATAGTACTATAAATAAGGATGTGCGTTGTGGTCCAGTGGATATCGGCTCGGAACGAGAAACCGGGTAGCCGAGTTCGAATTCCAGTTGAATCCATTGTATTCACTTACGCGCAAATACCCTTGGGAAAGGTATTCATCCGTCTCTTCCTTCCATTTATGGGTTAAATAGCAGGACAGATTGGATTCTATAGCCTTGGTCGGCAACCAGTCTACCGCAGAAAGCAATGGCAACCAACTGCGGGATATTCTTCTACCCAGTCAGTCATGTCTCTTTCGAGACATGATCACCCAAGCGTGTATCACGTATGGCACTTCAACTGACTGACTATACATAAAAATTAAACATGAGCAGGGGAACGAAAGGTTCAGTCCAAAATTCCCTGCGGGTCACACAGATTGATTTTTATTTTCATCATAATTATTTTCTTTTTGTCATTTACTCATGTCATAAGCGTGTGCACACACCCACTACCCCACCCCCCCCCCATATATATATATATATATATATATATATTATTATTATTATTAATAATAATAATAATTAAAAAAGAAACAAAACGCAACAATATCAACACAGCCACGATACACTCAGAGTGTTTGGAACATTTAAAATTTCTATGACTCTATTTACATACATACACAAAACAATTTATGTGTTTAGTTAAAGATTAAATAGAATTTATCTTTTATAATGACTAAATGTATAGCCGAAAGCGCTTGTAAGAAATAAAACATTCAGACATTTTTTTATACAATTTATGTTCTAAAAAGAAAAAAGATCACATGAAAGGTTTATATAAAAATAAAAAAAATAACCATAGCACATTTTGTCTATTTTTTGTCTCTCACTTTAAAGGAAACTTGCATATATATATATATATATATTAATCATTAGGCCACCACAATGTTTTAAAATCATGATGTATTTCATACTATTTTTTGTTATTCATTGGCAAGTGAATAATTGTAAATGAAAATAGAAGGGTTCTTTTGGTAATACTGCAAAATAACATGTGCATTAAATGAATTTAAAAATCTTTAATAATTACCTATATTTCAGTTTCAGCAATGAAAGAATGAAGAACATTTAGAGTGTTTTGGACGAGTTCATCTTTGCTTCCTTGCCTTGTAAAATTTTAGTAAAATAATAATAACAAAGGAATCACTCTATTTTCATGTAGAATTCTTCTAAAAATAGTATGAAATACATCATTTCTTTTAAAACACTGGGGTGGCTTAATAATTATGACCGGTAGTGTATATATATATATTAGTCATCCACATACAAGCCTGTTTCGCTGTATCACAGTTCATCAGTGTGGCTAGACGCATCCACTTGCTTCTGGCGGGGATCGAAACTCGACCGATTTGGTGTCAGTCGGAGTCGCCCTAAGCCATCGACGCATGGAACCAGAGAAGGGAAATTTTAACGTGTTGTATATAAGCAGTGTATACACACGCCAGTCACCGAGAGAACTCGATTCATTTCTGAAGAGTCACGCATATAGCAGAAATGTAAAATGTTTTCAAAATTTTCTTCTCCAGAGAGCTCAATCATAATGAGAGCATAATATGTGCTGTAAGACTCTATAGCATATATAAGCCAACCAAATAAGGAAACTTACACACACACACACACACACACATATATATATATATATATATATATATATATGTATGTAAGTTTCGTTATTTGGTTGGGTTATATATGCTATAGAGTCTTACAGCACATAAGTATATAAATACAGAAGATGGGATGATGCCCTTATGGTAGTGAGGAATTACACAATTTTTAAAATAGATAAAATTAAAAAGATAATATATAGAACATTTAAAAATCTTTATCTAAAAATGACTATTAATACAAATATAAAAAAGTAGATTTACTCGATGTGACTTTAGACTTAGAAAAGTATGTATACAAATATATAAAAAGCAAATATCTATCCAAAATCTTACTATTATAGATAGATAGATAGATAGATAGATAGATAGATAGATAGATAGAAACAGACTGAGATAGATAGATAGATAGATAGATAGATAGATAGAAACAGACTTAGATAGATAGATAGATAGATAGAAAGAAAGAGACTGAGATAGATAGATAGATAGATAGATAGATAGATATATAGATAGAAAGAAACAGACTTAGATAGATAGATAGATAGAAACAGACTTAGATAGATAGATAGATAGATAGATAGATAGATAAATAAATAGATAGATAGATAGATAGAAACAGACTGAGATAGATAGATAGATAGATAGATAGATAGATACATACATACATACATACATACATACATACATAGAAACAGACTGAGATAGATAGATAGATAGATAGATAGAAACAGACTGAGATAGATAGATAGATAGATAGATAGAAACAGACTGAGATAGATAGATAGATAGATAGATAGAAACAGACTGAGATAGATAGATAGATAGATAGATAGATAGATAGATAGAAACAGACTGAGATAGATAGATAGATAGATAGATAGATAGAAACAGACTGAGATAGATAGATAGATAGATAGATAGATAGATAGAAACAGACTGAGAGATAGATAGATAGATAGATAGATAGATAGAAACAGACTGAGATAGATAGATAGATAGATAGATAGATAGAAACAGACTGAGATAGATAGATAGATAGATAGATAGATAGATAGAAACAGACTGAGATAGATAGATAGATAGATAGATAGATAGATAGAAACAGACTGAGATAGATAGATAGATAGATAGATAGATAGATAGAAACAGACTGAGATAGATAGATAGATAGATAGATAGATAGATAGAAACAGACTGAGATAGATAGATAGATAGATAGATAGATAGATAGATAGAAACAGACTGAGATAGATAGATAGATAGATAGATAGATAGATAGAAACAGACTGAGATAGATAGATAGATAGATAGATAGATAGATAGAAACAGACTGAGATAGATAGATAGATAGATAGATAGATAGATAGATAGATAGAAACAGACTGAGATAGACAGATAGATAGATAGATAGATAGATAGAAACAGACTGAGATAGATAGATAGATAGATAGATAGATAGATAGAATCAGACTGAGATAGAGAGATAGATAGATAGATTTTTTTTAATCATTTCACCCCGAGCAAGGCGGAAACGCCACTGATGTGCAGGGGGATACATAAATGTAAAAAGATTAATTAGAAAAGAGTGAGGAGTAAAAACTAGTTAGAAAGGAACAATAGAAAACCGAGAAAGCAGGTGCGATGACAGATACGTAGGTGGAGAGAAAGGGAAGGTTATACGGGGGTGGGGAGAGAGCTAGAGTCCAGTGGTTAGTAGATGAGTATTGACTTTGCATTTAAATTTTTGGAGGTTGTAGTCAGGAAAGCAAGACGGGAGCGAGTTCCACAGGCGGGAAGTGCGAGAAGAAGAAGAAGCTGCAGGAGTAGAATTGTCGTCTGCATTTGGCTAACCTAACGGTGAATGGGTGGGACCCAGTTGCCAGTCTGGTTGCACGAGTAAACACCTGTTGAGGAGCAATCAGTGACTTAAGTTCGTCTGAGCAGAAGCCATGAAAGTATTTATAGAACATACAAAGGGAGGCCACATTTGGACGGTGGGGAAGTGGCTACAGTCGAACCGCCAGATCAGTACCTATCACATTACAGACTCTCCTTTGGAGCCTGTCAAGAACACTGAGGAGAACGGCAGGAGCACCTGACCATAAATGGCAGCAGTACTCCATGCACGGACGGATGGTTGACTTGTATATATGCAGGATGGATTCAGACCGAAAAACATCCTGGATCGACATAGTGACCCAACCTTCTTAGCAGTAGATTTTGCTATGGATTCAATATAGTGGTTCCATTTGAGGTCTGAGGACAGGGTAAGTCCGAGGAGGCGTAGTGTATTACTCTCCGGGAGAATCGCTTGGTCCATGCTTATGGGAGGCAGGAGAGGTTGCCTGTAATGTTTGACAGACAACTGCTTGGTCTTAGATGATTTGAAATTGACAAGCCACTTCTTACTCCAGTTCACCACAGAGTGTAGATCCCGTGCAAGGTCAGCAGCGAGATTATGTCTGTCCGCCTCGACAGGTTTCTTACTGGTGCGGGAGTATATTGTAGTGCCATCTGCGTAGATGCCTACTTGGGACTTGATCTCATCTGCGAGGTCGTTGATGAAAATAAGGAAGAGCGTCGGGCCCAGGATAGAGCCTTGTGGGACACCATCATTCGGGCTGTAGGACGAAGAGGCACCCCCATTCAGAACAACCTTCATTTTGCGGTTATTTAAGAAAGATTGGATTAGGTCAAGCAGGCGACCGGTAAGACCATAACCGCGTAGTTTGCATAGGAGGCCAGAGTGCCAAACCCTGTCGAAAGCCTTGGAGATGTCCAGAGCAACCGCGCGAGCCTCGTCAGACTTATCAAGGGCCTGTAGCATGTACTCCGTTACGGTTGTTAGGAGGTCGGCCGTGGACCTGGCAAAGTGGAATCCATATTGCCTGTCGGAGAACAGTGTGTGAGCGGTGAGATGATGAACTATTTCAGCATTGATTATAGACTCGAATACTTTCCCGAATATCGGTAGAAGACTGATAGGATGATAGTTTGATGGGTCCGAGGGTTCACCACAATTCTTAAATACAGGAACGACTGAAGAGAATTTCCAGCACGCAGGAAAGCAGGAAGCAGAAAGGCAGTAGTTAAATAGTTTAGAGAGGACAGGGGAAAGTTCAGGAGCACACCTCTTAAGGACTATCACCGGGATTCCATCGTCTCTACACACCTTATGGAAAAGAGAAAGCCGGGAACCAAATCCTAAACAGGGAACAGGGGATGAGCCTCTTAACCTGTTCAATAGACATGGGTGGAGTGTCAACCGGGCGATTGATAGATCTATCTAATCCAATTTTAAAAAAAAACAAAGTGAGAATATTGGAAAAGAGAAAGCCGGAAACCACATCCTAAACAGGGAACAATGGATGAGCCTCTTAACCTGTTCAATAGACATGAGTGGAGTGTGAACCGTACGATAGATAGATCTATCTACTGCAATTGTAAAAAAACAAAGTGAGAAGATTGGAAAAGGGAAAGCCGGAAACCAGATCCTAAACAGGAAACAAGCGATGAGCCTCTTAACCTCTTCATTTGACAAGGGTGGAGTGTGAACCGGGCGATAGTTAGATCTATCTTCTCCAATTGAAAAAAAAAAACAGTGAGAAGATTGGAAAAAAGAAAGCCGGAAACCACATCCTAAACATGGAACAATGGATGAGCCTCTTAACCTGTTCTATCTATCTATCTATCTATCTATCTATCTATCTATCTATCTATCTATCTATCTATCTGAGGCAGTTAATATCTATCTATCTATCTATCTATCTATCTATCTATCTATCTATCTATTTCAGTTTGTTCATATTCTAAAGAACAGTGAGAATGATGGAAAAGCATCCTCTGGTAGGCCCCCCCCAAATTTTAAACATGCCTCCTGAAATTTTCTCTGCATGTCATAGTGGTGGAGGGTCCCTAATGGTATGGAGCTCCAGGTGATGCAGGGTTGTCAGAGAGCGGCTGGTTCTGTTAACATGCTACAAAAAGCATCTTTGATGACGGAAGGCCATCATTTGTGTGAGGATGGATGGTTATTCCAACAGAATAATGTTGCAATCCATGCTGCAAGACGGATTTCTACAAGAAAATGGGGTCCATGTCTTGGGACATCCTGCATGCTCACCAGACTTGAACCCAATTGAAAATGTTTGGGGATGGATAACAAGAGATGTTTATCGAAATGGCAAAAAATATTCAACAAAAAATGAACTTCGTGAAACCATCTTCAGAAGCTGGAGCAACATTCCCCGCACCTTAATGGAAATGCTTATTTCTAGCATGCCCAGCAGTTTTTTGAAGTTATCAAAAGCAGTGGAGGTATACTTCATTATTAAATTTGGGAGTTAAATTTTATCATACATTTTTGTACAATTTCGTAGAATTTTTGTCTCTGGTCTTATAATTTTGATCATGTGTAAATGGCATCAGTTTATAAAAATGTAAATTTCTAAATAAAATGTTTGGAATGTAGCTTTTTGTTTCCATAACCTTTTAGATTGTAGTATTGGTAACCTTAAGTGGGACGAGTTTAAAATCTATCTGTAAAAAAAATTTCTTTTTAAAGATTTTTAAGTGGTCTTAAATGTTTGATCGGGAGTCTATCTATCTATCTATCCATCTATCTATCTATCTATCTATCTATCTATCTATCGATCTATCTATCTATCTATCTATCGATCTATCTATCTATCTATCTATCTATCGATCTATCTATCTATCTATCTATCTATCTATCTATTTCAGTTTGTTCTTATTTACATCTATCTATCTATCTATCTATCTATCTATCTATCTATCTATCTATCTATTTCAGTTTGTTCTTATTTACATCTATCTATCTCTAGCCAGTTTCCCTCCCAGCACAGATCGTGGATAATGACCGCCTGTATCCTCTACCCTAGGTCCCTTTCTACAAACAGAATCATGACTAAACAAATCAGAAATGACCCTAAACCAGTTAAATCCAAACCGCCTAAACCCATTAACCTTTCCTTCACTAATATCCGGGGCATTCGTACTAACTTTCCTAGTGGAGAAGCGTTCCTGCATGAAAAGTCCCCTGGCATCCTCGCGCTCTGCGAAACTAACCTCAAATCAGCTATTCCCTTCTCTGACCTCTATATCCCTGGTTATCTTCCCCTTTTAAGGAAGGATTCCACTGTCGACATGCATGGGCTGGGTTTCTATGTCAGCGAACACCTCCCCATAGCTAGGGTGACTTCACTCGAATCTACTGACCAACAATACATATGTCTCCGCCTGTCTCTCCTCAGTTCGGTTAGTTACCTATTCTTTCTTTACCGTTCTCCCTCCTCCTGACTGCTCCCTACTAGATAGCATTGCTGACGACATAGATAAGGCTATTTCCTATCACCCATTCGCCCACATATTTGTATTTGGAGACCTCAATGCCCATCACTCTGAGTAGCTTGAAAATGCCGTTACTGATCCAGCGGGCATTCACGCTGTTTGCTCCCTGTTTAGGATGTGGTTTCCGGCTTTCTCTTTTCCAAACTTCGCCCTGTTTTGTTTTTTTTTTCAATTGGAGTAGATAGATCTATCTATCGCCCGGTTCACACCAAACTCATGTCTATTGAACAGGTTAATCCATTGTTCCCTGTTATGATGTGTTTTCCGGCTTTCTCTTTTCCAATCTTCTCAATTTATTTTTTTTTTCAATTGGATTAGATAGATCTATCAAACGCCCGGTTGACACTCCACCCATGTCTATTGAACAGGTTAAGAGGCTCATCCATTGTTCCCTGTTTAGGATGTGGTTTCCGGCTTTCCCTTTTTTCAATCTTCTCACTTTGTTTTTTTTTTTCAATTGGAGTAGATAGATCAATCTAATGTCCGGTTCGCACTCCACCCATGTCTATTGAACAGGTTAAGAGGCTCAGCCGTTGTTCCCTGTTTACGATGTGGTTTCCGGCCTTCTCTTTTCCAATCTCACTGTTTTTTTTTTCAATTGGAGTAGATAGATCTATCTATCGCCCGGTTCAGACTCAACCCATGTCTATTGAACAGGTTAAGAGGCTCATCCCTTGTTCCCTGTTTAGGATGTGGTTTCCGGCTTTCTCTTTTCCAATCTTCTCACTGTTTTTTTGTTTTTCAATTGGAGTAGATAGATCTATCTATCGCCCGGTTCACACCACACTCATGTCTATTGAACTGGTTAAGAGGCTCATCCACTGTTCCCTGTTTAGGATGTGGTTTTCGGCTTTCTCTTTTTCAAACTTCGCACTGTTTTCTTTTTCAGTTGGAGTAGATAGATCTGTCTATCGCCCTGTTCACACTCCACCCATGTCTATTGAACAGGTTAAGAGGCTCATCCCTTTTACCCTGTTTAGGATATGGTTTCCGGTTTCTCTTTTCCAGTCTTCTCACTTTGTTTTTTTTTTTCAATTGGTGTTGATAGATCTATCTATCGCCCGGTTTACACTTCTCCCATGTCTATTGAACAGGTTAAGAGGCTCATCCCTTGTTCCCTGTTTAGGATATGGTTTCCGGTTTCTCTTTTCCAATCGTCTCACTTTGTTTTTGTTTTGTTTTTTTTCAATTGGAGTAGATATATCTATCTATCGCCCGGTTCAAACTCCCCCCATGTCTATTGAACAGGTTAAGAGGCTCGTCCCTTTTTCCCTGCTTAGGATATGGTTTCCGGTTTTCTATTTTCCGATCTTTTTACTATTACGTAGCCCCCTGCACATCAGTGGCGTGACCGCCTTTCTCGGGGTGATACGATTAAAAAAAAAGATAGATAGATAGATAGATAGATAGATAGATATGAAGGGGAATAAGATAGATAGATAGATAGATAGATAGATAGATAGATAGATAGATAGATATGTTTGTATGTGTGAATTCGTTTACTAGGTCGCTTTGGTCTTACACTGCAAACTTCATTTTGTTTCTTCTAGAAACAATATGTGTAATCATCTCATTTATTCTACAGTATAATAACGGCTTTCTTAATGCCTATATGAAATTATTTTCTGTGGATCCTGACCACAACAAAGACAGAAAACATCAGTCGTATATCCAAAATGATATTTCTATATAGAGGATATTCTTGCAGTCACCTCGGGGTTTAAAAAATCTTGTAATTTCAACATATTTTATTATTAAAAAGATATGAAATATCAATTAATGCAAACATATTTTAATTTAATTATGTAGAATCCTACGACCTAAATAACCCTTATTTTCAACAATGTATATGCTGCTCTTTTGACATTGTTGAATAACTGTTGTTGCGAACATAAAATTTATGCACAGATGTTTTCCTAAAGTTGCTGTATTGTCTGCGGTTTATTGATTCATATATGGTCCTTGATTTATCCCCAAAGAAAAATAATCAGTAGATGTCAGTTCGGGAGAACGCGTGGGTAAATAAATTTTCGGAATTACGTGAAATTATCTACTGACCAAAAGTTTACCTTAGAAACCCTATCCTTTTTCTGGCCTTTTACTTGTAGCGATTCCATTTAATTGAAACTACATTTCAGTCATGTTCTGAACTGATTGACGCAGAAAGACTAGAACAGGACAACTCACTTATTATATTGCATTTTTCAATTTCAATTACAATAATGTCCTACAATATTGACTGATGTTACTTCACACCAGATAGTGATATTTGAGAGGATCAGCATGCAACTATTCCGGGGATTCTCTCATCCACAGATTTGACCCTTCTGCATATTAACAAAGCCGTTCAAATGAAAACGAGATTCGTCACATTATCGTCAGAATCACGTTTTAAACGTCTTCATTAGCCAGCCGTTGAATATGGACGGAGAACCTTAAGCGCTGGAGATTATCTGTCGGCTGCAACGTCAGTAATCATTGCAAAATCTTGCAAGAACATCTAAGACGTTCAACAGCTAAGAGCGTTTTGCAAATCAAGGTTCTTTGTTTTTTTGAGTCTCACACGCGTTTGCAATTTATCTGTGAACAGATTATTTTTTTTTTATTTTTTTTTTTTATAAGCGTTTCACCCCGAGCAAGGCATGTCACTGCCACTACTGTGCAGGGGGCTACGTAGAGTGGAGAAAGGCTGATTAAATATAGGAAATGACAGAGGGTGGATGATAGGCGGGTAAGGACACCGAGAATGAGGGTTGGGTAGATGAGAGTGTTGTGAGAATAGTTGGGAGTTAGTGTGATAGGAGGTGTCTATTGACCCTACATTTAAACACCTGGAGATTGTAACTGTCGGGAAAGCAGACTTGTGGAAGGAAGTTCCACAGACGGGAAGCGCGAGAAAAGAAGCTGTTGGAGTAGAATTTACGGTTACATCTTATTTGTTTAACTGTAAAAGGGTGGGACCTAGTTGCTAATCTAGTATCTCGTGTAAATTCGTGCTTGGGCGGCACCAGTGATCTAAGCTCATCGGAGCAGAAGCCATGAAAGTACTTGTAGAAGAGGCACAGGGAAGCCACATCACGCCGGTGAGAGATTATACGTAGTTTTCCTTGTCGAGGCAAGTCACTGACGGAGCTATATGGCCTAAAACGTCGAATCAAGAGAGAAAACATGAACTTTCATGGTGGTTTTCTTTCATAGCTGCGAGTGATATTAATTCCTAAAGTAATTCCACGTTTTTAAATTTTGTTCTATTTTTATTTCAGTTGCTTCATTATTTTCTTACAGTAAAGTAGCGTCTATGTACATTACTTTTATAGATATTTTAATAAAATTACACTCTGTCCTATCGTTATTTTATTATCCAATATCTTTATGTTTGAAGACGTTACTATCATTTATATTATGGCAAAGTAAATTTTTTCCAGGAAATCATAACTATCTTTCCGTGGAAATTCCACGGGTTCCGCTATTAAAACTTCATTTTACTTCTATTTGTATTTTATTTCAACTTATACCAACTTTTTTAACAATATGCCTAATATATATGACAAGAATGAGATAGATAATAATAATAATAATAATAATAATAATAATAATAATTGTTAAAAACCAGAAGGAGAAAACTTGTCTATTAATTGATATGGCTTGTCCAGCGGATTGTAACATAGCAATCAAGGAATTTGAAAAACTGTCAAAATATAAAGACCTGGAAATTAGAAATAAAAAAATGTGGAAATTGAAAACAAGAGTTGTGCCAGTGATAGTAGGTGCACTTGGAATGATAAAAAATGGAACAAAACAACACATTGAAAGAATCCCTGGAAACCCCAGCTTAAGAGATATACAAAAAATTGTCTTATTAAGTACAGCCCACACACTAAGGAAAACTTTATCTATGTAATGCTGGAGATGATAGGGAAGATAGAAAAACATGAAATGGAGCCATAACAACATGCCACTACCTGCCTTAGGTCTCCCCGCAGACTTGGTTGGTAGTGAGACCAAAGCAGAAATCGAAATATGATGAAAAATGACATAATAATAATGATAGATAGATAGATAGATAGATAGATAGATAGATAGATAGATATGAAAGGGAACAAGATATATATATATATATATATATATATATATAGATAGATAGATAGATAGATAGATAGATAGATATGAAAGGGAACAAGATATATATATATATATATATATATAGATAGATAGATAGATAGATAGATAGATAGATAGATGAGAACAAAGGGAATAAGATAGATAGATAGATAGATAGATAGATAGATAGATATGAAAGGGAACAAGATAGATAGATAGATAGATAGATAGATAGATAGATAGATACGAAAGGGAACAAGATAGATAGATAGATAGATAGATAGATACGAAAGGGAACAAGATAGATAGATAGATAGATAGATAGATATGAAAGGGAACAAGATAGATAGATAGATAGATAGATAGATAGATAGATATGAAAGGGAACAAGATAGATAGATAGATAGATAGATAGATAGATAGATAGATAGATATGAAAGGGAACAAGATAGATAGATAGATAGATAGATAGATAGATATGAAAGGGAACAAGATAGATAGATAGATAGATAGATAGATAGATAGATAGATAGATAGATATGAAAGGGAACAACATAGATAGATAGATAGATAGATAGATAGATATGAAAGAGAACAACATAGATAGATAGATAGATAGATAGATAGATAGATATGAAAGGGAACAACATAGATAGATAGATAGATAGATAGATAGATAGATAGATAGATAGTATGAAAGGGAACAAGATAGATAGATAGATAGATAGATAGATAGATAGATAATGGCCGAATTCATAAACATAATTTTATAAAATGTAAATGTAGAAAAATTAACTGTAAAAATGTAGAAATTAATCAAAATGAGAGCTTTGAGCATCTATGCACCTATGATCGACTAGATTATTTATTCTTCGTTGATAAAAAAAAGTCATCATCTGTGATGTAATGAAATCTTTGAAAGCTGATTCCACCTCTGTTTTGGACCTAAAGGCTTTCCCATTAAAATGTGCTTGAGTGCATAAGAAATGATAATCAGTGTGTGAAGAATCAGGAGAAGATGGAGGATGTGGTAAACACTCGTATCCCAAGTCTGTGAGATTTTGCAACGTCATTATTGCAATATGTTGTCGCGCGTTATGATGAAGCATAATTTGACCACGTTCATTCACCAATGCAGGTGTCATTTACATGCATTTCATCAAGTTGTTTGCAGTAAAGATCTGTATTAATGATCTGATTGGCTGTAGTGGATAACTGATGTCGTCCTGGGGAAAAAGGTCACAAGACTCGGACACGGTATACAGTTGGAAACAATATTATATTACAAAAGAGGAACAGTGTACAGAGGAAATAGAGTATAATAGTACTTGGTACCGAAACAGCATACTAACAAATGAGTATTGTAGCTGCTGCTATTTACTACTACCCCCGAGAGTAGATAACACTCGGTATTTATGTAGTCCAGTAGAGTTCATATTAGTGTGTAGGTAATTCCCTACAACAATAACACAAATTGCAGACCACGAGACCGTAACTATGATCTTTTTCTGATGCAAATTTGGCTTTGGGAAATGCTTAGGGAAATCATCACAATCAAACTATTGACCTGACCGTTAACTGTTATCATAAAGAATTCACTTTTCATCAAAAGTGGCTATTTGATCAAGAAAGGGATCATTAGTGTATTGAAAAGAGCAGAAAAACACAGAAAGAGCATCGAGAACACTTCCAAACGCCTAAGTTTTTAATTTTCAGTGTTATCATGAGGAACCCATTTATCAAGCGTTTTCACCTTGCCAATACTTTGCAAATAGTGTGAGACTGTTTCAGTCCTGACACCAAATGTGTGAGACATTTCTATGGCACTTTTACATAAGTTTTGCTCAACAACTGTTTGCAAATGTTTGTTGTCAAAACTGCATGACCGTCCTCTAACTTCTTCTTCAAGGATGCCATCATCAGTGCAGAAACTCTGGAACCATCTTCGTGCAGTCCGATCTCTTGTGAATCTAACTCCCGGTGCTGTGTTGATATTGGCAGATGTTTGGGTAATTTTTTGTTTTAGGACCTGAAGGCTTTTATCCCTTCAAATTTTTCCAAAATTGCCTTATTTCCGTGCAAATGTATATATGCTGAACTCATATCAACAATTAGATAATGAAGAAACCTACATTTGTTTATGTTAATGACCAGAAAAAATCGGACTTCTTCTCGATCTTTTTCTTCCCATTACTGGCTTACATTCGCTGCTGAATAGTTTTAGGCGTAGGAAGAAAATTTTGGTCTATTTACTTCCTTTTGTAAATTCTTTGCAGAAATTACTACGCGATTTTTTTTTCGGTACTCACTTTCACCAAAAAGTTGCGTGTATTTGCCTGTTCTGTTTTCCTGTTTTTTGTAATTATTTTTCTCTTTCTTTTTTTGGTATTTAATTTCAGAAGAAAGTTAACTTTCAAATATATGAAAATAAGTGATAAATGTAGTTTTACTTAATCTTAAAGTTAACTTTCTTTTAAAAATTCTATATTTTCATATATTTGAAAGTTAACGTTCGTCTGAAAAAATTAAGTAAAACTACAATTATCACTTATTTTCATATATTTGAAAATTAACTTTCTTCTGAAAGTACCAAAACAAAGAGGAAAACAACAAACACGCAAATATATGAAAATGTAGCATTTTTTTTAAGAAAGTTAAATTTCAAATATATGAAAATAAGTGAAAAATGTAGTATAATTAATCTTCAAATATATTGCGTGTATTTTGTTTTTCCTTTTTTTTTTTCTTTTTTGGTACTTAATTTCAGAAGAAAGTTAACTTTCAAATATATAAAAATAAGTGATAAGTGTAGTTTTATTTAACCTTCGAATATATGAAAATATGAAAATACATATAAATTATGAATAACAAAAAGAACAAAATAAGTAGTACAATAAAGCATTTTTTTATACTTAACATTGAAAATAAAACAATAGTTACATCAATTGTAAAGGAAGTTAAAATTTAAAAAATGGAAAAAATGACATTGACAATTTTAAAAAAAATGTAGTGGGTTTAGGGTCCGGAATAAATTCTGCTCGATTTTTTTGGAAAAAATAAGTAAAACTACAATTATCACTTATTTTCACGTATTTGAAAGTTAACTTTTTTCTGAAATTAAGTACCAGTTAACTTTCGTCGGAAAAAATTAAATAAAACTACAATTAACACTTATTTTCATATATTTGAAGTATATAATAAGAAGGCAACAAAAAATGGAAATGGAAAAAAACACGCAAAAACACGCAACTTTCTGCTGAAATTGAGTAACGACCAAAATCGCGTATTAATTTCAAAAAAGGAAGTAAATAGGCTGAAATTTGTTTCCTAAGCTGAAAGTAATTCAGCAGTGAATAACGTGTTAGTGTGACAGTAGTGGGTGACAAATAGAGCGAGATGAAGTTCGATTTTTTTTCTGGTCGTTAAAATCAATAAATGTAGGTTTCTTCAATAGCTAATTGTTGATTTGAGTTCAGCATATACATTTGCACGGAATTAAGGCTATTTTGGAAAAATTTGAATGAAGGGATAAAAGCCTTCGGGAATTAAAACGAAAATTTACCCATGTTTGAGTAAACGAAGGTCATGTTTTGTTATGTTTATAAATTAGAGCTTCTATGCTTCAAGAATATTTCTGTCTTAAAATAAGTTGAGAATTATTAAAGAGCACACATCAACTGTTTTGTATTCCAAGTTTTACAATATATACAGTGAATACTATATTAAAATGGCTTTTTCAAAATACAGTACACTTTGAGGGAACTATTATTTTTGTAACAACTTGATAATGTCCAGAATAATATTACTAGATATATGCATATGAGCAACATGAGTGAGAGATAGAAATAGAGAGATAAAGAGAAAAGGAAAGAGAGAAAGAGAGAAAAAGAAAGAGAGAGAGTAATACATAGACAGATACAACCAGAAAAGGATAGATTTTCTATAGATAATATTTTTGTTTTTTTATGTTATTTCGAATAAAAGTGTGGTTATACCGAGCAAGCGAGCGACCGGATGTTTTCCCCCAGAGGTACAGATAGTTACAGGGCTCCACGCAGATGTTCTGGTGGAAAACCAAAAATATATAAATATCAAATTCCTTTTACGGACCCTTTTCGCGAGCCGACGTGAATTTTGTTTATCGTTCATTGGGAAGCCCAGAATTAAATCCAGGTGTGAATTCCCAAATGACTTGTTTGTAGCCCCGAAAACGAAATAAAATTACTACACAGAAAACTATCACCAGTTGAGAAAATACGAGCAAAATTAACACGTCCCATGACCACGTCAAGTGATCGCATTATTTTGCCTCTCCTTTCTCTCTCATCATCTTCTTCACTGTTCACTGAGCCACTTACCCGAAGGACTGAGTGGAGACTTCAAAGACACTCCTAACAATCGAACGCATACACATACATACGCACAAACTCTTTTCGGCAATTACTGCTATGAACATTTTAAGGACTTTTGTACCAATCAAAAGACATTACTTTTATTTGTAAAAAAAAACTTAATTCATATATATATATATATATATATATGTTGTTTTTATACACAATTTGATTTTCGTGTTTAATACCCCTCTTATAGTGGGCTATCTACTAACAAGGCTAAATTCAGTTAATCTGTTTCAACACACAAATACACTTCACTATAACACATAACCCACTATAAAAGAAATAAAACGTATGAAACATCCAGCATGCTATGAGGTTTTTAAACACCTAAATTTCTATGAAACAGACAATTGGTATTTTGATTTTCGATTTTCACTCCGTTTTATCTATTTGTAAGTTTTTTATCTATTTTGCTTGCAGCTTGCAGACAGTAAACCACACAATGATTTTGTTAGTTACACTAAGCAGAGTTCAAGAAATTTCAACATTACACTATAAAGCCTTTGATTTAATTGCATAT
This sequence comes from Ascarosepion bandense, assembly GCA_037127315.1. Taxonomy (NCBI): domain Eukaryota; kingdom Metazoa; phylum Mollusca; class Cephalopoda; order Sepiida; family Sepiidae; genus Ascarosepion; species Ascarosepion bandense. Next base: position 112,701 of record JBBBDQ010001969.1, read on the forward strand.
ATCGAATTCAATAACTTATTCTAAACTTACAAATGTAACATTTTTAAAAGAAACAGGGGAATGTATATCTTACTCTGTCACTTTCCTCGCCATTTCTTTATAACAGACTTTTCTGAGTTTTTCGTTTGTGCATAATGAGGCACAAACATTCGCTATTTTATCTCCAGATCTGATAAAAAAAAAATGAAGAGGCAGACGAATGAATTTGATTTCATTTCAAAGACAGATTGAACTCATTACTATATTCTGGTAGTCAAATAATTGTGTGAGACTTTAAAATAATTTTCTTTTCTATTATTCATATGAAATAAAAATTGATTTCAGTTGCTTCATTTTTATTTTTTTTATTTGTTTTGCAACTGCAATTTAGACTTTTATCAATTTTTCAAATCAACGCGCCGAGAAAGGAAATTATCATTTTTCTTTTTTTTTTTTTCACTGAAAATTATTGTAGAATTTCATTCAGGCGTTCGATTTAATCCGCGCAGAATTTGCACTCGAAGAAAACGTTTCTGAAAGAGTTTCCCCAACTTGGAATAGCCGTAACATTCAAATCCAAATCATGTTTTTCTACTTTTCACTCCTTCATCATTCTTCCTCAATTTATTTGCTTTATTCTGCTTCCATTAATGTATCGTCTTCTATTTTATCTTTCAATTGTACTATTGTTGTTTTTTTCTTCAGAAGCGCTGAGAAATATTTCAGTTTTAGTTGGTGAATGTTGCAACCAAAACAAAATGAAAAAGTGAAGGACAAAAAAGAAAAGAACTGCGAAAAAAAGATTTATGGAAAAAAGGCACGTGACAGAAAATGTAGAGGAAAGCAGACGATAAATAGAATTCAGAAGAAAATGACAAAATATATTTAAGAAAAACAAATCATTGCTTCAGATTAAATCAGTTTATGAAGGGGTGCATGAGAGAGAGAGAGAGAGTCTTTGTGGTGGGGGCTTGCACAAATAGTCCTTGATGTGTATCCGATGAACATTTACTTGCAAACCGAACAATAGTTTTAAAGAAGTGTTAGTATTATTTTTAAGAGCGTCCATCTTTTAATATTTTGGCATGAGAGTGTCGTGAACCCAAACGCCATAAATACTTAAATGATAAGTATAAAAATTATGTCAAAATATAAAACGAAGAAACGCTAAAGACTATAATTTCAATTGGAAAAGCAATTTTATGAAAGAATTAATGTAAGAAACGGTGTTGAAACGATGATTGTTGTAATAATGATAAAGAATGGAAATTTGTTAAAACATTCAAAATATTACAATAAATGAAAGCGAAAGAAAGAAAGAAAGAAAGAAAGAAAAAAAGAAAGAAAGAAAGAAAAACTACACAAAAATGGATAACATTGAGAAGGAATGAAACAAACAATAAACAAAAACGTGAACTCAAAGAAAGAAAGAATGAAAGAAAGAAAGGATAAATAACAAATTTTTAATACAAAGAAAGAAAGAAAGAAAGTAAGGATAAATAACGAATTTTTAATACAAAGAAAGAAAGAAAGAAAGAAAGAATAAATAATTTTTTAATCAAAAGAAAGAAAGAAAAAAGAAAAGAAAGATAAAAACAATTTTTTAATACAAAGAAAGCAAAAAGAAAGAAAGGATAAATAACGAATTTTTAATACAAAGAAAGAAAGAAAGAATAAATATTTTTTTAATAAAAAGAAAGAAAGAAAAAAGAAAAGAAAGATAAAAACAAATTTTTAATACAAAGAAAGCAAAAAGAAAGAAAGGATAAATAACGAATTTTTAATACAAAGAAAGAAAGAAAGAAAGAAAGAAAGAAAGAAAGAATAAATAATTTTTTAATAAAAAGAAAGAAAGAAAAAAGAAAAGAAAGATAAAAACAATTTTTTAATACAAAGAAAGCAAAAAGAAAGAAAGGATAAATAACGAATTTATTAATACAAAGAAAGAAAGAAAAAAGAAAGAAAGAAAGAAAGAAAGGAAGAAACGAATTAATATGAAAAGAAAGAAAGAATGGACAATTAAGCAAAGAAAAAAGTATAAAGAACGAATGTTTAATAAAAAGAAAGAAGAAAGGATAAATAACGAATTTTTAATACAAAGAAAGAAAAAAAAGAAAGAAAAAAGAAAAAAGAAAGAAAAGATAAATAATGACTTTTTATTGCAAAGACAAAAAGAAAGAAAGAAAGAAACGAATTAATAATGAAAAGAAAAAAGAATGAACAATTAAAGAATTAATTAAGCAAAGAAAGAAAGAAACAAAGGAGAAAAAAAAAACAAAGAAAAAGAAGTAAAGAAATAATGAATGAACAAATAGCAAATTAATAAGGCAAAGAAAGAAAGATCGTATAAATTGACATATAAAAGTTAATTATGAAAGAATGAAACAATGAATGAAAAAGCTTGCACAAATACTGATAAAACAAAAAAGAAAGAAAAAATAGATAAATAATGGATCCTTAATACTAAGAATGAAATACCAAAAGACGAATTGATAAGAAAGAAAGAAAGAAAGGAATAAAGGAAACAAAGAAAGAGCGAATGATGTAATAGCTAATGAAAAATGAAAGAAACAAAGAAACAAATACTGGAAAAATAATGAATTAATAATGAAGAAAACAAAAGAAAGAAAGAAATAAAAAAGAATGAATTTATTTTGCATCAAGAAATCAATATATAATAACGTCTGTTTGTTCTTTTTTAGATGTTAAATCATTCAAATATAAAGTGGATCGAATACGTAAGAAAAAGTAGGAAAGATCTTTCTCGAGAGTATGTTTTTTCTTTTTGTTTTCCGTTGACTTTAATAAAATGACAAAAACAGAAGAGAATTTCAAGTGACATTACAACGCAACCTTTTAATAAAAACATTTATATACAAACTCGAGTCCAATTTAGCAAGTGACCATTTTTGTATGCAATTTACATTTTTAATGTCGTTGTATGAAGTTTTCCTGAATATCTTTTATTCATGAGTTTATCGAAAAGAAGGAGCAATTTTGAATAATGGGCCCTCGTTTGTGACAATTGCTGAAGGAATGGATCATTTATTTGCTGTCATCACTACTAATGAGGAAGATAAGGAAATGAGAGAGAATAAAGGAAAGAAACGACAACGGTGGTTGAAAATACTGCAGAGTAAATAAAGATGAGGGAAAGAAATTTGTGAAAAAAACGAAGAAAGAAAGCAAGAAAGTAAGGACAAATTAAAAATAGAAAGAAAGAATGAATTGATAAATAGGAAATTAATAAGAGAGAAAAAGTGAAAGAAAAAAGATGGGACAATAACAAATTCATAATAGAAAAAGAACGAAAGAAGGAAAAGGGAAAGAAAAAAAGAAAGTAGAACTAATTTATACCAGAAAATGAAAGAAAAAAAAAGAAGGGACAATAACAAATTCATAATAGAAAAAGAACGAAAGAAGGAAAAAAGGAAAGAAAAAAAGAAAGTAGAACTAATTTATACCAGAAAATAAAAGAAAGAAAGAAAGAAAAACAGAATGGACAATAACAAATTCATAATAGAAAAAAGAACGAAAGAAGGAAAAAGGAAAGAAAAAAAGAAAGTAGAACTAATTTATACCAGAAAATGAAAGAAAAAAAAGAAGGGACAATAACAAATTCATAATAGAAAAAGAACGAAAGAAGGAAAAAGGAAAGAAAAAAAGAAAGTAGAACTAATTTATACCAGAAAATGAAAGAAAGAAAGAAAGAAAGAAAGAAAGAAAAAAGGGACAATAACAAATTCATAATAGAAAAAAGAACTAAAGAAGGAAAAAGGAAAGAAAAAAAGAAAGGAGAACTAATTTGTACCAGAAAATGAAAGAAAGAAAGAAAGAAAGAAAAAAGGGACAATAACAAATTCATAATAGAAAAAAGAACTAAAGAAGGAAAAAGAAAAGAAAAAAAGAAAGTAGTACTAATTTATAGCAGAAAATGAAAGAAAGAAAGAAAGAAAAAGGGACAATAACAAATTCATAATAGAAAAAAAAACGAAAGAAGGAAAAAGGAAAGAAAAATGAAAGTAGAACTAATTTATAGCAGAAAATGAAAGAATGAAAGAAAAAAAGACAAATACCAAAATAATAATGAAAAAAGAATGAATAAAATACAAAAGAAGGAAAGAAAGAAAGAAAGAGAGAAAGAAAGAGTGAGGGGTTAAACAACAAAAAAATTAATAACAAAACAAAAGAAAGAAAGAAAGAAAGGATAAATAAAAAATTAATAATAAAAAAAGAAAGGAAGAAAGGAAACAACAAATTAATACAAGAAAAAGAATGGAAGAAAGAAAGAAAAAAAACAATTAATACTATATAAATGAAAACACGAAAAAAAGGGACAAATCACAAATTAATGATAGAAAAAATAAAAAAGAGTTGAAAGTAAGAAAAAAGAAAGGACAATTGACAAATTAATGCAAGAAAAAGAAAGAAATAACAAAGAAGAAAGAAAGAAAGAAAGTAAATAAAAAAACAACAATGGATAAAAATAAAAGAAAGAAAGTACATATATCGAATTAATAATAGAAGAAATAAAGAAAGAATAAATAACAAATTAATATTTAAAAAGAAAAAAATGAAAGATGAGACTCATAACAATTAATAATTGGAATAAGATAGAAGAAATAGAAAAAAGAACAAAAACAATTTAATAATAGAAGGTAGAAAAAAGAAAGAAATAAAGACGAGACAAATAACAAGTTAATAAAAAAACAAAAAAAGGAAAGATAACAAACTAATACTAGCAAAAGAAAGAAAGAAAGAAAGAAAGAAAGAAAGAAAGAAAGGAAATATGGAAAAAACAAAATAATACTAGAAAAATGAAAAAAGAAAGATAGAAAGAAAGAAATAAAGAAGGGAACATAACAAGTTACTAGAAAGAAGAAAGAAAAATGAAAGAAAAAAGAAAGAAAGAAAGAAAGAAAGAAAGACTAATAACAACTCAATACTGGATAAAAGAATGAAAGAAAGAAAAGACATATAACACATTTATAAGAGAAAAAGATTCAGTGAATGAAAGAAAGAAAGAAAAAAGAAAAAAAGAAAGAAAAAAAACAAATAACAAATCAATGCTGGATAAAAGAATGAAAGAAAGAAAAGACATATAACACATTTATAAGAGAAAAAGATTGAGTGAATGAATGAAAGCAAGAGAGAAAGAAAGAAAGAATGAAAGAAAGAAGGGACAAATGACAAATTAATAATCGATAAATGAAAGAAAGAAAGATGAGTCAAATAACAAATTATTAATACAAAAACGGAATGTTGAAAGAAAGAACAAATTAATAACGAAAAGAATGAAAGAAAGAGAGAAAAAGAAAGAACGAATAAATGAAAGATCGAAACAATACATTAATAATAGCAAAAACGAAAGAAAAATTAAAAAGAAAGGAAGAAAGATAGACAAATAAATTAATACAAGAAAAAAGAAAGAAAGAAAGGATGGAAGATGGGATAAATAACAAATTAATAATAGAAAAACAATGAAAGAATAAATAACAGTTTATTAACAGAAAGAAAGAAAGAAAGAAAGAAAGAAAGACAGACAGACAGACAGAATGAACAAATCAATGAATAATATAAAACGAATGAATGAAAAATAAAAGAATGAACGTCAAGTAACAAATTAATAATAGATAAAGAAAAAAAGAAAAAACAAATGAAGGACAAATAACTATTTAATAATAGAAATAAGACTAAAAGAAAGAAAGAAAGAAAGAAAGATAAGACAACTACATTAATAATAGAAAGAAAAAAGAAAGAAATACAAGACAAATAACAAATTAATAATAAAAAAGGAAGAAAGAAGGGACACATAACAAATGAATAATTTATAAAAGACAGAAAGAAAAAAAACAGAAAGAACAAATAAATTATTAATATAAAACGAATGAATGAATAATGAAAGAATGAAAGTCAAGTAACAAATTAATAATAGATAAAAGAAAATTGAAAGAAGAGAGGAAGGAGAAATAACTATTTAATAATAGAAAGAAAGAAAGAAAAAAGAAAGACTGAAAGGTGTGACAATTAAAACAAATTACTAATAGAAAAAAGAAAGAAAGAAAAACTGATAAATAACAAATTAATAATAAATAGAAAAAAGTAATAAAATAAATAATTAAACGAAAGAAAAATAAGAGAGAAAGAAAAAGAACGAAACCAATGCAGTTGAAAATGTGAAAAATAAAAAAAGAGTAAGATAAACACTAATCGAAATCTTCAGGAAGTGGAAAGAAAGAATGAGATAAAAAAAAAAAGCAGTAACGTTGAAAAATTGCAGTTTCAAAAAAGAAAGAGCAGAAATCGATTGAAAGAAAGAAAAAAATGAAAGTTCATCAGAACTAAGAAAGCAAGATTGAACAATAAAAATAAGCAAAGAAAAAGATTAAAAAATAAAAAGAATTCACAAGAAAATTAAAAAAAAAAAGACAATGGCAATCGTTCAGATATTTGAAGTTTGTTAAAACGTCATTCTTTCTTTCGTATTTTTTTTACCTGAAAATTAAATAAATATAGGAATATAGAAAACATGGACATCGAAAATAATTATTTTCTCTGATTGCTGTTTTGTATTCATTTAAAAAAAAATGAGGAAATAAACAACGGATTCGTTGATTTATTATAAATTAAAATTGTCATTTTTGCTTCTATTATTTTCTTTATATATTTGAATTTCATCTTCTTCTCATCATCAGCATCACCATCATTACTATTATTAGAGTGAAGTGAAGCAAATTTGCTCATTAATTGCATATTCACACCAGATGCTTACTGTTGGGGAGCACCCCTTTTTGCACATAAGAATGGATTCGCCTGATGTGTACAAATATTCCTGCCTATAATGTGTTTCTTGAAAATCCAATTCTTTCAACCATTTTGATAAACTTTTCAAAATATCTGGTCAGGCTCCCCTGCTGTTCATCTTAGTGTTCGCGACAGGTTCCAAAAGAGAATCTGTAATGTGATAGGTCCCGACATGGCAGCTCAACAATAGCCACTTCCTCACCGGCGGGGAATGGAGCTTCTCTCTGTCTAAAAAACAAACAAATTAATATTTAAAAAGAAAAAAAATGAAAGATGAGACTCATAACAATTAATAATTGGAAAAAGAAAGAAGAAAGAGGAAAAAGAACAAAAAACAATTTAATAATAGAAGGTAGAAAAAAGAAAGAAAGAAAGACGAGACAAATAACAAGTTAATAAAAAACAAAAAAAAGGAAAGATAAACTAATACTAGCAAAAGAAAGAAAGAAAGAAAGAAAGAAAGAAAGAAAGAAAGGAAATATGGATAAAACAAAATAATACTAGAAAAATGAAAAAATAATAATAGCCACTACCTCACCGGCGGGATGTAGCTTCTCTCTGTCTATTCTACAAATATTTTCATGGCTTCTGCTCCGACGAACTTAGATCAGGGTACCCCTCCACAAGAACTTACTCGTCCAACCAGATTAGCAACAAAGTCCCACCCATTTACAGTTAGATCAACCAAATGCAGTCGACAATTCTACTCCATCAGTTTCTTTTCTCACACTTCCCACCTGTGGAACTCCCTTTCATATACTTGCTTTCCTGACGGCTACAACCTCCAGGAATTTAAATGCAATATCAATTCCCATCTCTTACCCAATTGAATCCAGTTCTTTCTACATCACCCTGTATATTTTGTTCTTTTCCTTTCTCTCTACCTTCGCAACTGTATATCTTTCTCTTGCTCCCTTCTCTGACACCCCTGTAACTGGTTCGTCTTTCTCTTCACTCTCCTTCTGACTATTTTTCTTTTATGTAGCCCCCTGCGCATCAGTGGCGGTACCGCCTTGCTTAGGGTGAAACTATTAAAAAAAATGCATACGATGAGACGTTTATTTGACCTCTTCGCTAAGGATATGACGCAAAGGCTTGTTTATCTGGGGAGCCAATACGCACGAATATGTATATGATCCAAGTGAACTAACTTCCAAGTCTCTGTGACTACCAGACTTGCGTAGATATTACACCGACCTAGCCTCAAATGACGAGAGAAAGGATACTATGCTTCTATGTCAACGAAAAGCTATCGGGTGGTTTATTAACGAATTAACTACTGCTCATATTCTATGTTGTCTTTTATCCAGTACCTTTTTTATTCTTTATTTTTTTAATCGTTTCACCTCAAACAAGGCGGTACCGTTTAGGCAAGAGGAGAGAAGAGAGAGGCGGCCTAGCTACAGTGGGTGTCAGAGAAAGGGCAAAAGAAGGACGGAAACACAGATGTGAAGACAGTTGCTAAGGCAGAAAGAACGAAAAAGAAGATAGAACAAGATACTCAGTGTGATGTAGAAAAAAATGAAGTCAAGTGGATAAGAGATGGGAATTGACATTGCATTTAAATACCTGAAGATTGTAGCTGTCAGGAAAGCAAGAATATGGAAGAGAGTTCCACAGGCAGAAAGTGCTGGAAAAGAAGCTACTGGACCAGAATTGTCAACTGCATTTAGTTGATCTTACTGTAAATGGGTGGGACCTTGTTGCCAGTCTGGTTGCACGAGTAAATTCTTGTGGTGGGCGCATCAGTGACTTAAGTTCATCGGAGCAGAAGTCATTAAAATATTTGTAGAATAGACAGAGGGAAGCCACATCCCGCCTGGGAGAAAGTGGCCAGAGTTGAGCTGCCATATCGGGACCTATCACGTTACAGATTCTCCTTTGGAACCTACTAAGATGAACAGCTGGGGCGCCTGACCATATATGACAGCAGTATTCCATGCACGGACAGATGGTTGATTTGTATTTGTGCATATAGACTCAGGCGTAAAAAACATCCTGGATAGACACAAGACCAAACCTTTATATCTTGGCCTTTATATAATTGGTTATTATGGATTTTTTTCTGGTTTGTCATTATTAGTATTTCAGTTTTTCCTTATAGATGGTCTATTAGGTTGTGCGTTATGGTGCAGTGAATCTCTGCACGAAACGAGAAATCGGAAAGCCGTGTTCGAATTCGAGTTGAATTCGTTGTATTCACTCATGCGCATATGTCCTTTGGAAAGATATTAATCCATCTCTTCTCACTCCAGCTATGGGTTAAATAGCAGGAAAGATTGGGTACTGTAGCATTAGTTGACAACCAGTCTAGCACAGAAAGTAATGGTAACCTACTGCGAGAAAATATTCTGCTTAGTCAGTCATGTTTCTTTCGAGACATGATCGCAGAAAGCGTGTATCACGTATAGCACTTAACTGACTGATTGGGGATCGTATTCACATAGGAGGAAAATGTAACGCGGAAATCCGAAGGTATATCGGGATAGTAAAAGATGGCTTCCGAAAGTTAAACGATGTATTAAGAAAGAGAAAAATAAAAACAAACAAAAGGGCCCGTAAAAAAATTGTTTCTGGTAATGAAAGATTATTTGAAATTTGATCCCAGATGTTTCCTAGCTTTATATTAACCAAAAAACATTTCTCATCAAGGTGTGAAATTTCACGAGTTTTGTTTTGGATTCTTTTTTGCGTGTGTCCTAAGCAAAGATTGTAAATTAGTGTTTTTTTTTTAATTTCTAATAAAATCAATGAGTCAGTGCTTAGCATTTGAATTTTAAATTTAGATTTGTTGTGTTCACTTCAGCACAACTTGTAGAAGTTGTAGAGTGTTTTTGCTGTTATCGTTGTTGTTGCTGTATCGTCGAGGTGAATGAAACACAGAGAAAAATGGGTATTTAATATATTTATTCAGCAGAGTATCCGGTGCTAAACGATATATACAAAAAATACAGAACAATAAGTTACAAAGAATTAAAAAGACAAACTTACGAGAAAAGGAGATGAGGATCTAAATGGTGAATAGCCGACGAATTAAATCAGTTTGAATATTAATCTGCTTGTGGCAACTTATTAAAAACGACCCTTTATATACATCGTCGTAGACACTTTCAGACTATGAGCCAGCTCATCGATGAGAGTGCTGAAGGGGTGCTAGCTACTCTACAGTTGTAACTGCTAATAATTTTTTGTCCTTTTTGACTTTTCGATTTCGTTAAATATGCTTATCACTTTTAATTTTATCATTTATTTGTGTTTGAAATTATTTGTATCTGAAAAAAAAGACGCCAACGTTTCTACATATTTCAGATAGATAGATATTAACTAAGTAAAATAGATTGATAATGAAAATACTGAAATAGATACATTCATACATGCATAATGCCTGGCCAATCGTATTCCAGGATACACGTCTACCGAAGCGGCTAGCTAATCCCTATTGTAGACGCCTGCTCAGACAAACTTGTGTTTGTTCAACACCCACAGAGCTCGTGGTTTATACTGCAACTATACTGAGCGGAGATGGAGTGTTATCTAGTGTGAACAACAGGCCAGGACGCTCAATACTTCTGTCACGATGACTTGTGACTGCGAGATAGCCCAACCATCGATGATTCCTCAAAAAAGGAAGTCGTCTACCCAATTTCACTCACAAGGCTTGTGCCAACCGGTGGTATGGTCTTCAGGCACTTTCCAAAATTACCGCACGCTGGGATCACCTCTTCCAGACTGATAACATCAAGAAGTCGCCTTCCTGACAAATCGACTACGGTGAGATTCGAAGCCGGGGTTCATGGTCAGAAAGCAAAGATTCTAATTACTCGGCCGTAATGACAATAGAAACCATACGGACAAATGTGGATTGATGAATAGAGACACTTTAACAAGAAAGAAAGAAAGAAAGAAAGAAAAAAAGAAAGAAAGAAAGAAAGCCAGAAAGAAAGAATATGATCAAATAAGTACTGATAAAATACATAGTTAATAGATAGATAGATAGATAGATAGATAGATAGATAGATAGATAGATAGGAAGGAAGGATCAGACTAAGATAGATAGATAGATAGATAGATAGATAGATAGATAGATAGAAACTTGATGGATACATGGAAAAAAAGAAACAGAAAAGAGAATATAGACATATTAGGATTGATAAATAGTTGTCAAGAGACTATAGATAGATAGATAGATAGATAGATAGATAATGAAAAGACTGAAATAGATAGATAGATAGATAGATAGATAGATAGATAGATAGATAGATAGATAATGAAAAGACTGAAATAGATAGATAGATAGATAGATAGATAGATAGATAGATAGATAGATAGATACATACATACATACATACATACATAGTCACCAATTCTGGAAAACTGTCAAATTGTTCCCTGTTGTTGGTAGTGATGTTAGCAATGATCGTTTTTAAGTTCTCTTTTGTTTTATAATTACTAATTGTTACTTTGTTATTATTTTACTGGATTGATATTGTTTGCGATGAATTCCTTTGTTTTTCTTCAAATCTATTTTTATTCTTGCCATAACAGGATATTTGTTTTCATTGTTCATTTAAACAATGCTGCTTCATATTTTGTTTCTTATAAATCTTCATTTATTTTATTTTATTTTTTTATTTTTTTATTTTTTTGTTCAATCAGCGACTGTATAAAAAAAATCGGACAAAAACAAGTATTTGGATGGCGGAAATTTAAAAAGAAAACCAAAAAATTGTACATGAAATAATGGATAAAAGTGTATAAAAGAACGAGGCGATCGATTCATTGACGTGAATAAGACTAAAGAGGATCTATGGGAAACAGAGAATGCACAGAAAAATTGTGTTCTTTTGCATCTTTTGATTCCAAGTCTGAAAAAAAATATTTCAAAAATAAAAATAAAAAACGTTTGTAAGATTAAACTATGTATTTTTTTATTGAATATTCCCACTATTTTCTGTTTTGTCTTGTTTACTTGAGTCTGTGTGGATTTCTGCAAGGCTATTAAATACCATGATTTTCAGAATCAACTCCATCAGAGATAGTTTTTTTTTTAATTTAACATCGTAAAACAAATATTTGTAAGATTTGTTGGAGGACACGTTTGTGTATCAAACTTTGCATTAGTTTCACAATGTATGCCTACAAAACAGAATATATTATTTTGTTTTCAAATATGAAGTTACGGAATCGTCATCAAATGAAATAAAGCGGAATGATCTGAGGTTGAATTCATATTATAACTTGTGTTAAGAAAGTAAATATTTTAAATGAGTCGTTTATCTAAACCTTGTGGTTTACAACGGTTTTTGTAAAATATTATCTTTTGTTTGATGCTTCTTGAAGGACTTTCGGCTTAAGTCTAACGTAACCATATTATACATATATATATATATATATATATATATATGTGTGTGTGTGTGTGTGTGTGTGTGTGTGTGTGTGTGTGCCTGTGTCATATTGGAATAAGGTGTCACCGCCAACGCTTGGTTTTTTCATACGGATCGCCAAAGAGCAAAAACAGCCAACTTATATCTTGAAGTAAATCAATGTATCGTGCCTCTGGAATCACGTAACAGGTAAAAACAATATATATATATATATATATATATATATATATATATATATATATACAAATATTCGTACACATGAAAAATTGTATTTTAATGATTGTAAAACCCTTAACTGAAACAAAATTCGAAATTATTTCAGATTATTATTATTTTTTAGGAGTATGCATCTTTATATATAAAATATATCTAATTTTGTTTCAGTTAAGGGTTTTACAATCATTAAAATACAATTTTTCATGTGTACGAATATTTGTTTAACCCCAATGTACATATACTAGCAGTATAGCCTGGCGTTGCTCGGGTGTAATAAAAGCTTTAAAACTAATCCATGGTCCTGGAGCTCAAACGCTTTGGACGTTGGCACGAATGACCAAAAAGCAAAACCGTAGACTGAAAGAAAAATGAATGAATGTAAGTCAAATTTTGATTTCCTGGTATCGTTATCAAATAAGTTTATTTCGTTGTAAACTGAATTTTGAAGGCTAAATAAGTAATCTGAGTAAATGGTATTATGGCTGAGACTAAGAACTACAATTATACCTACTTAAAACCAAACCCGAAGCAAAAACTAAAATAAGAGGGCTGAAAAATACAGACATACAGGCAGATAAAAAGACACACACACAAACATCTTGCCTTATATATATATATATTATCGATTTTCTGCACTATTGTAAGAACTGCAACTTTGAAATTTCTGAATATCGTTTCTTATGTTTTTGTCTATGACTGTATCAAATTTGATTAAAATCTGACCACTCTTTATATAACCCGATTTTTTCGATTATCAATTTTCGATATTTATCGGGGGTACCTCGACATAGCTAAGAACACTCGCAGACGCTTATAGTACAACTGTGTAAATTTTCACGGACATCGATTCAGCCGTTTCGGAGTCTATATGTAAGGAATACACACACACATTTGATACACTCACAGACAAAGACATAAGAAACGATATTCAGAAGTATCAAGGTTGCAGTTCTTACAATAGCTTGGGGTGATATGATTATAAAAAAAAATTCTATACTATTAAAATGAGGGTATAAAGTGGGGTATCAATTGTACATTACAGTCAATATATAAACTGATCTGCCACTTTATGGCCACAGTCATCCTTCTCTTACCCACTTCCTGACACCCCCTCTAACCTGTCACTCGTTCTCATAACTTTCCTCCTATGGAAAGCCCTGCACAACAGTAGCAGTAAAAGGCCTTTCTCGGGGTGATATGATTATAAAAAAAAAAGGTTTCTATACTATTATAATGTGGGTATAAAGTGGGGGAGCAATTCTACATTACAATCAATATATAAACTGATCTCTCATTTTATGGTCGCTGTCATCCGTCTTTTACCCACTATAATCTATCACTGTTTCTCATAACTTTCCTCTTATGTAACCCCCTGCACAACAGTGGCAGTAAATTGCCTTGATTGGGGCGATATGATTATAACAATGTCTTTGTTGCTGTCTGCTCTCATATTTATACTTACACTCACTTCCTATTTATTTACTTCTTTCTATCAGTTATTTTTTTCGTATTTCTCTTTTTCATTTCATTTTACTTTTCTCCCCTTAAAATCCGTTCCTGCGCGTTTTTCTTAGAATTTCTTCAAATTTTCTGAATTTCTCTCAGCTTCTAAAGGTTTCTATTTTTTAACTGCCAGCTCCTATCAACAGTATCTCAATTTTACTTCTATTTTTTTTCTCTTTAGAACTAAGTTTCTATGCTTGGTTAACTCTGCTCGACATTTACCGGGAGGTTCATTTTATTTGCATACATGTTGCTGACATTCTATCAGATTCATTCCTAACACACAACCACCTGCATTTAAATCTTCTTGCGTCATAAGCGTTTACAACCATCATATTAGTCTGACGTTTTTTATCACATTCAGCCTACAGACCCTCTCGTATCAGCGAGTCTTGATCAATGGTTATAGCGATGAATTAGAGGATTGTGAAATAAACTTGATCTAACTCTTTTTTTATTAAATCATTTCACCCCAAGCAAGACAGTTTTACTACCACTGGTGTGCAGGGGGTTTACATAGTAGGAAAATTATGAGAAAGAGGGACAGGTTATAGATGGTAAGAGAAGGGTGAGAATACTAGTGTGATTAGAATGGGATGGACGGAGAAAAATCATGAGAGAAAGGATGTGAATCAATGTGATAGGAAAAGACAATTGACCATATATTTAAATTCTTGGAGATTGTAGCTGTCGAGGAAGCAAGTATACGGAAGGAAATTCCACAGGCGGGATTGCGAGAAAAAAGCAGATAGATTAGAAGTTGTGGTTACATTTTATTGGTTTCACTGTAAAAGAGTTAGATATTTTTACAAAATATATTTCCAAGAGAAATATATTTATCTACAAATAACTTAATTATAGCTTTCCTCCATAGATATATACATAGAAAGAATTGAGCAACACATCCATTAAGCCAACTGAAGATGGTGAGAAAGCCGTATCATTAAGACTATTTAAGTGTCTACTTGAAGTTGCGTTGTGGTGCAGTGGATATCGGCTCGGAACAAGAAATCGGAGAGCCGAGTTCGAATTCCAGTTGAATTCATTGCATTCACTTACGCGCAAATATTGTTGGGAAAGGTATTAATCCGTCTATTCCTTCCAGTTATGGGTTAAATAACAAGACAGATTGGGTTCTATAGCCTTGGCTGGCAACCAGTCTACCACAGAAAGTAATGGCAACCTACTGTGGGATAATCTTCTGCTCAGTCAGTCATGTCACTTTCGAGACATGATCGCCCAAGCGTGTTTCGCGTATGGCACTTAACTGACTGACTTGAAGTTGCGGAAAGTTAGTAATATCCTAATATTGCTTTCCTTATTACAAGAATATATATATATATATGTGTGTTCGTGTGTGGATATATATATATATATATATATATATATATATATATATATTGTAATAAAGTTATGGAACACGAAGTCAACCCACTGTTCATGCATTTACTTTTATAAAGAGTGCCCGATACAACGTATAATCCCCTCCAAAAAAAGGTAATTAAACCCATGTTTAATCCTCAAAATAAAAAAACGAACATCGTATAAAGAAAATAAAATAAACTCACACAACATTAATAGCAATTTTATTCCATCCACTCATATATAGTAGTAAAATAAAAAGTGTGTACCCTTTCTTAAAAAAAACCTTACATCCCAATATAAGAATTACCCAGACAAAACTAAAAAGTGACCTGTCCAAAACTAAGCTACTCCGCACCCCTTTTCTAACCCAAGGCTGTATCACTATGGTTACAAACCGCCGGCTAAATCGTACTAAACCTCCCACCCCCATTCACTTACATATCATATTACCAAAAATAAATCGTTTTCACCATTTATTTTTCATTTCAACTTATCACCAGATGAGGAGCAAACGTAGCTCCGAAACGCGAAAATTTTTGTGCAGTGATACTTTGCTTTTATAAACCATTGAAACAACCATTGCAATATCTCTCTCTTTCTCTTTCTCTCTCTCTCTCTCTCTATATATATATATATATATATATATATATATCTTTAAAAAGAACAAACGTCATATTATTTAAACCCGAGGAACCTTTCGGCCAACTCTTATCAAGGGTTCTCGTTAGCTTTAATTTTAAGGGATTTAAGGAAAAGGTCAAGGCAAAATAAATTAAATTACTTACAATGCTGGGAGATGATGGAACTCGTTTAAAAATAAATTTATTGAAAAAAAACACATAAAATGTAGGGGGGTGTACACATGTAATTCCACAAGAGTGTTTAAAAGTGAAAAAAATGTTACACTCACAGACTCACCAGCCATTGTAAGGAGCGTAAAAACTGCCCTTTCTGTCTGCACAGGCTCGGCTGTTGAATTTTCAAGCAAATTGCTTCCAAAATACGTAGATGCGTAGACCGAGCGCTGTGCAAGACAGTAAACCAGCTGTCCTCATATGCCGAGGCACACACTTGATTATCCAAAAGATGTCGGCCAATAGCGGAATCCAGAACAGATTGTGTTGTACTTATAGGTCTGAAAGAGCCACTGGAACGTATATTAGCGAGGACGTGTTGAGAAACCCGCGTCTCCAACCTCAGATCGGTACGTCCTATGTATGCCGCATCACAACAGCATTTAAATATAAATATATATATATAAATAAATCCACACACGAACATACATACACGCACACACACACACGCACCTGTATATATATCTTCGTGCAAATTAACTGAAACAAAATGAATATTGTCTTCTTAGGATCTTTCCCACTTTCCTCGATCACATATACGTCGTCTTTTGGCGTTGTTTTTCTCTTCCGACTGCATTTTCCTTTAAGTTTTGGACTGATTGGTTCATTTTGTTTCTTCGCCTTGATGAACAATATCTGCAATCTCTTTGTTAGGCTTGTTAGTTTGTTCGTGCAGCGTTACAATTTTTGTACATCTTCCTTGGAGTAACGTCCATCGCAGACGATGGTTGTAGGACAACTAATCGGCAGTCGAGATAATAGCGTTTGGATCTGATAAACATCTAATGCAATGACAGATAACGCAATATGCTTAAGGGTACAAACAAATTTTATCATACACCCCGTTAAACAGATTCATACACTCCTGATCAAAAATATAAGACCACTTAAAATCTTTAAAAATATTTTTTTTTACAGATAGATATTAAACTCCTACCACTTAAGGTGACCAATACTACAATCTAAAAGGTTATGGAAACAAAAACTACATTACAAACATTTTATTTAGAAATTTACATTTTTATAAAATGAGGCGATTTACGCATGATCAAAATTATAAGACCAGGGGTATAAATTGTTAGATCTATGGTAATGTTTTTAGTTCAGTTAGAGATTAGCAATCACTGCGTAAAGGTGTTACCATGCCTAAAGCAAGCAAACTTACCAAAGTTGAGCGTTCTCGAATTCTAGAATTCCATAAGCAAGATTTGTCACAGCGGGCAATCGCTGCTAAGGTAAATCGCAGTAAAACTGTGATTTGCAATTTTCTGAAGAACAGTGAGAATTATGGAAAAACAAATCCTCTGGTAGGCCCCCAATAATTTCTCCTGAATTGAGTAGGTTGTTATGAAAGACGGGGGACTTTCTTCTAGTCAAATTCAGGCAGTCACAGATGCTGATTGCAGTCCCGTAACCATCAGACGACACTTAAAACAAAAAGGCATGGTAAATAAAAAGCGTAAACAAATTCCTCGGCTACTTCCACATCACAAGGTGGGCTACTTAAAGTTTGGTTGTGAATACCAAACATGGGATGTTGAGAAGTGGAAGAAAGTCCTGTTTTCTGATGAGAAAAAATTCAATCTAGATGGTCCTGATGGCTTCCAACGATATTGGTTTAACAAAACACGCCTCCTGAAATTTTTTGCACACGTCATAGTGGTAGAGAGTCCGTAATGGTATGAGGTGCCTTTTCTTACAGAGGGACGATGGAGCTCCAGGTGGTGCAGGGTTGTCAAACAGCGGCAGGTTATGTTAGCATGCTACAAAAAGCATCATTGATGATGGAGGGCCATCGTTTGTGTGTGGATGGATGGTTATTCCAACAGAATAATGCTGCAATCCACGCTGCAAGACGGACCTAGACCTTTCTACAAGAAAATGGTGTCTATCTCTTGGGGCATCCTGCATGCTCACCAGACTTGAACCCAATTGAAAATGTTTGAGGATGGATGACAAGAGATGTTTATCGAAATGGCAAAAAATATTCAACAAAAAATGAACTTCATGAAACCATCTTCAGAAGCTGGAGCAACATCCCCCGCACCTTAATGGAAATGCTTATTTCTCGCATGCCCGACAGAATTTTTGAAGTCATCAAAAGCAGTGGAGGTAGAACTCATTATTAAATTTGGTTGTCGAATGTTTTCATACACTTTTTGTATAATTTCGTAGAATTTTTGTCTCTGGTCTTATAATTTTGATCATGCGTAAATCGCCTCATTTTATAAAAATGTAAATTTCTCAATAAAATGTTTGGAATAGAGCCTTTTGTTTCCATAATCTTTTAGATTGTAGTATTGGTAACCTTAAGTGGGAGGAGTTTAAAATCTATCCGTAAAAAAAATATTTCTGTTTAAAGATTTTTAAGTGGTCTTAAAATTGTGATCAGGAGTGAATTACTACTCACCACTGCAAATTATATAATCTGAAACGAAGATAGGGATCGATTAGTCCTTGTCATTTCAGGGAATCTATAACTGATCGTATGGCAAAGAGAAGAAACTGAAGCACTTGCTTCAGCTATTTTGCACAAGGGTATGTATATATATATATATATATATATATATATATATATATATATATATATATATATAATAGGTATTTCTACTAAATCGCTAAAAAGAGCATAGTAAAAAAAACGAACTTTTTCAATCAAAATATTTACATTAAGAAGAAAAATCAAAGTAATTTTTAAATATTTTTAAAAATTTTTAAATCTCTACTAACATGTTCGAAATTTTGGTAGAAAATCTTGTTTTGATTTGAGTTAGTGGGTAGCCAAAACTGTTTACAATGGAAAACGTAATATTACATCTCTTACTTCGGGGTAAGTCTAACGTAACCTATATATACTGACGCCATTTCGGTCGGGTTTCGATCCTGGGTAAAAAAGCAATCGGAGTCTAACCGTACTGATCAGCTGTGATACGGCGAAACAGATCTGTCTGCGGATGACTACATACATACATATATATATATATATATATGTGTGTGTGTGTGTGTGTGTGTGTGTGTGTGTGTGTATGAGATAAAGGAATAACACTTGGTTTTTAATACGGATCGCCAAAAAGCAAACACTGTAAACTTAATCCTGAAGTAATTAAATGTATTATCGAGCTTCTTGGATCACGTGAAGAGTAAAATTGACATACATAGTCATCCTCAGAGAGATCTCTTTCGCAGCTCCTCAGCACGGTTAGACAGCCCATTGCTTCTTACCTAGGATCGAAACCTGACCGAATTGGAGTCAGTCGGCGAATCTACCTCTGAGCTATGGGCGATTGGTAGAAAGAGGCAGACTTTTTAGCGTGTATATTATCATTATACACGCACAATAGCTATAAATCAGGGTGCCGAGTTCGAATTCCAGTTGAATTCCTTACATTCACTTACGCACAAATACCCTTGGGAAAGGTATTAATCTGCCCCTTCTCTACAGTTATGGGGTAAATAGCAGAACAGATTGGGTTATATAGCCTTGGCTGGTAACCAGTCTATCGCAGAAAGCAATGGCAACCTACTGCGGGATAATCTTCTACCCAGTCAGTTATGTCTCTTTCGAGACATGATTGCCAAAGCGTGTATCACGTATGGCACTTAACTGACTGAATATAATAGTTGGAAACATGAATAAGGCTTCTACTGGGTATAAAGTGGGGGTCATTTTTATATTTTAATGTCCTAGCAAACTGATCTCCCACTTATTACTACTTAATTATATAATATATATTTTCCTCCTCTAGCTATGAGTTAAATAACAGGACAGACTTAGCTGGCAACCAGTCTACCGCAGAAAGCAATGGCAACCTACTGCGGGATAATCTTCTACCCAGTCAGTCATGTCTCTTTCGAGACAAGATCGCCAAAGCGTGTATCACGTATGGCACGTCACTGACTGACTGAATAGGGTAAAATTTTAGGATCTGCAACTATTCATTCTCAAATATAAGCGAATAATGTCAAAAGAAGCGCTATATTGCATGCTTTAATTGAAAGTACAGTTGAATGGGGCGTGTAAAGTTGTTTATAACGCGTTCACATTCCTGCTGGCTGATAAGCTTGAATCTTTTTAGTAATGGCTGACCTCACTGGTAATTTTCTAAGTATAGCTTAGGCCGAAAGTATGGAACATCCAATGAGGATCGAACTCACTACTCAGTTGTAATGATTCTAACGAGACAAGCTTGCTAACCATAACACCATCTCGAGGTGCCCCAATCCTATTAAGAATGGTGATTTTCTAAGCACAGCTTAGATATGGTACAAAGCCGAAAGTAAGGGACACCCAGTGAGGATTAAACTCACTACTCAATTCTAATGATTCTAACAAGACAAGCTTGCTAACCATTACACCACCTCGAGAGGCCCCAATCCTGTTATAAATGGTGATTTTCTAAGCACATCTTAGATATGGCACAAGACCGGAAGTAAGGGCCACCCATTCAGGATTAAACTCACTAATCAATTCTAATGATTCTAACGAGACAAGCTTCTAACCATTACACCACCTCGAGGTGCTCCAATCATATTAGGAGTGGTGATTTTCTAAGCCCATCTTAGATGTGACACAAGGCCGAATGTATGGGACACCCACTGATGAACGAACTCCCTACTCAATTGTAATGATACTACTGAGACAAGCTTGCTAATCATTGCACTACGTGACCCCTCATTGCACTACGTGACCCATATATAGAGAGGTGAATTTCTATGCGCAGCTTAGATGTGGCACAAGGCCGAAAGTTTTGGACACTCAATGAGGATCGAACTCACTACTCAATTGTAATGATTCTATCGAGACAGGCTTGCTAACCATTACACCATTTTGAGGTGCTCATGGCTAATCTCAATGCATCAAAAAAAGGATGACCTAATAGACGTTGTCATTGAGGAAACCCTAGAAGAAGACATCTGATTGGTTCAGTTCAGTCGAATAGTGAACATTCTATTTCAGGTTTGCTTGTGAGGAAATACCCCGCAAATGTAAGATGCCTTCAACCTAAAATTGTTATGCGCCACCATCCAAGGCAAGATATAATTATTTTCCTGCAATAATATGAAAAAAGAGAATAGAGAAGATCTGAGAAGCTCTTGCTCTGTTTCAACAATTGTGAAACACTCTGCATTTTGCTACGAGGAGGGATAGAAAAATCAGGAGTGGCTGACCAAATATGACCACGGCCTTGCGATTTTTTTGCATCCTTACCTTACGGGAGGTTCCCGTTTCTCCTTTATATTTCTTTCCACAGACAGATGGAGTGGCGTAAAAGCAGTTCTTAGTCATGGTTTCATGTATTGGAGGTCTTACTTGGGAGAGGTATCTGCAAAATGTAAGAACACTTTCGAAGTTAGTCCTTGTGTTGTTATATATTATCTGCCCTTGTATATACAGATCCGAAAACCGCTTCAAATAGGGTATGCATTGCTTTTATTATTATGTCATTTTTCATCATATTTCGATTTCTGCTTTGGTCTCACTACCAACCAAGTCTGCGGGGAGACCTAAGGCAGGTAGTAGCGTGTTGTTATGGCTCCATTTCATGTTTTTCTATCTTCCCTATCATCTCTAGCATTACATAGATAAAGTTTTCCTTAGTGTGTGGGCTGTACTTAATAAGACAATTTTTTGTATATCTCTTAAGCTGGGGTTTCCAGGGATTCTTTCAATGTGTTGTTTTGTTCCATTTTTTATCATTCCAAGTGCACCTACTATCACTGGCACAACTCTTGTTTTCAATTTCCACATTTTTCCTATTTCAATTTCCAGGTCTTTATATTTTGACAGTTTTTCAAATTCCTTGATTGCTATGTTACAATCCACTGGACAAGCCATATCAATTAATAGACAAGTTTTCTCCTTCTGGTTTTTAACAATAATGTCTGGCCTGTTTGCTTCAATTTTTCTGTCTGTGTAGATGGTGTAATCCCATAGAATGGTTACATCTTCTATTTCTGTAACCGGTGCTGGGTGATGTTCATACCAGTGTTTGCCTACAGCTTTTCCATAATGTTTGCATATTGCCCAATGTAAATATTGCCCAACTCTATCGTGGCGATTTTTATATTCATTTGGGGCAAGCACAGAACAGCCTGAGATTAGGTGGTCTATTGTTTCTTGGTGTTTATCACAGAACCTGCATTTTGGATCCATATTATTATGCATAATATTTGCCTGAAAGTTTCTCGTGAAAAGACTTTGGTCTTGTGCTGCAAGAATAAAGCCTTCAGTTTCGGACTTTAATCCAGATGCACGTAACCATCGATGAGTATTAACTTTGTCAACATTAGATTTATTGGCACGGACTGGATATTGGCCATGCAGAGGTTTGTCTTGCCAGCGCTGTTTCATCTGTTCAAGAGATTTGTCTTTGGCTTTCATTTTCATATTCTTTGCCGCAATAGTCGGCTCTTGGCTTCCGTTCTGCTTTTCTACAGAATCTACTAACTGTAAATCTTGTTTGAATTTACTGCCTTCTTTTATTATTGAATATTTTTCTTTCTTTCTTCATGTTGCCTTACTAATTGTAACATCCAATCCTTTGTTGTTTCTATGTATGTTAGTAAGCCAATAGTTGTTGTCTTGTATGACAATTCCAGCTGAATAAGACCTCTTCCACCTTCTTTACGGGGTATGTATAGACGATCTACATCAGCCTTTGGATGATGCATCTTATGCTTAGAAAGAAGCTTTCTTGTTTTAGCATCCATTCGCCTGATGTCGTTTAGAGTCCAGTTTAAGATGTTAAAGCTATATTGGACAACTGGGATTGCAAGGCTATTAATGGCCATAACTCTGTTCTGTGAATTTAATTCAGTTTTTAATATCATTCGTAGCCTTCTATAGTACTCTTTACGCACTATTTCTTTCATTTTTCTATGGTGAATGTTTTCGCTCTCATTTACACCTAGGTATTTATAAGCTTCTTCTGGTTTCAATTCTTTTTTTGTTACAGCAGGGTCTAGGCTAATTGAGGATGTTTCTTGTATTGATCCACGTAAAACTGTAGCTTTAGCACATTTATTCAAATTAAATTTCATTCCAATGTCTTCGCTGAAGCATTTTACTGTTTGCAGAAGACCTTCCAGTTCATTATCATTCTTAGCATATAACTTCAAGTCATCCATGTAAAATAGATGGCTTATTTTCTTTTGGCCTATTTTATAACCACATTCTGTCTTGTTAAGTTGACTGGTTAGTGCTATTAATGATATGCAGAATAGTAAGGGAGATAAAGAATCACCTTGAAATATACCTCTTTTGATGTTTATTTCATCAGACTTATAGGTTCCATTTATATGATTGAGGTAAAGGGTTGTTTTCCATATAGACATGTATATGATTGAGGTAAAGGTTTGTTTTCCATATAGACATGTTATTATTATTATTATTATTATTATTATTATTACCACTACTGCTACTAATGCTTCTAAAGGGGCGTATGTATATTTTGAATACTTAGAGATGCAAATTTTAAAAGAAAAATGCAAACAAAATGTGCACTTAAACAGAGCACACGATGAGGAAAGACGGGATAGAAAATTTGACACTTAGAGGACATATTGAAGAGAAGATTGACAAAGGAAAGCAGCGCGTATTCTATCTAACTAGTTTGTGTAAATGTTGAACAAAACAAACTTTTGAAAAGATAACAAAAAGACAAAATTGACTGAGCTTCCAAGGACAAGAAATTGTGGAAAGCCATGATCGCCTACGTCCTGAAGCGACACGTTATAGAGAAGAAAGAAATGAAGAAAGCAAAACGTTCGCTAGTGAACTCTCAGAAGTAATGGAATTCTTCTACTCTGTTAAAATATCGAAGAAACTGACTTAGTTATAAGCTTATCTTCGTTTATAGGCATCAGTGTCAAACAACCAGTAATTACGAGACTTCGGGGATTGAGCCAAATTCTTAGTGCACGTTCGCTGAAACAATTATTGATGCATTAAGAGTTTCTTCGGGTGTTACATCAATACAATATGCCAATTCTCACAGCAAAGACATACATTTCCATTATCGGAAAGTATCGCAGTAGTGAAATCTGAACTCCTTAGTCTTTCAAAATATTAATACTTTCACAATTTTCGTTTTTATAAAGGAAATTGTTGATTATTTTTGTATCGTTTTTTTTTTTTAATAAATGCCTTCTTTTGTACAGAGGTACAATTCTCAGTTTCTCTGGTTGTCCGCGGTAAGCTGCGTAATGGTAGTTTATTTCAGGTGTCATTGCTTTTAAAAACATTCTCTCCCAGGTGAAGCAATCCGAGACGGTCTCCGCTCGGTTTGCTTCCCTGTTTCCACTGTATCAATTTTCCAGGTTTTGCTTGAGTACTTATTTGTTTGATTTTTTTTAATTGCTTTTATAGTTTGTACGGCCTTCGTTATAGTCCAGAAAATATAGGAATATCTCTGCCTACTCTGATGATGATTTAAGGTGTAGAAAGCTCGGACCATATTTATTGTATTTCTCTTCCGGAATGAACAATGAATATGTTCTGACTGAATTACCTTCTTGTCTGAGAAGGATTATTTGTAACATGGAAAGGTCGGTCATTACAAATAATAGGCATAAAAGGTCTTTTTTATCTTATACTTATCGCCGAAAAATCATTTCCTGTCTAAATACAAAGAGTATATATATATATATATATATATGTGTGTGTGTGTGTCTGTGTGTGTGTGTGTGTGTGCGCGCGCACGCGCGTGTGTGTGTGAAAAGTGTATGTATATAATTATAAATATCAATATATATATATATATGTATATATATATATATGCAATTTGTTATATATATTATATTGTTTACATATTATATATGCGTGGTACTTATTTAAAGGCGCTCAATATCAGTGATAGAACAGACATATTCATATAGATAGGTGTGAGTCTGTAACCCTGGGTTTCACGCTCTTGCGATCGTCAGACAAACTGATTAATTTTTTAAAAAATTGGTTATATGTAGGGTTGCGTATATTCGTGTGTTTTTGTGGAAGTGGGGGAAATCTGTCGTCATGACAGACGCAGATATATATATATATACATTTGTACACCCATTAATGCGCGCAAGGTCACACACACACGCACGCGCGTTCGCTCACTGAGGCTTGCATAAACATACATATGCGAATCGTGCGGGGTTCGGTATATATATATGTATAAGTGTGCCGTTGCGCACATACGTACGCATTCGGTTGGTTTATTCGAATAGTGTAGCGATGTCAACGCGCGGACAGTTGTCGATTTCTCGTACCTACATATGTACTTTTGATGGGTTCTGTGTGAAACTATGATAGGTAAGAATTGCTATTATTTTATTTAAAGCTGTATTCTTATTTTTTGTTTTAAAGTCGGTTATTGACTTGTTTTTTTTGTCGTTTTTTTGTGATTGCATATATTTAAATGGTATAAATTCTTATTTGTAAGGTTTGTTAGTGTTTATTTGTGGTGTATTAATTTTACTCTGGCAGAGACGTGTGATTTTTTTATCCGTTTGGTATAAATTGCGATAATAGGTATTTATTTTCATGTCTGCATTTGGAAATTAGTTCTGATCTCGTGTTTAGTAAGTTCTTTTGTGGGGTATGTGATATAATTGCTACTTTCTCTTGTAGGCAAAGTAAGCATTTTTTGTAATGTTGTTGTAGGCACGTGCTTTTTTCAGTATTTCCCAGTTTATTGTTGGTGAAATATTTCTGTCTTTTAGACGCCATACGTATGTTGATAGTGTAGTGCTGTTCAAGTATTTTCTGTTGGAGAATAAAAGATTGTGGCACCGATGTAGTACATTGTGTTGTTGTTTGCACTTAACTTGGCTTTATATACTATGTTTGTTTGCTGGCAATTTCTCTGGAGTGGACTTGTAGTTCCGTTTCTGCAGTAGCATTGAGCTTTTTTGGTTGCATTATTGTAGGTTGTTAATTTTTTGTTGTGGCTTTTTATTATTTGTGTAATATTTTTTGTGCAGCTGTAACTAATTTTAACGTTGTTGTTGTTGAATATTTTTACTAATCGGTTTGTCACCGGGAAGTGTTTTTCTATTAAGTTCAGGAATGTCTTACCTATGTTTGTTTTGACGGCTTTGTTGTATGGTGGATTAAACCAGATGATATTTCTTTTTCTGTTTTTGCTTTTTCGTTGCGGAGGTATATATTGTAGTTGTTATTAGTATCCATATTTCTTTAGTGCTTAGTCGTATGGTGCTCTTTTGTTATTGAAAATCTGTATGTTAGATGAATTTTCACATAGTCTGCGGCTGATTGATATGGGTATTTGTTTGATAATTGAAGGTGAGTGGTTGGAGGATGTATGTACGTAAGTTGGATCGTCATTATCTTTTCTCTATGGTTCATATGTATTTTTGTCCAAGTTAAGGGTGACATCTAGGAAGACTACTATTTTTATACCTGCTTTTATTTATATTCTGAATCCAATGGATTTTAGAGCTTTTACGATTTTTCCTAAATCTATCTACTTTGGGATCATTGGGTTCTCTTATCAGGATAAATCCGTCATCTCTGTATAGTCCCGTGTCCTTTTTCTCCACGATTCTGGCTAGGTGTGAAAGAATGAGTATGCCTACTAATTCGCGTGTCTCTGCTTCATCGTAGCTACCCATTATTATATCGAATAAATCGTGGTTTTGTTTTTTCTCCATAGTTCATTGTCCGCGCGTTGACATCGCTACACTGTTCGAATACACCAACCGAATGCGTATGTATGTGCGCAACAGCACACATATACATATATATACCGAACCCCGCACGGTTTGCATATGTATGTTTATGCAAGCCTCAGTGAGCGAGCGCGCATGCGTGTGTGTCCTTGCGCGCGTTAATGGGTGTACAAATATATATATATATATATATATATAAATATCTGAGTCTGTCATGACGACAGACTTCCCCCACTTCCACAAATGTCTGCGTCTGTCATGACGACAGATTTCCCTCACTTCCACAAAAATACACGAACATACGTAACTCTACATATAACCAATTTTTTAAAAAATTAATCAATTTGTCAGACGATCGCAAGAGCGGGAAAACACAGGGTTACAAACTCACACCTATCTATCTATCTATCTATCTATATATATATATATATATATATATAGTGTTCATGCTAATAAAGTGTGTGTGTATATATATATATGTATGTACATATATATATATATAGTACTGGTGGTAAAAACGTCTATATATATTCACATATATTAAAAACATAAATAGGGGTTGTTTCAACGAGAGAAATTTGTATAAAAAAAGTGTGAGATGCTGTAAAAGTTTTGTGTTATGTGTAGATTGATTGTTGTTATTGTTATTATTATTAATTGAAAAAAAAACACAAACACGCACTCTTATGGACGTTCTGACCTGCTCACCACTTATCTATATATACACGATATTTTGACTATCAAAAAAACAAACTGATCTCGATATGTAAAGTCCCGAGTTTATTCGCCTGCACTTTTATCTCGAAATATATATATATATATATATATATATATATATATATATATATATATATTTGTAAACGTGTTACCATACCTAGGTTTTTACTATGAGTGGTGTCTTCAGGCGATTTGCAGTAACTGATTTTACCGTTTACCTTTTTTCTTAAGAACGCTCACGTAACGGTGTTTTTTGAACGCTCTCATGGCAGGTAATTTTTGAACGCGCAATTATTAGAACTTACAAAGAATTATGGCGTTATCATCCATGGTTGTATGAACATAAGAGGTATTTTTACTATGGTAACGCTTAGTCATAATTTCAATTCCAGGTCTACATTCTACATAGAAAATTAAAAAAACTTTACAAAATTGGCTAGTCACGTGTGAAAATTAAAATCAAAATATGGAAAAGACCCAGACATAATGTGGAGTATAGTAACACCCTCTCCAATAATTCCAACGGTCAGAGACCTATTCCCCTATCACTAACCCCCACCAACACCCCTCACAAAACTAAACAAATATAAGGAAAGAGGCTTTGCATTTCTTTTCCAACCGCCTGACGAGAAATTGAAGAATGTCGAAACAAACGTACCTTTGTCGTGGATATATATGGAAAAATTATGCACATGTTCTAATATATAATTTAATATATATATATATATATATATATATATATATATATATATGTTTATTTATTTATATATATATATATATATATATATTCATTACATATAAAAATATATATATATATATACACGCACACATGCAATATATATATAGTCATCCACAGACAGATCTGTTTCGCTGTATCACAGCTCATCAGTACGGTTAGACTCCGATTGCTTTTAACACAGGATTGAAACCCGCCCGAATTGGCGTCAGTCGGCGATTCTAACCTCTGGGCTATGGGCGCTAGGCAGAAGAAGACAGACTTTTAGCGTGTATATTATCATTATACACGCCTAATAGCCAGAGTGCTCTAATTAATTATTGAATGAGCGATGCGTACATGCCAGGGGGGCTACAGTTTTTCAAAGTCTACCATTCTTCCAGAGTACTCGATCAGGGTGTGAAACCGAATATATATATATATATATGCATTACATATGAAAAATATATATCCAAAAAAGAAGCGGCTTGATAAAAAACGTAAAGGAGATCCTATTCATTTACATAAAATATGGATCAGTATCCGAGAGAATGATGGGATAAAGGAAAAATAAGATTTATAAACGTTTCCTATTTGTTCCTTATCCTCGCGTATATATATATATATATATATATATATATATATGTGTGTGTGTGTGTGTGTGTGTGTGTGTGTGTGTGTGTGTGCGTGATTGATGTGTGTGTGTGTGTATGTGTGTGTGTGTGTTTGCGCACGCGTATTGATATATTTCTGAATAGTCATCAAATGAATTTGAGACGCGCAATATTATGATTCTTGTCGTGGATGAAGAAAACCCTATTGAACGAGCCTAAGGAAAAAAAAATTTAATTGGTCTTAAGAAAGCATCACATCGTCTAAAAAACATTCGTTACTAGTATATCTTGACATGTAAACGAAATATTTTAGAATGATCCTCATAATCTATTGGGAACGAACCACCAGCATGCGAATACGAAAGGAGTTAAACAATTATAGAAAATTCAAAGAGAAGTAAGACAACAATCCGTTTTCTCCACTGATTTTATTTAGCCTACACCGACCGGTATTTATTTTTGGCGATCATCATATGAGCAGTATAAGATTTTCAGATGACACTGAGTTGATGAGAATAAAAACTACATAAAAATCATTATTGATTGGAGAAGACAGTATATATATTAGCCTAAGAAAAGTTTTTGCCAGGAGACAAACCTACATCCTGTTTTGAAATTTAATTACGGAATACCAATTCAACATAAAAAAACAGTATTTGGAAGCAGTATAGAGTCAGTCAGTTAAGTGCCATACGTGATACACACTTGGGCGATCATGTCTCCAAAGAGACATGATTGACTGGGCAGAAGTTTATCCTGCAGTAGGTTGCCATTGCTTTCTGCGGTAGACAAGGCTATAGAACCTAATCTGCCCTGTTATTTAACCCATAACTGGAAGGAAGTGACGGATTAATACCTTTCCCAAGGGTATTTGCGCGTAAGTGAATACAAAGAATTCGACTGGAATTCGAACTCGGCTCCCCGATTTGCCGTTCGGAGTCGATATCCACTGCACCACAACGAAGGTTCTTCGTTTGCTAGGTTCGGTGCTTGTATTCGATTTTTCATAGATTTTTTTATAATCATGTCGTCCCAAGCAAGGCATTTTACTCCCACTGTTGTGCAGGGGGTTACATAGGAGGGAAGTTATAAGAAAGAGTGACAGGTTACAGGGGTGTCAGGAAGAGATTATGAGAAGGAAGATAATACTGATGAGAGTGGAGTGGACGGAGTAAAAAGCATGTGTGTGTGTGTGTGTGTGTGAGAGAGAGAGAGAGAGAGAGAGAGAGAGAGAGGATATAAGTTAGTGAGACAGGAGTTGACTATTGACTTTTCATTTAAATTCTTGGAGATTATAGCTGTCGGGAAAGCAAGTCGATGGAAGGGAATTCCACAGGCGGGAAGTGCGAGAAAAGAAACTGTTAGATTAGAATTTGCGTTTAAAATTCATTGGTTTCACAGTAAAAGGGTGGGACCTAGTTGCTAATCTTGTGGCTCGAGAAAATTCATATATAGGGATTACCAGTGAGCGAAGTTCATCAGAGAAGAAGCCGTGAAAGTATTTGTAGAAGACACACAAGAAAGCCACACTGCGTCGGTGAGAAAGCGACTGTATCCTAGCTGCCAAGTCTGGATCGATCACATTACAGATTCTCCGTTGGATTCTGTCGAGGACACCTAAGTGGATAGCAGGAGCACCGGACCAGATATGGCAGCAATACTCAATGCACGGGCGGATGGTAGAGTTGTATATGTGCTGGATTGTTTGGGACGGGAATAAATTCCTGGCCCTTCACACAGAACTGTCTTTCTTAGAAGCGGATTTAGCTATGGATTCGATATAGATTCCATTTGAGGTCCGGTGTGAGAGTTAAGCCGAAGAGGGAATTTATCAATAATGAATGGAGGCATAACGTCGCTATCATTAATGATCACTCCAAACACCATCATAATCACCATTAGACTTATCAAACTCTTTTAGAATCCTCTGAACTGCTCGTATTAGTGCTCGTGTTGCGAATGACATGCAGTACAGGATGTCGTTTCGAGATTTCTAATAAAGTGAATCGGTGATCTTTTTCTAACAGACTCTGCTCAACTGACTCTGCTATACTGTGCAGTCTACAAAATCATTAGCAAGCAACGCCCATGTTTGAGATCAAAATATAAAATTGCGACAATATATATATGTAGCGTATGCTTCATATTATGATATATATAAACAGACAAAAACTGATACCGAGATATTTATAGAGAGAGATTGTTCAAACTTTTCTTCAACCTACTGGAAGATCTATCTCTAACTCATCAGTAATAAGAAAACTTGATTTCCCGGGTGTCCCAGAATACTTGAACTGTAAACCTGGCTGGAGGCTATTTTCGGATCTGAAAATTCAAGATCATAATCTCAAGTTTGAATAAGTTGCATAGAATTGGACTTTAAAAAAAAATAAAACCAAAAGAAATGAATACTTCATTTATTTTTTATCCTCTTCACGTGTTTATTGAAGAGAGACCACAGAAACGTCTTTCGACCAGTTTTAAGTACTGCTATATATTGGTGTCTTTCAAAA
The DNA here is from genome assembly GCA_037127315.1 of Ascarosepion bandense. NCBI lineage: Eukaryota > Metazoa > Mollusca > Cephalopoda > Sepiida > Sepiidae > Ascarosepion > Ascarosepion bandense. Next base: position 144,039 of record JBBBDQ010001969.1, read on the forward strand.
TGATACGCCATATCTGAAAATTTATACAGATGATTCTGATTCTGTTTCTCTTCCAGTGGTGTATTTACTATTGAGTTGATTCATAAATAATTTCCGTTTTTTAAACCAATTACAATGTCGGATGTAATATCCTGATAACTCATCTGTGGCAGTTAAGAATATATTTCGTCTGTACTAATATACCTTAGTTTTTGCGCAGTAGTAGACGCTAACCGTTGGATTAAAGAATAGAATTATTAAAGCGTCTAATGTAGGGACTGAAAATACATTTATGTCGCATACTAAACAGATGATACAGTCCTGATAACAGACACGGAAAGAAAAATGCACGACCTCCGACATAAAGTAGCAAGAGAAAGTGTGAAGTAAAGGCTTAAACTTAAAATAAACTAATTCATGGTCATCAGCAAAAATAAGGACTCCAAATGCTAACTATATATCGTGGATACTAAAATGCAACAGGCACAGAAATTTAAATACCTGAGACGTGTTCTCGGAGATGACTGAAAGTGCGACACTGAGATCCGAAGGTATTTTGCCACGGCAAAGGATGCATTTCAAAAGCTGAAGAAAAGTATTAAGAGACAGAAAGATTTCGTTGGAAACAAAGAAAAGAGTACTTGATTTTTATGTGATATCTGTCCTCCTATATGGCAGTAAATGCTAGACGATCTACTCAAAAATGAAGGAGAGACGTGATGCAACAGAATATAGTTCTACAGAAGGAAGCTGAGGATACTATAAACCGAACATGTGAGCAACGACAATGTTTTTGAGAGGATTCAAACGAAAATGAAACTTATACTTAGCATCAGAAAGAGACAGCTGAGATATTTTCGACAGTTTATGAGAAAGGATATCGACTCCGAACAAGAAATTGTCGAATCGAGTTCGAATTCCAGTTGATTTCCTTGCATTCACTCACGCGCAAATACCCTTGGAAAACGTATTAATTAGTCTCTTCCCACCAGCTATGTGTCAAATAACAGAACAGATTCGTTTTTTTTTAGCCTTGGTTGGCAACCAGTCTACGTAGAAATAATGGCAACCTACTACGGGAAAATCTTCTGCCCAGTCAGTCATGTTTCTTCCGAGACATGATCGCCTAAGCGTGTATCACGTACGGTACTTAACTGAATGAGAAAAGAGGACTTGGAAAATCTAATACTCACAAGACGGATAGAGAGAAAGTGCGGCAGAGGAAAGCAGCACGACTTGATGGCAAGTGGATGGCGGAGAGATACCAAGAAGAAAATGTTAGGAGCTACTAGGGATAAGGGGAAGTAGAACTCTATGAACGCCTACGTCCTGAAGGGACAAGGCACTTGTCATGGGATTCAATCAAAGGAAGAGCGCCATCAAGAATCAATAAACTATAACTGACCTGCAAGCTGGAAATGGTTTTTAAAAAGTTTCATTCTGGAAAAAAGATTTATTATATAAACCCAGGCAGAGACGTTCATTAAACTTTAATAAGGAATCTAAGGTCATTAATGGAAACTAACCCTTTGTAAAGTATTCGAGAACTAGGAAAGGTGTGTGGTACAGTGGATATCGGCTTGGTAAACATCAAAGGAAATTATAACTCAACCAATTATTAGACTTAATGAGAAGTTGTGAATATTCACGTTTCCTTCAGAACTTCTGCCGATCTTTAATTCCATAAAAGAGGGGGACATTTCAACACGGATGTCTAAAACCTGTAAAATGTCCGTCCTTATGTTATAAAATATTCCCACCTCGGGCTATTCTCTATTTAACTGTGAGCCGTATTAAGATAAACTTAGTAACTATTCTCATCAATTTATATAAACTAGAAACTTTTGGGGATGCTTTCCCTCATCCTTTTAAATCACTTGAGGAAGTTCGCACACACCTCAGAGTAATTCTATTTTATTTGGAGAACGTCTATAATGAAATACGGAACCAAAGCAAAATTAATCCGAGATTTTTTTACTAATTATTAAAAGTTCCAAGATTTATTCAAAATTGATGGTAACTAAATGAAAGTATTGTATGAACATAAGAGGTGAAAGTAAAATATGATAGTTATGAGGATATGTAGGAAAAACAACAACTGACCTTTAATGATAAACCTCTTCGTTAAGGCTATAGTCATCGAGAAAGATCGTCTCGGCAATCTGTTCTACCTTTCGGTGGATATTACAAAGAAGACTCTCGAACGTAAATTCTTTGTTTCTGCTATTTATTAACAATCATAGACAATCGCTCCTACTCCCATTCCCATTAGCATGGAACAGGCTAACCTCCCTGAGAGTAAAACAGTACGCCTCCTTGGCCTCACACTCTCAGCAGACCTCAAATGGAATGACTATATCGAATCCGTTGCTAAATCCGCTGCCAAGAATTTCGATTCACTGTCCAGGGTCAAGAAGTTCTTCCCATCTGAGTCCATCCTGCGCATATATAAATCGTATATCCGCCTGTGTATTGAATACTGCTACCACATATGGTCGGGAGCTCGTGGTATTCACCTCGGGGATCTTGACAAAATCCAACGGAGAATCTATAATGTGATCGATAACGACTTGGCAGCTAGGCTGCAGTCGCTGTCTCACTGGCGTGACGTGGCTTCCCTGTGCCTCTTCTATAAATATTTTCAAGGGTTATGCTCCAATGAACTTATATCACTGGTGCCCCCTAGTTATGAATTTACACGAGCTACTAGATTAGCAACTAGGTCCCACCCTTTTACAGTGAAACCGATAAAATGTAACCGCAATTTCTACTCAAACAGCTTCCTTTCACGCACTTCTCACCTGTGGAATTCCCTTCCATATATATGCTTCCCCGACAGCTACAATCTCCAGGAATTTAAATGTAAGGTCACTAGACATCTATCACACTAAGTTGCATCCATTCTCTCACGCTCTTTTTTCATCTACTCCACCCCAATCCTCGGTATCCTCATCCGTCTATTACCCTCCTCCTGACATATCTTATAACTAACCCCTCTTTCTCATCACTTTCCCATATTTAACCCCCTGTCCCAACATTGGCAGTAGAGTGCCTTGCATGGGGTGAGATGATTAAAAAAAATAATACGAAGAGAATAAAATTAATTCATGGTGGGTCCAAATTATAAAGGTTTAAACTGTTAGAACAAAAGATTGTACCTTTTTTTTTCTTTTTTTTATAAGCGTTTCACTCCGAGCAAGGCATGTCACTGCCACTACTGTGCAGGGGGCTACGTAGAGTGGAGAAAGGCTGATTAAATATAGGAAATAACAGAGGGTGGGTGATAGGCGGGTGAGGATACCGAGAATGAGGGTTGGGTAGATGAGAGTGTTGTGAGAATAGTTGGGAGTTAGTGTGATAGGAGGTGTCTATTGACCCTACATTTAAACACCTGGAGATTGTAACTGTCGGGAAAGCAGACTTGTGGAAGGGAGTTCCACAGGCGGGAAGCGCGAGAAAAGAAGCTGTTGGAGTAGAATTTACGGTTACATCTTATTTGTTTAACTGTAAAAGGGTGGGACCTAGTTGCTAATCTAGTATCTCGTGTAAATTCGTGCTTGGGCGGCACCAGTGATCTAAGCTCATCGGAGCAGAAGCCATGAAAGTACTTGTAGAAGAGGCACAGGGAAGCCACATCACGCCGGTGTGAGTAGAACATTTGCAATGAATATATGACAACGACCACTTCCATTTGGTCTAAATGTAATAGTAATTTATATTATCTTCACTGGTGAACAATGATGTCGGATAATCAGGTAATAGAAATTGATTTCAGACAATCATACACTATAAAGTGGTTTCGGATAATCAAACATAAAAATGCGATTTCGGATAATCAGACAATATAAAGTGATTTCGGATAATCAGTCAGTAAAATGTAATTTCGGAGAATCAGAAGTGAGTTCGGATAATCAGACAATACAATGTGATTTCGGATAATCAGACAATATATAAAGTGATTCTGGATATTATCAGACAATATAAAGAAGTGGATGGCGCAAGTCTCTACACTTCTAGATTTCTATTACCAAATATAGTAATATTTTTATTATATTAGTTAAGTGATACTGGTTTGGGTAATCATGTTTCAAAAGAGACATGACTGACTCGGTAGAAAATCATCCAGCGGTAGATTGTCATTAATTTCTGTGAAGGACCGTTAGCCAGCCAAGTCGAGAAAACCCAGTCTGTCTTGCTATTCAATTCTTTTTATCCAGATCAGCCAGTTAAGCACCATAGATGATACACGCTTGGGCGATCATGTATCGAAAGAGACATGACTGTCTGGGCAAAAGGTTTTCCTGCAATAGGTTGCCATTATTTTCTGCGGTAGACTGGTTGCCAACCAAGGCTATAGATCCCAATGTACCAGGCTATTTAACCCATAACTGCAGAAAGAAGAGACTAATTAATACCTTTCCCAAGGGTATTTGCGCGTACGTGAATACAACTAATTCAACTGGAATTCGATATTGGCTTTCCGATTTCTCGTCTCAAGCCAACATAGACTGTATTTCAATAAATTGCGGTGTTAAACATAAGTTTTATTTTTACTTCAATTTTCTTTAAAACTCAATCCATGCTCACCCGTTCAGTCCATTGCATGGTCATCCTCCTTCTGTAGAACCACATTTCTGTTGCTTCATGTTTCTTCATCTTTGAGGAAATTGTCCATCAGTAACTGGCATAATACACGAATGATAATATATAAGTTTTCATTACTCTTTTTCTTTGTTTCTGAAGAAATTTTCCTGTTTCTTAATAATTTATAATAAAGATTTTTTTCCTGTTCAATAAAATAAGCAGATATATATCTCTATGTTTATAAAAGTTATCCTGTTGTCAAAATGTCTATACTTTTTGTAGGACATACGCTATATTGAATTTCTTTTGTTTACTGTCAGAACGGACAAGAAAATAGATTCTGTTACCTACTTTATGTGACTTATATGATACTAACAGTATAGCCCGGCGTTGCTCGGGTGTAATGAAAGCTTAAAAAATAATCCATGGTCCTGGACCTCAGACTCTTTGGACGTTGGCACAAAAGACTAAAAACAATAGTTGTTTCCAGTAAAAGCGAAACCGTAGACTGAAAGGAAAATGAATGCATATAAGTCAAATTTTGATTTCCTGATATTGATATCAAATAAGTTTTTTCGTCGTAAACTGAATTTTGAAGGCTAAATAAGTCCTCTGAGTAAATGGTTTCATGGCTGAGACTAAGAACTACAATTATACCTACATAGAACCAAACCCGAAGCAAAAACTGAAATAAAAGAGCTGAAAAACTGATTTTGAACAGACCCGGTATCTTGCCTTTTATATATATATATTATCGATTTTCTGCACTATTGTAAGAACTGCAACATTGAAACTTCTGAATCTCGTTTCTTATGTCTTTGTCTATGAGTTTATCAAATTTGATTAAAATCGGAACACTACTTCTATAACCCGATTTTTTCGATTATCGATTTTCGATATTTATCGGGTGTACCTCGACACAAAACGTAGTTAAGAACACTCGCAGACGCTTATAGTACAACTGTGTAAATGTTCAAGAAAATCGGTTCAGCCGTTTCGGAGTCTATAGGTAACGGATACACACACACAGACAAACACACACACGCACAAACAAAGTTCCATTTATAAATAAGTTTAGATAGATTGTATTTAGCAATATAGATATATAAAAATATAGATATATATAGATATATAAAATGGTTTATAAAAGAAACTTCTTTTTCATTGAAATAAAAGAATTCGATCTGAAGCAGGTGCCGAAAAATTCACATTTTTGAATAGAAAGACTCCTAAACTGTGTATACTTAAAAGTTAAATATAAATAAGGGAAAAAACTTAATAATGCTTTAGGATGTTTCAAATCTCCTTTTCTAAATGTCCTTTGAAATTTACTAGTGGAAAGTTTGACGTTTTTACTTTCATATTGTGAAAAGTTTTACATTTTCTGCGCTGACAAGAATTTTATAAACAACTGAATAATTCAGAAAACAAAAACAATGGAAATTATGCTCCATCTTTAATCAACAGAAAGCAGCTCATATTTCCCCAAGCCAATGAAAACTGTCGCTAAAAAAATTTCCTTAAGACATTCTTGAAAGACCCAGACACTGCGTTAATTCACGATCATCAACTGCGAAAATTAGAGAAAAAAAAAAAAAAAAAAACAGCAACGAACGAACAACTGTTTATTTTTTAAGCTTCGTTGCAACAGGCATTTTATAAGCAACTGATTAAAGACATTTAAAATTGTAGAAAAAATACAAATTTCATTATTTACGTTTTCAGACGACATCGATTATACAAGCAGAAAAGACTCTGAAGACGAATTATTTGAACAAAACATTTTTAGAAATAAACTATTATTGTGACACGATCTCTCGCGGGGATGCTTTCTTTTGTTGGTTTAATACAGCGGAGAGAGAGAAATTAATATTAGTAGTATTATTAGTTGTGCTTTATTGTAATACGCGATGTGAGCTTATGTAAAAACTATTTTAATACTATCAAATACTTGTAAAATATGGGAAAAAAAAATAAACAATTTTAATACTATCATGTACTTCTAAAATCCAGGGAATATAAAATTTAACTATTTTTGGGAAAGAAAAGGGAAAACTATTATTTTTCTTCTTTCGTTTTCGAAGCGGAGATTTTTTGATAAAGCTAAAATTTTAGTAGCCAAAACAAAGTGTCAGACTTGGTTTGATGGGGTCAGGCGGGGTTAAAGTCCCTCAACAGATTTTCCTGGGAACAGAATCTGTGGGAAATTGCAAACGATGTGAGCTGGCGATATCCCATTCGTCGAGCTAACCCCTTTCGCAGATCGAGTGGGCGGAAAATGATTTCATTGGCCGAAGGCTTCGAGTCGGTTAGATCCCCCGAGAGGATTGAAAAGGGTTATAAAAATCCGGACTCGGCGAGAAAAATCTGTTTTGTTTTTAAGTTTGCTGAGTAGCTATCAGTCGAAATGTAACGACTGTGGGAAAAATTTCCCAACTGAGGAGCCATGACACACGGCTGGTCGCCTACCATAGAACTTATGGCTAAAGAGTTAATGTCAAATAAAGCCTGCCGCCGATTAACTTAAAGAGTTAATTTGGAATAATGCGCCTTCGATATGAATCCCGAAAGAACGTTATTGTTTTTCTTTTAATCACGGGAAAATCGAAAATTCTTATTCCTTGTTCGCTCTACTTAGGTAAACTTCGTTAAACTCCGATAAGGACCCGAAAGGACTTTGTTATTTTAGAAGTTGCATCGAGAATTGACAGCCCTGATTATAGAGAATAGGTGAAAAGACTTTACTGGAAATTTAATGAATACGTGAAAAGACATCAGTGAAAATTTGAAGAGCTCTGTTTACTTTAACGAAACTTAGAAAATACATTTTTATTTAAAGATTAAAAGCTCTAATATTTTTAAACTTTCGCTCTCTCTTGCAAACCTGCATTCACACAACTCTATTATCTGCTCCAAAAAAACATTTTTTTATAAAGACATTCTTCGTAACTCTCCACATTATTCTTTTATTTTATTTTATTTTATTTTATTTTATTTTATTTATTTATTTATTTTTTTTTTTTTGGTGCCGTATTTATTCTTTAACCACAAGTGTGCACCAGTGTCCGGACTGGCTCTAAATAGCGACTACTAAAATTGCACGACGCGATCTCTGGGATCAATTCACAATGTGGGACAGTGGCGCGTTGTTGCAATAGACGTCTTGTAAACAAGCTTTTGTGACGATATCACCTGCCGAGATCTTCACGATCAGCAACAGCGACCGAACCAACCAGTCAGCCGAGTAGCAGTGTCACAACTGGGATCATCACGACGTCGACGAGAACGAGCGTCACAACGGACGGCCGGCCCCTGACCTAACGTGTTACATTATAACAGTTCAAATTCGAAAATTTGGTATTTATCTGGAAATATATACAACTTGGTCAACAGATCTGTGGAAGGTAAGCCGAAAATAAAAGTAAAACTTTTTGCCTATCGTCCGGTTACACTCTGCTCCGGTTTTCTGGACAGTATTAGATGCTTTCCCTCTATTTAGCTTTGGGTTTCTGGTTCCTTCTAAAGCCTAGTATCAAATCTATACTTTCAATATATTCGGCTAAACTTTGAAATTTTATTGACGATTCTTTTATTTATTTTTCTTTAATAGATGCAGATAGGTTTGGAGTGAAATAAAAATGTTCTAGATTTAAAACTTCAAATACTAAGCATTGACTCATTGATTTTGTTAGAAATAATCGAATTTTCTCGAATTTATAAAACTTTCATTAACAGACACAAAACTCGCATAATTTCACACCTCGATGCGAATTGTTTGTTGTTCAATGGAAAGGCCAGAATCACATCCGGGAGTCAATTGCAAGATGATCTTTTTGGGCCTCAAACCGAAATAAAAGACGGAGTATAATTGGCCGTCGTCAATGAGATATGATGGTGAGCAATTAACAGGTAACCTTGACAAACGTCAAGCGATTGTTATTATTATTGTCTCTAACTTTCTCTCTCATCTCTCACCTCCTTTCTTTTCACTATTTAAACTGAGCGATAATTTTCAAAGACAATCCTGTCCAATAATAAACGCTCATGTATACATACTTACATACGTCCCTGCCTACGTACACACAAACTCACTCATGCAAGGACTACTACGAATATTTCAACGAACTCTTGATACCCTTAAATTCTTAATACTATTTCTCTTGGAACGTTTAACTTCTACCAAATTATGCTATTCTTTTCTATCAATAAATTTATATTTAAACATGCAAATGTTATACTTTTATTCTTTCATAAATCTACCTGCTGATAATCTTCTGATGATAGCAAATAATCCGAAGTTGCAGGGAATTCGATGATATATGATACATGGCCAATACAAAAAACACTTAAACATCTTCCTATCGTCCTGTTCACACTCCTCTCTGATCATTTGAACAGGTGTAGAGATTTATCCTTTTATATCTGTTTAGGACTGCCATTCCGGTTCTCTCTAAAGTTCATTTCATTCACCTTGACTACTATTAGCCTATTTCATCTTAGTGGCATTATCGCCTTACTTGGGGTGAACTGAGAAAAAAACATCATGATCCTAACTCTGTGGTCTTTTGAATGAAAATCCATGCTTAAAAGGTGGAATCGATCAGGCACAAGCCACACTTCATTTTAAACATTCAGCTATAAACATCGGGCAATAACCTAAATTTTCATTTATGAAGCTAAAAGCCATATGTATATACCCACAATAATATATATGAAGGGTGTTTTAAATAAATTGATATTATTCTTATAAAATAAATTGGTAGATAATAATATTATCAGACCTCGAACCGGCATCCACTTTTTTTTTTTTGCGAGACTACAGTTGAAACCCTTGTATTCACTTACGCGCAAATACTTTCGAGACATGATCGCCCAAGCTTTTATCACGTATGGCACTTAACTTACTGACAGTTGGAATAAGTATGATCATGAGCGAAAAATCAATACCCTCTACCAATTGTACCAAAAAATAAATTCAAGATAATCCTTTCAAAACAAAACCTATGAAATGGAATTCGAATGAAACCGATTCTGACACATACTTTCACTTCCATTAGCCCATTACATCTTAGTGGCATTATCGACTTGCTTGGGGTGAATTGACACAAGAAGAACAATGTTCTAATTGTTCTAAGTATGGTCTTTAGCATGCAAAACAAGGCTTATTTCAAAGGTACATTTAATTTAAATATCTAACTATATACATCGAGCACTACCCTAATTTTTCATTCGTGAAGCTAAATGTCATATGTGTATAACCACAATAATATATACAATGAACCTTTTAGAAAACATTACATAATTTTGTAAGCTAATAACCAATTTTCGTTCAAATAATCTCAAGTTTTAAGAACCAAACAAAACTTCTGTTTAATGTTATGTGAATAAATCTCTTCAGATCTAGAAATACTATGCTCTACAAGAGAAAAGTCGTTTTGAATGTTACAGTATGCCTGAACACAGTCGAAGAATGTGTAGCGTGGTGCAATTCTGAGAGAATTCGATAAGAAAATTTGGCCATGTCACGAAAGGTCCTATGCCGAAGGTTATCGGGAGAGAGCAAAAGGGTCTGAATAAGTACCAGTATTGAAAGAAATAGTCGAATGTGTTCGGGAAAAGATTTTGTGAAGAAGCAGGAACGCCATAGAAGAGCAAGTCTCGAACTCCAGATTCCTGCAGAAACAGTTTGGCGTGTCGATAGGAAACGCTTGCGAATTACATCAAAGAAGCTTCAGCTCATTCAGATCTTGAAGATCTTGAAGACAGATGAAAAGCAAAGAATAAAGAAATTCCATGTCGATATGCAAGAGAAAGTTGAAAAAGACAAAGGACATCTTGTTTTCAGTTATGGAACCACATTTCAGACGATTAGCAAAAGATGTGTATTGTGAAGTCGATATCGTCTTGGAATGAGAAACTGGAAATCCTCGTTCGAATTCCCAATGAATTAGTTGAATAAACATCCGCGAAAAAACATCTGGGAAATGAATTAATCCATTAATTCTGCCTCTAAATCTAGGTTCTACAGAAGGATTCTGCGAATATCATGGATCGAGCATATGAGCAATGAGGAGGTCATGGAAATGATGGAAACAAAAAGGAAATTAATACTGAGCATCAGGAAGAGACAACTGAAGTTCCTGGGACACGCAATGAGGAAGGAGGGCTTGGAGAATCTGAAACTAACAGGCCAGATAGACGTAAAAAGAGACAGAGGAAAGCAACGGATAACATATTTGAAGAATCTAATCAGGTGGATGACAGAACGAGGGTTGCATGGTGTAACAAGAGAAGGCGTGCTAAGAGCCACCAGGAATAGGGAGACGTGGAAGGCCAGAGAATGTTAAAAACTTACTTATCGTTCATAAAATGCATATATATATATATATATGTGTGTATGTATGTATTATAAGTTATATTTTAGAACGTCGACATAATTGTTTATATATATATATATATCCACTACAAATCGTACATTTGTTTCGACATTGAAACTTCAGTGTCTCATCTGGCGGTATGTATAAGAATGGAAAGCCTCGTTTCTTATATTTGGTCAGTTGTGTATGGGATTTGTCACTTTATCACTAACCCCAAACAACATCCCACACAGAACTGACCAATTATAAGTAAAGAGGCTTTCCATTTCTATATATACCACCTGATGAGACGTTGAAGTTTCATTGTCGAAACAAATGTACGATTGGTAGAGTATATATATAATATTTTCTAAAATATAATTTATAATAAATATATACAGCTCTATATATTATATATCGAGCACTGTTTTAAATTAATGTTTTGGGTGTTGTAAAAATTCTTTCTTCGTTCTGTATTCACTCGGATATATATATATATATATATATATATATATATATATATGCATATATATATATATATATATATATATATATATATAATTTTTTTAAAGTTTTTTAATTAATTTTTAGTCAAGAATTCTGTTTACTATCAGGTTTCTTTTTTACTTTCATGAGTTTTAAAGTTATCAACCGCAATTTTAGGGCTAAATTATTGAAGAAATAAAAACAAAATAAATAAAGATAAACATACATAAATACCGACCGATACCCTATCAGACATTTCGATTTTTCTCTCTGTAGCTCTTTCTATATATGTATGTATGCGTGTATAAGTGTTTTATATATTTGTACTTTCGTTAAAAACATATATATATATATACATATATATACATATGACTATGACGCATATATATTTAGATATATGATAATATGAATCATAGATATGCACACATTAAATATATATATATATGTATATATTAGTATATATATGTATATGTGATATATATTTACGTATGCATATAAATACATATGGTATATATATATGTGATATATATAGACATACATATATACATGTGGTACAAAACACATATGCACGAATGATATATACATATGTACCCATGTAATATGTATACATACATATATACACATGATATATACATATACATATGAACAAATATATTTACATACATATATGCATATATGATATATATACATATGATATATATAATACATATTTTGCACATAAAAGATACATATATTTAATATATATATGCATATATAAAAACATAAATATACAAAATATATAAATATATACATATATGCACATATGATCTATATTCACGTGTACATTTATGATGCATACATATATGAAAATATGATATATCTATATACATATATACCTATACTATATATATATATATATATATATATATATGCCTATAACACACAAATCCACCACACACACACACACACACATATATATATATACTGGTTGCATAAAGTATAGTATTTGAGAACAGATTCATATTTAAAAGTGACTCTTTGAAACAAATAATGATGGCTTTTTACTGATAAATTTGTCAGGATAAGTATAGATATATTGTTTAGTAATTTTAATTTCACCTTCAGCTTCAATGCGAAGTACCGATGGCCTACATGCTAAGACCAAGTGGTAATTCTTTATATTGAACATTTCTCTGACTATGGAGGTTTTTAGAGATTCTTTAAGACTTGTATTTGTTGTCTTTCGGATTACACGTTCTGATACATGGTGTTCTTTTTCAATCGACTACACTGATCTTTGGGGACTGACATCTATGGTCTGCTGTACTTGCCTAAAAAATTAAAGTGTTTTAATTGTATCAGTGCATCCGAAATATTTCTCACGATTTGATAATGATCATATATTTCTATTTTTACCTCTAATATTTGAAATTTCTACACGAAGGTTCTAGCTGTTTTTAAAAATCGTGCTATTTCTAAATTGTTAGGAATAATATTTATAGCCACAATAAGTGCGTGCTTTTTTATTTCTTGTGTAAGCAGGTCTGCCATTGATAATTCTGAAATATAGAAATTATAAAGTCAAATAATATGCTGCTATAGAAAAATTGATACATGTCCTCAAATACCATACGAACACTGTATACACGTTATCTATATACATACATATATGTACATATGATATATATATATATATATATATATATATATATATATATACATATATATATATATATATATATACATACAAAGATATGTAATACATAAAAATGTGTACATATAAGCACAAATCATATACATATATACCCATATATTTACACACATTATATATATTTAATCCGGTTGCTCCAGCCAGGATTGAAACCTGACCGAATGGACATCAGTCGGCGATTCTAACTCTGAGCTATGGGCGCTCACTATAGGAAGGCGAACTTTAGCGTGTTATATACAATGTAAACACACGCCAGTAGCCGAAAATGTTCAAATTCATTACTGAATGAACGACGCGTAGATGCGTGAGTAGCTACTGTTTTTTCAAGGTCCACCATTCCTCTATAATGCTCACTTAGGGTGTGAGAGCCTAAACAGACATCCGCAGACAGATCTGTTTCGCTGCATCACAGCTCATCAGTACAGTTAGACATCCGATAGCTTCAAGCCATAATTGGGCTCTTGGTAGAGGAAGGCGGACTTTATATATATATATATATATATATATATATATATATATATATATATATATATATATATAGTGACACAACATCTTTCAAAAATGTTTTATTGGGTATTTAAAGTACAGTGACATTAATTAAATTTTTAGTGCTTGAAGAACATTTTTTTACGTATTCAGTCAAACAATCTGATTAAAACAAAACAATTTTTAGTAACTGAAAGGTTTACCACAGATTTTTTTAATTATTCAAATTTTAGTAGAATTTTCAAAATTAGGAAGAGGTTGGTTTTAGAGCATTCAAGTTTAAATATGTTTACTTTTGGGAATGATTAAAAGTATTGCGTCATTTTTTCTATCAACCACCTGTGGAATTCCCTTCCACTTACTTGCTTCGCCGACAGCTACAATCCCCAAGAATTTAAATGTAAAGTCAATAGTCATCTCCTTTGTCACTAACCTGCATCATCTCTCTCGTGCTCCTTTCTCCGTCCACTCCACTCTCATCTGTATTCTCATCCTTCTCTTATCCACTTCCTGACACCCCCTGTCACTATTTCTCATGACTTTCCTCCTATGTAACGCCCTGCAAAACAGTGTCAGTAAAATGCCTTGCTTGGGGCGTAATGATTATACAAACATTTAAAATTTAAAAAACATCTTTTAAACATTGACAAAATGAGGAAAAGAAAATAATTAATCAAGACCTCTACAAAAACCTTGTTAAATTTCAAACAAATGGACTTTTTTACAGGAAGATATCTAGTGTTAAATGTGCCATTGAATTCATCTGGTACTATAGTTCTTCACTGAAAGTTCCCAAAAGAACTCGATCTTTCTAGAAAGGTAACGTAGCGTACGGCAAGATTACTGGCGAGAAACCGATATACATTTTTCCCAATCACGACTTTTTTTAATATACACGATACTTTCCCAGGTCAACATCTGTCAAGTGCCATACGTGATACACGCTTGGGCGATCATGTCTCGAAAGAGACATGATTGACTCGGCAGAATATTATTATGACAGTAGTTTGCCATTGCTTTCTGCGGTAGACTGGTTGCCGACCAAGGCTATGGAACCCAATCTGCCCTGCTATTTAACCCATAACTGGAAGGAAGAGACGGATTAATACCTTTCCCAAGGGTATTCCTTCCAGTTATGGGCTATATAACAAGACAAATTGGGTTCTCTAGCCTTGGCCGACAACCAGTGTACCGGAGAAAGCAATGGCAACCTACTGCGGGATAATCTTCTGCTCAGTCAGTCATGTCTGTTTCGAGACATGATCTCCAGAGCGTGTATCACGTATGGCACTTAACTGACTGACTAAAATAAAAAATATCCCTCTTTCTTTTTTACAAATATATTCATCGCTTCTACTCCGACGAACTTAGATCACTGGTGCCCCCTCCACAAGAATTTACTCGTGCAACCAAACTGGCAACAAAGTTCCACCCTTTTACAGTTAATTCAACCAATTGCAGGCGACAATTCTACTCCAACAACTTCTTTTCTCCCCGCCTGTGGAACTCCCTTCCATATTCTTGCTTTCCTGACGGCTACAACCTCCAAGAATTTAAATGCAATGTTAATTCCAATCTCTTGTCTACTTAACTCCAGTCCTTTTTACATCACCCCGTGTATCTTGTTCTTTTCCTTTCTTTTTACCTGCGCAACTGTCTTCACACCTGTGTTCACATCCTTCTTTTGCCCTTTCTTTGACACCCCTTGTAACTGGGTCGTCTTTCTCTTCACTTTCCTCCTGACTAAACTTTTACTCTCTTATGTAGCCCCCTGCACATCAGTGACGGTCAGTCAGACAATTAAGTGCCATACGTGATACACGCTTGGGCGATCATGTGTCGAAAGAGACATGACTGACTGGGCAGAAGATTATCCCGCATGAGGTTGCCATTGCTTTCTGCAGTAGACTGATTGCCGGCCAAGGTTACAGAACCCAATATTTCCTGTTATTTAACCCATAACTGAAGGAAAGAGACTGATTAATACCTTTCCCAAGGGTATTTGTGCGTAGGTGAATGCAAGGAATTCAACTAGAGTTCGAAATCGGCTTCCCGATTTCTCGTTCGTATCCACTGAACCACGACGCACATCAGTGGCGGTACCGCCCTACTTGGAGTGAAACGATTGAAAAAAAAACGAAACAGACCCAAGTGGAAGTCCATGATCGGCTGCGTTCTGAAGGGACAAGGCACAAGAAAAGTAAAAACAATTTCTGTTAACTTTATGAATAACTAGCACGGCGTTGCTCGGGTGTAATGAAAGCTTTAAAACTAATCCATGGTCCTGGAGCTCAGACTCTTTGGACGTTGGCACGAAAGACTAAAAAGCAATAGTTGTTTTCAGTTAAAGCGAAACCGTAGACTGAAAAAAAATGAATGGATGTAAGCCAAATTTTGATTTCCTGGTATCGATATCAAATTTTCTGCACTATTGTAAGAACTGCAACCTTGAAACTTCTGAATATCGTTGTTCATGTTTTTGTCTATGAGTGTATCAAATTTGATTAAAATCGGACCCCTCCTTCTATAACCTGATTTTTTCGAATATCGATTTTCGATATATATCGGGAGTACCTCGACACAAAACCTAGCTAAGAACACTCGCAGACGCTTATATTACAACTGTTTAAATTTTCAAGAAAATCGGTTCAGCGGTTTTAGAGTCTATAGGTAACGGATACACACACACACACACACACACACACACACAGACAAAGTTCCATTCATAAATAATTTTGATTCATGATTATTTTTTAGTTAGCAAGAATTTTTCTTTATAGATACGTTATTTAAAATAAAATTACTTTCATCTTTTTGTATTGATAAAGTCCATCACAGGAAGAAATCCGTAGGCGAAATATATAGTTTTTTTCTCGTCTTCTTTGTTTAACCATATATAGATAATGGGAATGTTACAGTGGTTCCAGCGAGAAAAAAATTATATTTTAAATAAAAAGAATATTCCGCAAATATTCTTTCATAAAATGTACTTTAATTTATCTTTGATATTCTACTACATGTGATCCTGGTTTCGCGACCTACGTCCGGCAGAGATTGGTTATTTCCACTTATTAAAAGGAACTAATTATCTTTTTTGAAATACTAACCTGGAGAATCAGCATCATCCTCTCTATAAGAGTGATCATTTGAAATTATACTAAATATGTACTTAATTTTTACATTCTTTCATCCCCCATCACGTTTTTACCTGTTCATTTTTGGTTTTTTGCACTGGATTTTAGCAACCCTTAAGAGAAACAATTAAGCCTCGATAAATCACCGTGGAGGAGGCAACGGGATACCACTCCACTATTATTCCTGCATACAATCATGGCTTTACAAAATAGACAAAGGAAGTAACTCCTCGCCTGGTAAGGTTCTACATGAGCAACAGGTGTCACCTAACCGTCATGCAGCGACTGTTAGCACTAACAGTGTAAAGGGGACACATTTTTCGAAAATTTGTCCATCGACCGGAAAGGAAAGACATGATCAACATGTGTCTCTGGACCGTTAACCTGCGACTGTGTACAACAAATAAAAAATTCCCCTAGGAACATGGAAGGTCTGGAGGATGAACAGCTGTGGTCAAATTAAAAAAGTCAAGCAGAAAATGAACATCCAATTTTGGGGCATATGCAAAACTAAATGGCCAAACAATGGGAACTTCATCGGCGACAACCACAGGTTCATATATGCATGAGGCAAAAATAACGAAAAGGGAGTCGGCTTAATACTGGAAGAAGAAATGATGAAATCCGCTCTGAGATACTACCAGTTCTCTTAAAGTGTTCTTCTGGTCAAACTGAAAGGGCGACCCTTCAACAGAGCAATTATAGTAGTCTATGCACCAATAACGCAAAGCATTGGGGAAGAAATGGAATCTTTCTGCTCTGAACTTGACAATGCCAAGGCTCGGTGCAAACCCAAAGAAATTAGAATCATCATGGGAGACTTGAATAGGCAAGGAGACGGAAGGGGAGGCAACTGTCAATTTTGAATTAGGAATTCGCAACGACCGGATGAAAGGTAGATCCACTTGTGTAAGGCAAATGACCAGGTGATAATGAACACCTGGTTTCAAGAACACCCAAGACGTTTATGGATATGGAGAACCCCAGGAGGCAACTCGAAAAACCAAATCGATTATACAACCATGAACAAAAGAATCAGAAACGCAGTGGTTCAATGCAAAACCTATCCAAATGCTGACCGTTGAATCGACCACATTCCTGTTATCTGCATAGTAGGTAGAAATGTGATTCACTTAAAGAAGCAATAGTGAGATCAGTAAACAATATCGTCCAAGAGGAAGTCAGACGCAGAATAATAAACCTGTGGTTGACTGAAGTGATTCTCGACATGATGCAAAAGAGGCAGAAAACTATGCCAAGACATAGAACTGAATACAAGAAACTGCAGAAGAAAATAAGGACCAAGTGCAGACAGGCTAAGGAGGAATAGCTCAACAACAAATGTACCGAAGTAGAGAGTTTGAGAAAGTACTAATAAGAGCAAAATACATAAAGAATTAAAAGAACTGAAAGGACAAAGAACATGCTCCTCAACAAGATGTCTATCCAAGGACAGAATGATCATATTGAAGAAAGAGCAAATACTCCAGCGATGGGAACAATATATAAAACATCTCTTCCACGACAAGAGAGAGCAACCGATAGTAAATAAAGATGCTGACGGACCAGAAATAACATAATTCCAAGTGAAACCTGCAATGGCGAAACTGAACAGGAACAAAGAAAAAATTATAGATTTTAACATAGAGAAAATAACGGAAATAATAAATAAATCAACAACAGTGGTGTAATACCAGATGACATACGCAAATCAATTTTCATAGCATTGCCAAAGAACCCAGATGCAATCAAATGACAACTCCACCGAACAATCAGTTTGATGAGCCACATAACGAAACACATTGTCCGAATCCTGATGAATAAAACGCGAAGCAGAATCAGACCGGAAATAGAACAAGAACAGTGCGGTTTTGTCAAGGACACTGGAACAAGGAATGCGATATTTATGCTTAGGTTGCTATCAGAAAGAGCGATACAAATGAAAAAGGAAGTTTACCTGTGTCTTGTAGACTATGCTGAGGCGTTCGACAAAGGACGTTACAAGGAATTGATAAAAATGCTCAGCAACCTAGACATATTTGGGAAAGACATAAGAGTAATCAAGAACATCTACTGGCAGCAAACCGCCTGCATACGGACAGGTAACGAATTCAGCAGGTATACAAAGATAGAAATGGGTGTAAGACAAGGATGTGTCTTTTAACCTGACCTATTCAACTTGTACAGGGAGACTATTCTGAGGATCCCAGAAGTTATGGCAGGATTCGTCATCGGCGGTCACAATCTGAACAACATAAGACACGCAGATGATACAGTGCTGATAGCTGACACAGAAAAGAACTACAAGACCTCCTAAAAACGGTAGATGAAGAAATTCGAATAAAAAGACTACAAATAAACCACAAGAAAACCGAATGTATGTTCATCAGTAAACGGAGGATCCCATAATGCCAATTACAGGTTGGGGAGGGGGACACTAAAATCAAGCAAGTACAAAAATTTAAGTACTTGGGAAGTGTTCTAACGGAAAACAGAAAGTGTGACACTGAAATCCGAATGCGAATTGGAATGGCCAAGGACGCATTCAAGAAGCTCAGCAGAGTATCAAGAGACAGAAAAATTTTGCTAGAAACAAAGAACAGAGTACTGAATTACTATGTGATGTCTGTACGTAATATGGCAGTGAAAGACGGATAATAACATCAAAGACAAACGAAACACTTTTAGCAACTGAAATGTGGTTCTACAGAAGGATGCTGCGGATATCAGGAATCGAGTAATGATGAGGTTTTAGAAAGTATGGAAACGATAAAAAAATTAATACTGAGCATCAAGAAAAGACAGCTGAAGTACGGAAGGTTTGGAGAATCTGATTATTACAGATTAGATAAAGGAAAAGGGAGAAAAGAGGAAGCAGCTGATAACATATTTGAAGGTAGATGGGGTTTTGGTGGGGTAATGGGAGAAAGCGTGCTAAGAGCCATCGGGTATAGGAAGACGTGGAGGGACATGATCGCCTATGTTCTGAAGAGATATGGCACATAGAAGAGGAAGAATTTTTTTTAATCATCTCACCACAAGCAAGGCATTCCACTGCCACTATTGCACATGGGGCTACATAGGGGAAGGTAAAGAGAAGGAGTGGTTAGACATAGGGAATGTCAGGAGGAAGGTGACAGATGAGTAAGGATACCGAGGATGAGGGTTGGGCAGATGGGAAGAGTGTTTGATAAAATGGGACCAGGTTAGTGTGTTAGGAGGTGTCTATTGACCTTACATTTAAACTCCTGGAGATTGTAGCCGTCGGGGAAGCAATCGTGTGGAAGGGAATTCCACAGTCGGGAAGTGCGAGGAAAGAAACTGTTGGAGTAGAAGTTGCATTAATTGTCGTTAAAGTCTCTGTGTATTTGTGAGGGACCAATCAAGATACACGTAATTTCTAATTTTAGGAACATAAAAACAGACTCTAAAAACAATTTATTGGGGCATTAATGTTAATATTTGAAGAAAATAGAGATCGCTATTTCTAATCGTCTATTAGTTTCAGTTTATATAAAAATTAAAATTAATTTTCAAATTATAAATTTTAATTTTAAAAACTAGGAATTTGAAATTCTAAATTTAACAAACCATTAGATTTAGATTATTGTAAAGTTATCCAAATATGAAACGTAGAAAAAGAGATAGACACGCGCACACAAATATATAGATTCCGACAAATGACCAAACATACACACACATACATACATATACTAATATATACACATATACAGATACATGTATGCATATATATATATATATATATATATATATATATTGATTGTTTAATACTTAGTTTTTGGTTCTAATAGGGTTAGACCAGTACACATTTGTATAAAAATGTGTTCTATACAATTATATTGTATAACTTATAACTTTTGAATATATTTCATTTTTAAACGAGTTATTTCGCTACATTGGTTTCTACCATGAGTGGTGTCTTCAGGCGATTTTTAAAAACTGATTTTACCTTTTACCGTTTTTTCTTTCAAAGAACGCTCTTGTAACGGTGTTCTATTTTCACGTTCCCATGAATGCGCATTGTTTAAATTCAAACGAATTATGACGTTTTCATCCATGGTTGTATGAACCTAAGAGGCATTTCTTAGTTTGGATGCATTTTGTCATAATTTATGTTCTTTCATTTAACAGTTCGTCTTTATTTGGGTATGTCATAATTTCTAATTTTTCTTCTTGGCACAGTCTACATATTTGTCCACCATTGGAAGGTTTGGCTGTTTTCACAATCCTCCACATTATGTCTGGGTCTTTTTCATATTTTGATTTCAATTTCCAGACGTGGTTTGCCAATTTTGTATTGTTTTTTAATTTTTCTATTTTAAATGTAGATCTGTGGTTGAACCACCTGGTCTTAAACGTGTCTTGTGTTTAGCCCAAATATATTTTGTTTTGGCCATCTGGGTCATGTACCTCTGCCATATAAATTATTTCTTTTGTGTTGCAGAGACCTTGAAGTGAACATTTACTTTTGTCGCTGCAGTTGCATTCTTTGTTGGTGGTTTTGTACGATACTATTTAAGTTTCTGGCGTTTTTTCTAAGAAACTATCTAAATTATTAGTGTAACTATAACTTAGTTTGTGTTTCTGTTGAAAATTTTGTTTAATTCTGATTCTTTTGGAAAGTGCTTATCTATTAGTTTAAAAATATCTCCTATTTTGGTCTTTAATTTTAAATTAAATGGTGGGTTGAACCAGATAATGTTTCGTTTTCTGTTGTTGGTTTTTGATTTGTTTGTTTGGTTAAGAATTATATTGTAAAATGTTTTTATGGCCAGAATTTTTTAGTGCATCCTCATATATATTTTTCTTTTCATTAAATATTGATTTGTTTGACGAATTATTAGATAGTCTGTGTTCTATGCCTTTGTAAAGGTGCTTAATTATATTATTTGGATGATTGAACATTGTATTTATGCATGATAACTTAGTGTTTGTTTTCATATATGGCGAGACATTTCCAGTTTGTAAATTAAGTTCTACATCTAATATTGTATCACTTTATTATTTGTGTCCACTGTAATATCAAAATCTAATTCTTTGAATAATTTAAAAACTGTTTCCTTATTTTATCATTCATTCTTTTGTTGTCTGGTGCTGGTATTAATTCGGCATCTCTATATAATCCGTGGTTGTCAATATGGATTATTTTGTTTATTTTGTTTAATATGTATATTCCATCAATACTGAGATTTCTGCTCCACCATACGATCCTTGTGGTACATCAAATGCTCCGTTGTTGGATTTCTTGATCAATGCTATCCCTTTGACAATGTAATATTATGTCAATATGCTCTGATGGTATTTTTATGTACATTTTATCAAAATTAAATGCTTCCAGTCAACATTTCTCGGATATTGATAGGTAAAAGTTTTTTATATCATATTGGATGAATGTGTATTTCCTTTTGCATTTAATTTTTGGAACCAGGAAATACAGTCACTAGTGTTTTTCCTCTGGTTTGCTTGAATGGCTGTTCTTAACAAGTCGTAAATATTTTTAAATATTTGATGGCTTATTTTGCCCACTTCTGTGTTTGTAGGTTTAATTAGTTTGTATGATGGATTGTTGCTAAAGTCATCTTTGTAGTCTTTCACTGTAAGGAAAGCTTGTTTGCAAGTTAATATTTGTATTTTATTACTTAAATTTAATTTGTCTGTAATGATTTTAACCTCATTATTAATGTTTTCAATGTATGAATCTGGGGCTTTTTTGTAAGATTTAGTTAGTTCTTCTAATATATTTTTTTTTCATATATGTTTGGGTTTATTTGGTATATATGGCTGGAGTTATTTCCTTTAATAAGGATGTTTTGTGTTCTTTTTTTTTACTTTAGTATTTAATAATTTCTGGAATTTGTTTTTGATATTTTAAAATTTTATATTGTCTAAAATAGAGATCATGTCTTTTTCATAAGTAATTACTTCTTTGATTAAATGGGGATAATTCGTTGCTTTAAAATTGGAAGTACTTACATTTTCTTGTTCCTATGGTTTTATTCAAAATAAATGGTTTTATTCAAAATAAATGGAGGACTCGTAGAAACTTAAATAAAATTTCAATAAAACCTTAAAAACTATAGATTTACATATTTCTAATTCTTTATTACGAATTATTTCTATCGCAAATACAAATAAAGTTATAAGTTTTTAAAAGTGCACACAAACTTTATGAACACCTTGTATTTCTTGGCATAAAAGCAATAGTTAAATACCCTATTCTTTCTTCTTACTCTTTCTTTTTTTCTTTCTTTCTTTCTTCCTTTGATTTACCATTAGCAAACATGAACAAAGAGGGATGGTAAAGTGTCAAACGCTACTTAGAGCAGCAAAAGACAGGAAGATGTCGAGTGCCAAGTTCACCCACGTCCTGAAAGTCCAAGGCAAACCAACGAACTTAGAAAAGCGATCTAAAATTTCTCAAAACAAAAATCGATTTTCATAAACTGACTGGCTATTACAAAACAGACGAAATAGCAGGGAAATTTCAAAATGAATTCTAACGCCTTTAAAAATAATTTCAAAACCAAGTGAGAATTTTTAACGCTCATTTCTCTAAGGTAATTTTTTTTCTTTCATGGGAATATTCGGAAAGCAGTGTCAAAAAATTTTCGTATTAAGATCATAAGTAACTGGCCTGCTATTTTTCCTCATTTTATTCACTCCTCAGTTGAGACTAAAAGGCATTTAAACTCTGAGATAAATAGGCATTTGAACTCTGAGACAAATTGGCATTTGAAATCTGAGACAAATTGGCATTTTAACTCTGAGACAAAAATACATTTGAGCTCTAAGATAAATAGGCATTTGAACTATTAGACAAATATCTACAGAAAGAGGTTCGCATTGTCATTTAATCCTAGGGTCACTGTTTTCTTTTCTGTGGATTTAATTTGCTGCAATTCAGTCAGTTAAGTGTCGTAAGGTATACACGCTTTGGGCGATCATGTCTCAAAAGAGACATGACTGCCTGGGCAGAAGATTTTCTCGAATAGACTGGCTTTTTTCTTTCTGAGGTAGACTGGTTACCAACAAAACTAATTTGTCTTACTATTCAACCCATAGCTGGAGGGAGAAGTGATGGATTAATACCTTTCCCAGTGGTATTTGCGAGTAAGTGAATGCAAGTGGAATTCGAAATCGGCTCTCACATTTCTCATTCCGAACCGATATCTATTGCACTAAGTCACACTTCGTATGCAGCTAATGGAACCGTATTCTTGTTGACCTTTGCCATCCTGAGTAATTTTCTTTTTGGTTTTGCGTCATTCTACGATTTATCGATTGTCTTATCTGTTAATGCACACACATATAAATACATCGGCGCACACATACACAGACGAATAATATGCATGTGTGTGTGAGATAGAGAGAGAGAGAAAGATGGAGAGAGAGAAAGATGGAGAGAAAGTGAGTTTATATCATGTATGCATCTTCCTCCATAAACACAGTAATTCTTTTATACAAAATGCATCTTACTTAAACAGCCATACATATATTTGTATATTTAATTTCTTACTTCTCTTTCATCTTCTTTCTTTCTCTCTCTCTCTCTCTCTCTCTCTACCTATCTATCTATTTCTCTCTATTCTTTCATACTCTATCTCAAGCTTTTTCTCCTTTTCTCTATCGCTTTCTTTTCTCTCACTGTCATTCAGTCCATATTTCTCGAAGCTGCTTGGTCCTAAGCAAAGTGCATTTCAATCCCGCTTTCGTTTCTTTCTTGTTATCGCTTCTCTCCCCTCGACAACTAATTCGATCAGATGCCTTCATTCGTATTGGATTCTCGCAGGCGGACGACGATGGAATATCGCGTTTGGCAAATTGAAGAATTCTTTCAAGCAAGTGGAATCCTGAAAAGTGTGACCGAATCAAATTCCACCAAATGTTATTGTTAATTATGGGCGCCATTTTGATCTATGTAACTCGGCTAACATCGGTTTGGTCTGTTCCAGCAGGAAATGGCGGTGAGTAGGGGATAGGGGCAGATAACTTTGCTCTGCTTTATAACAAGCGACATAATGCCGATACCGATATCAATCGCAACTTGTAACGCTATTTCTTTTGAATCTCTTTCTTTCGCTTGGGTTTCTTTCATCCATCAGAGCGTCTAAAAACACATGGCTTCTTTACATTCAATGTCAGCTTTCTTTTTCTCTTTCTTTCAATCTGTTGTATGTTCTACGATTGTTTCAGTTCCTTCTTTATTTGCTACTCATCTTTCTTTCTTTCTTTCTTTCTTTCTTTCTATTCTTCCATCCCTTTCCCTTTCTTTCTTTCTTTCTTTCTATTCTTCCATTTCCCTTTCTTTCTTTCTTTCTTTCTTTCTATTCTTCCATTTCCCTTTCTTTCTTTCTTTCTTTCTTTCTTTCTATTCTTCCATTTCCCTTTCCCTTTCTTTCTTTCTTTCTTTCTTTCTTTCTTTCTTTCTTTCTTTCTTCCATCCCTTCCTTTCTTTCTTTCTTTCTTTCTTTCTTCTATCCCTTTCTTTCTTTCTTTCTGTCTTCCATCCCTTTCTTTCTTTCTTTCTTTCTTTCTTTCTTTCTTTCTATTCTTCCATCCCTTTCTTTCTTTCTTTAGTGTATAGTTATGTCTTTATTTTTCTTTTTTTTTTTGCATTGTTTCTTTTTTCTTTGTTTCTTGTTTCTTTTCCTTCAAATTCTTACTTCTTATTCTTTCTTTGTTTTTTCTTTCTTTGTTTCTTTACTTTTTGGATTTCTTGGATTATTTATCACTCTTCCATTCTATTTCTTTCTTTTTTTTTCTTTCTGTTTATATTTGATTGTTTCTTTATTTTTTTCTTTTAATTTTTTTTCTTTCAGTGTTTCGTTTTTTTTATCTTACCCTCTGTTTCTTTGTTTCTATCATTCTTTGTTTCATTCTTTTTCTTACTTTCTTTGTTCCTTTCTTCCTTCTTCTTTCTTTTCTTTCAGCTTTTTCATTCGTTTGTTTCTTTCGCTTTTTATTTTTCATTTTTCTGTTTTTCTTTCTTTTTCCTTCTCTTTCTTTGTATTTTTCTGTTCCTTTTTGTTTCATTATTTTTGTTTGTTTCTTTCTTTCTTCTTTTTTCTGTTTTTCTTTCTTTCTTTTTTATGTATTTATTGTTATCCTTAATTTCTTGGCCTTTACAATTTTTATCCCTTTTCTGAGTTTCACTTTTTTTCGTTTTATTTTCCTTTTTATTATCTTTTTCTTTTGTTTTATTTTGAATTTTTATCTGTTTTTTTTCTTTTCCTTTTCATTTTTAACAGTTTTTTTCTTCTTTTTCTTTTAGTAATTTTCTTCTTTCTTTGTTTTTCCTCTTATTTTCCATTTCTTTATTTCTTCATTTTTTTTAAAAATCTTTTCCTTTCTTTGGACATTCTTTTGCTGTGTTCATTTTTCTTTCTCGTTATATCGAAATAAAAATTGCATCCATTTACCTCTCAGCCGTTTTCTCACTACGAAGCCACGCAAAAACCGACAGCAACAAAAGAGAGTGACATCTAGTAGAGATAATTTTTCTTAGTTTAATAAATAGAAGCAGACTCGATTTTAAATTATATTGATTTGTTAACAGCAGTTTTCTGAACGACTGCGCCATAGTCAGAGAAAATGAAGTTTTACTTTTGTAATAATATAGAATAAAGTCTAAACTAATTGTATTGAAAAGTTTCTGGAAAATGAAAGCGCAGTAATTACTGAACATAATAAAATCTCAGAGAAGAATTTGTTTGAAGAAAGACATAAAAGTGTATTTGAAATTATCCAGTTTTTGTTGTGATTGAGCCTCCCAGTTTAACTAAAATGGCACTTTTTGATTAACAGAAGCGCCAAAGCATTACATACCAGAACAGTATATGGTTAAGCACTTCTTCTTCTTCTATATACCTTGTGCTTCAATGTGCTCTGAGCATGCGTTCTCCTGTTAGACCATGCAATCCTCGTTCCGTCAACCACCTGATTAGATCCTTCAAATATGTTATCCGTTGCTTTCTCCTGTCTCTTTTTCCCTCTATCTGGCCTGTTAGTATCAGATTCTCCAATCCCTCTTTCTCCATTGTGTGTCCCAGGAACTTCAGCTGTTTCTTCCTGATGCTCAGTATTAATTTCCTTTTTGTTTCCATCATTTCCAAGACCACATCATTGCTCACATGCTCGATCCATGATATTAGTATGCTTTTTCCTGTTACACCACCCAAACCCCGCTCTGCCATCCACTATCTCAAGCCCATAAATCTAGAATATAAATGTATAAAAACTAGCATAGCCACAAAATGAGGGATCAGTTTATATATTGATTATAATATAGATTTGATCCCCCATTTTATACCCACATTATAATTTCTTATAAACAGTTGGCATATATATTCTTCTTCTATGTGCCTTGTCCTTTCAGGACGTAAGTGATCATGGTTTTCCACATCTCCTTATCCCTGGTGGCTCTTAGCTTGCTATCGCCTGTTGCACCATGCAACCCTCGTTCCATCATTGACCTGATTAGGTCCTTCAAATATATTATCCGCTGCTTTCTCCTGTCTCTATTTCCCTCTATCTGGCCTGTTAGTATCAGATTCTCCAATCCCTCTTTCCTCACTGCGTGTACCAGGAAATTCAGCTGTTTCTTCCTGATGCTCAGTTTTAATTTCCTTTTTGTTTCCATCATTTCCAAGACCTCATCGTTGATCTATGATATTCGCAGCATCCGTCTGTAGAACCACATTTCAGTTGCTTCAAGTTTTTCTTTCATCTTTGATGGTATTGTCCAGCATTCACTGCCATATTGAATGATGGACAGCACGTAGCAGTCCAGTACTCTCTTCCTAGTTTCTAGCGAAAACGTTGAGTAAATTATGTATGTATAATGCAATAGGTAAAAAGCTGTGACCAGGTAATTGTGTCATCCATGAAACGTGTATATGTATGTTTTAAAACTCTTTAACAACGTATAGACCAGTGTTTCCCAACTGTTATGTTGAAAGTGGTGCATTGAATATCGACTCGGAACGAGAGATCGGAGTGCTGAGTTCGAATTCCAGTTGAATTCCTTGCGTTCACTTATGCACAAATACCCTTGGGAAAGGTATTCATCCGTCTCTTCCTTCCAGTTGTGGGTTAAATAACAGGACAGATTGAGTTCTATAGCCTTGGCCGGCAACCAGTGTACTGCAGAAATCAATGACGAGCTACTGCGGGATAATCTTATGCCCAATCAGTCATGTCTCTTTCGAGACATGATCGCCCAAAGCGTGTATCACGTTAGTCATTTAACTGACTCGCTGAATGTAATAGAAGCATAATTAAAACTTCTTCTGGATATAAAGTGGGGGATCGGTTTTCTATTTTTATGAAGCAATAAACTGATTCCCCTCTAATTATACTTAATATAATAAATTAATATAATAAATTAATATAATCTATGAGTTAAATAACAGGGCAGATTGGGTTCTATAACCTTGGCTGACAACCTACTGCAGGATAATCTTCTGACCAGTCAGTCATGTCGCTTTCGAGACATGATCGCCTAAAGCGTGTATCACGTATGACACTTAACTGACTATGTTGAAGGGGGAAACTGGGAGTTTTTATTTCATTAGGGGCGGTAAACATACTCATGTAACGTTAAACATTTTTCATTTTTTTTTTCAAAATTAACATTATTGGCTACACCAGAAAAATTATTAAGTGTGTCGAATGCTGTGGTAAGCTATCAACGTGTCCTTCTTTGCTTTTCCAACTTAGATAAATAGGAGAGATCTACGATTGTTTTCAAGAAGCGTGGCACCAAGAGAAAAAGTCTTAATCAGTAAGCTTCTTATTCTTCATGCAGCGTGTCCCTTCAAGACGTAGGCGATCATGGACTTCCATTTGCCCCTGTCACTTGTCACTCTTAATATTTTTCCTCTAGCTGTATCTCCCAAATTACTTGCGTCATCCAATTGCTCAAGTCCAATAAAAATGTCCCACGCTGCTTTCCTCTGTATTTTTTTGCCCCTATTCGTTCCGTGAGTATCAGATTCTCCAAACTCTCCTTCCTCATTACATGTACCAGAAACCATAGCTGTCTCTTTTTGATGAGTACAAGTTTACTACTGATTTGAATCTTCATAGCTCACCCGCTTGGTCCATGGTATCCTTAGCATCCTTCTGTAAAACCAAATTTCCGCTGCATGGAGCTTTCCCTTCATCCTTAATGAGATCGTTCAACATTTTCTGACATAAAGAAGGACAGATATCACATAGCAGACCAACACACTTTACTTTGTTTTTAATGAGCTATTCCTGGTTTGCTTTTAAAATGCATCCTTGGCCATGCCAATGAGCCTTCAGATCTAAGTGTCCTGCTTTCCATCCTCTGTCAGAACACTTTCTAGATATTTAAATTTCACCAAAGCCAAAATCATTAAGATAAGAAATCAAATGAAGTTAGATCAAGAGCTCTACTTAGTGAGCACTAAAGTCAACCATAGCATTGAAAACATTGAGATAAGTTATCAAATAAAAGTGTTTTTAGCTTTTTATCTATCAGTGTTGTTGTGGATTCCTGGTGAGGAACCGCACAAAAGAATGAACAACAAAACAGATATGGAGATAGAAAGGTATGTTATATTGAACCTAATATACAAACTTGAACGCAGGTTAATAAATCCAGGAATACTATTAGTAAGAAATAAATATATACAAGTCTTGAAGTGAAGTCCTTGGAAATCGTTTAGCCGTGTATCTTATTCTACCTGAGTGAAGCTATGATGCGGTAGTATGTGGGTAACTTCGGTCTCTCTCTCTCTCTCTCTCTCTCTCTCTTTCTTTCTTTCTTTCTTTCTTTCTATCTATCTATCTATCTATCTCTTTCTATATATATATATATATATATATATTAACATATTTACTTATATTTTTGACACGAATTTTGAATACTCTCCTAGCATAGCTTTTAGCGTTATGAAAAGCGTGTCGATCTCAAATACAAGTAGAATGTGTTGCATTCGTTTTCACACAAATACCTTGATAAAGGCACAAATCCATTTATTCTTTCACATCTAGATCCAATAATCCAGAACCTTCCACGCCTATGTTTTAATAGTAAATCAGACTAGGCTCGCTAGATTTGGTAGGGAACTAATTTACAAAACAAATCTGACGCTTACTCATTGCCTTTGTATTCCGTTCAGTAAGATAGAAGTTTCACTCACTTATAGTCTTCTTCAGAAATGTTACTTAGTAGAACCGTTTTCCGGGATGATGATTCCTCGGTCCAAACAGTCCCGGGTCATCCTTCGCCTTTCCTGCATTTCCTCTTAAATATGCACTTCTTTCTCCTTTCTCATACAACCTTGCAGCATCCGCATTCAGAGACACTTATGTGGCCCTTTGATATTGTATTGAGGGTACAATAGAACGAAAAATGTGTACCAATTGGCCTACCGCAATGCGATTGTCAAGACGCTGTCATCATAGACTATTTTCAAATTTTGCAATTCTACCAGAGTATCCACTAAAATAAGAACAATATACTGAACTAAACTCTATCAATAATTATAATTCTTCTTCTATGTGCGATGTCTCTGCAGGAGGTAGTCAGTCATGGCCCTCCACATCTTCCAATCTTTTGTATCTCTTTACAACCTGTTCCTGTTATCCAGCTCAAGCCCGGCTCCGGCATTCATCTACTCAAATCCATCAAGTATGTCACACGAGATGTACCTAAGATGACTAGCGCCCTGTTTGCTGCAGCATTAGAATATGCCAACTGCCCCTCTGTAAAGGAGTAACTCCTTTCCTAATGAGTCATTTTAGGTATGACAGTAAGCTTAATCCGGCAGCAAGGTCTCTGACTGGGATGTTCAGATGAGCTTGGAACTAATTCTTAATTATGTTGTTTTTATATTCACTATGGAGAAACAATTAAATCAAAAATTGGGCCAATACACTATGAAAGTATAAAAATAGATTTTAATAGTAAAAATACAATCAATACATTTTTAAACATTGCTAACAATCAGTCAGTTAAGTGCCATACGTAATACACGCTTGGGCGATTATGTCTCGAAAGAGACATGACTGACTGGGCAGAATATTATCCCGCTGTAGGTTGCCATTGCTTTCTGCGGTAGACTGGTTGCCGAGCAAGGCTTTAGAATCCAATCTATCCTGCTATTTAACCATAACTGGAAGGAATAGTAGAATTAATACCTTTCCCAAGGGTATTTGTTCGTAAGTGAATGCAATGAATTCTGCTGGAATTCGAACTCGGCTCCCCGATATCCAATGCACCACAATGCACATCCAGCTATATTGCTAACAATACTTTTCTGAAAAAAAAAATGCCAGCAATACATTTTTTAAAAAATTACCTCTAATATATTTAAAAAAAATATATGCTTTCCCTTGTTTGTCCTTCCCTCTGTCTCGTGAGCATCGGATTCTCCAAGCCTTCCTTTCTTCACGACATATCCTAGAAACTTCAGCTGTCTTTTCCTGGTGTTAAGTATCATTTTGTTTTTATGTCCATCCTCTCCAAATCCTCGACGTTGCTCACATGTTCTGTCCATCCTCACCATCCTTCTTTATTCGCTGCCATTTTGAAGGACAGACATCCCATAATAGTCCACTAATCTCTTATTTGTTTCCAGCGAAATTTTCCTGACTCTCAATATTCTACAAACCCTCACTTGTTCTGTCCATATTATCCTCAGCATCCTTCTGTATAACCACGTTTCCGTTGTTTCAAGTTTTGCCTTCATCTTAGATGAGTTCGTCTAGCATTTGCTGCTATATTGAAGAACAGACATCCCATAACAACCCAGTACTCTCTTCTTTGTTTCCAGCAAAATTTTCCTGTCTCTTAATACTCTATTCAGCATCTGAAATGCATCCTTGGCCATGCCAATTCGCCTATGGATCTCAATGTCAGACTTTTCGTCCTCTGTTGGGACACTTCGCAGGTATCGTAAGTTATTGAGAAAATAGATTTTCTCTGTTGTGGTGTAGTTTTCGCAATGAAGGTTAAAATCATGCTATGTTGGTTGCTAATCGACTTAACGCACCCAAAATTTTAGGAATTTGGTAATCTTCCACTGAAAGCTGACACCTTAGTATTCGGTTAAACGGCCGACTAATATCGACTGCCTTAGTCCAAACTGGAACTAGTAATTCTACTGAACTCCAATGGAACTCTAAATAACTCTCTAGAACTTCTAAGAACTCCTAAGAACTTAATATTTATTTGCGTAAATTAATGTTCTCCTAAGAACGGTTATATCCTGTTGAATACACTGGTTCCCGTTCGATCGCCGAAGCTAAGCAACATCGAGCCTGATCATTACGTAAATGGGTGACCATCTGGGAATAC
Source organism: Ascarosepion bandense (assembly GCA_037127315.1). Lineage (NCBI taxonomy): Eukaryota > Metazoa > Mollusca > Cephalopoda > Sepiida > Sepiidae > Ascarosepion > Ascarosepion bandense. The sequence continues at coordinate 176,103 of JBBBDQ010001969.1, forward strand.
CAGGTGCTGTAAACATAAGGACCAAGTATGGTCCACCGGTCCTCTAGGTTTGGAATTGGCTGCATGGCTAACAACCCTGCCCAGTAAAAAATAGTTTGTTACAGAAACAGCAACAAAACGTTGCTGCCCTATGCACCATCTGGGTGTGATAGATAAATGATGATGATGATGATGATGATTGCTGCCCTATGCACCATCTGGGTGTGATGGATAAATGATGATGACGATCATGATGATGATGATTGCTGCCCTATGCACCATCTGGGTGTGATGGATAAATGATGATGACGATCATGATTATGATAAGAACGTTCCAAGAACGTCTTGATAACTCTTAGGAGGATTTGAGTTTGAGTTTGAGTTTTTCGTAACGGCATATCAACACCTCTGTGGGTTATTTAATGCCAAAAAGGTGGGGTTTTAAAATATTTTTTAATGTTCACTTATATTGAGAAGGGTGATTTTGTCAGATTTTGTGGAAAATTTTTTTATTATTTTTTTCTTCAAAAATGTCTTATGGTAACAATCTTTTTCCTTCAAAAATGAATTGTTGGTAATATTTTTAATTCAGCAACGTATATTTTTCTATAAAAGTCTATTTTTATACTTTCATAGAGTTTTGACGTCAGTTTGAAGGCCAACCTATTTGCCCATAGCTGGGACCCTAATAGGTGCTACCACCGCGGGTCAGGGTGAATCTGGGAACAACAGCAATTCAGAGGTGGTTCCATGCTCCTCATAACCTCCCAATCAGAGGCCTTGGTGCAGGGTGCAGTTTATTGTCATACCCAGGACCAAATATAGGAGGGAGAGTGCATTATCTGAGGAACAGGTGTGTTTCACCATAACACCATGCCAATTCACCTTTAGATCTCAGTGTCGCACTTTTCGTCCTCTGTTAGGACACTTTCCAGATATCGTAAGTTATTCAGAATATATATTATCCCAAGACAAACAGGGTACATTTTGTATGCTATGGACGGTCTTTTATCGTCTAATGCATGGAAACTTTGAGTCATGGTGCTTAAATACGCTGTTCAAGTGGAAAGCTATTCGCAGACATGAATAATAGGTCGTCAAGATTGAATGCTATGTAATGTAATATTTCAATTCGCTTCCATGTTATCATTTTGTGGAAAGCAATTTGTTTTCAGTCTTTCGCAAAGTGTCGAATTTCTCTGTATTTTACTTTGCTGACAAACGTCTGTGTAGATGAAAAGAAAGAAAACTTTTTTTCTAATTTCATCTCTTCCCAAAGTGTCAATTTATAAGTAGTATTCAAGTGAAACTTTTCTGTCGATAACAATGTCAGCTGTAAATATGCTTCAGTAAGCTTTGAAAGTATTTACTCGCATTTAAATGTGATTTGAATAATATGAATGAATAACCGCTTAAACTACGTGCAAAACAATTGGAAATGTTTGACTCGTGAGACTTGCGGCAATATCACGTTGAAATACTGGTTCTTGTCCGATCAGTAAAGTTAAAAGAAAAAATGTCGAGCCTTTTCTGGTGCCAGATGTCAGTTGCTGTAAGTATTGATATGTAAACAGTGTAACAACATCTCGGAACTAAAAATCGGAGTGAAAAGTTCGAATTCCGGTTGGGTTCGTTATATTTCCTCATGCACAAATTGGGGAAGGAAATATATTTATCCACATCTCTTACTGCTATAAGTTACAAAGCAAGAATTTTATCAGTTACTCATATCTCTGAAAGTTATTACACTCAAATATTTTCTTGCTTTGTGTTTGAATTTGAGTTTATTTAACGCCATATCAACACCTATGTGGGTTATTTAATGCTAAAAAGGTGTGATTTCAAAGTATTCATTTTAATTTTCGGTTATAGTGAGAAGGTTGATTTAGTCAGATTTTAATGATTTTTTGTTTTTATTCTTTTTTGTTTTAGAAAACTGAAAATATCTTCTAGTTTTGTATTCTAGTCTTGTTGAGAATAATTTTTTCCTTCCAAAATGTGTTATGATAATAATTTATTCTTCAAAAATGTATTGTTTCTAATATTTTTCCTTCAAAAAAGTAAATTACTCTATAAAAGTCTAGTTTTATTTATATATTTCTATAAAAGTGTATTTTTACACATTCATAGTGTTTTGACTCCAGTTTGGGGGTTAACTATTTGCCCATAGTCGTGACCCTAACAGGTGCTGCCCCTCCGGGTCAGGGTGGACCTGAGAAGAAGAGGGGGTACCATGCTCCTCACAACCTCTCAATCGGAGGTCTTGGTGCTGGATACAGTTTACCGTCTTTTCTTGCTTTAAAAAACATGCAAATGGTTGATAAGTCGTAAAAAACAAATCAATTGATTTTTGAGTAATTTAGAGTTGGATCAAGTATACACCGATTTTATCACAGTTTAGAGGGTTAACAACTTCATGTCCAACTATTTGTTGTCCTTCTGTCTGACAGTTTACCACTAGGACAAACTCGGCCCATGTCTATTTGATTCTCAAGTAGGCTACATCTATGTTAACATTTTTATTCTCGTGCAAGCCACACCGATATATACCATGCAAGTGTGTACTCATAATAAAATATATTTAGGAAAGTTTTGTAATTTGCTTAAAACATTGTGTATATAAGGTGTATGTTTAAGTCTTGGAGGCTATCACAATGCCTTTAGTAAAATAAAGGACGAAAAAGAATTTGTTGGATATAACCTATTTATTATACATTAATATTTCGAGATCAAAATCTCATCTTCAGAATAGTAGGACAGCTTGTTTCCGTGTTCCTCGTGAACCATGCCTTTCAACAAATGGTCGTTAGTGTAGTGAGTGTGTGTGATTGTGTAAGTTTGTTAGAGCATGTATATACGTGTGTGATTATGGCATATATATGTGTGATTGATAGTTGGAGCCGTTTTACAGTCTCATAATATCTCTGTTTTAATTTATGATTTACTAACAGTGTAGCCTGGCGTTGCTCGGGAATAATAAAAGCTTTAAAACTAATCCATGGTTCTGAAGCTCAGATTCTTTGGACGTTGTCACGAAAGACTAAAAACAATAGTTGTTTCCAGTTAAATCAAAACCGTAGACTGAAAGAAAAATGAATGCTTGTAAGTCAAATTTTGATTTCCTGGTATCGATATCAAATAAGTTTTTTTTCATCGTAAACTCAATTTTGAAGGCTAAATAATTCCTCTGAGTAAATGGTATCATGGCTGAGACTAAGAACTACAATTATACCTACTTAGAACCAAACCCGAAGTAAAAACTAAAATAAAAGGACTGAAAAAATACAGACATACAGGCAGTTAAACAGACACACGCACACAAACATCTTGCTTTTTATATATATATGTTATCGATTATCTGCACTATTGTAAGAACTGCAACCTTGAAACCTCTGACTATCGTTTCTTATGTCTTTGTCTATAAGTGTATATCAAATTGATTAAAATCGGACCAATCTTCCTATAACCCAATTTTTTCGATTATCGATTTTTGATATTTATCGGGGGTACCTCGACAAAAAAAACTAGCTAAGAACACTCGCAGACGCTTATAGTACAACTGTGTAAATTTTCAAGAAAATCGGTTCAGCCGTTTCGGAGTCTATAGGTAACGGACACACACACAGACACACAAACGCAGAGAAAGTTCCATTTATAAATAAGTTTAGATCAAGTTAAGCGTTGTCCTGGCTGATAGTATGACCTTTGCCTAAATGGTAGTAAAGTTCGTTTTATAACTTAAGTTATACTAGCAATATAGCCCGGCGTGGCTCGGGTGTAATGAAAGCTTTAAAACTAATTCATGGTCCTGACTCTTTGGACGTTGTCACGAAAGACTAAAAAGCAATAGTTGTTTCCAGTTAAAGCAAAACCGTAGACTGAAAGAAAAATGAATGCATGTAAGTCAAATTTTGATTTCCTGGTATCGATATCAAATTTTCTGCACTATTGTAAGAACTGCAACCTTAAAACTTCTGATTATCGTTTCTTGTGTTTTTCTCTATGAGTGTATCAAATTTGATTAAAATCGGACTACTCCTTCTATAACCCGATTTTTTCGATTATCGATTTTCGATACTTATCGAGGGTACCTGGACACAAAATGTGTAAATTTTCAAGAAAATCGGTTCAGTCGTTCCGGAGTCTATAGGTAACGGACACACACACAGAGATACACGCACACACATACACACACATAGACAAAGTTCCATTTATAAATAAGTTTAGATGAAGGTAAGTGTTGTCCTGGCTGATAGTATGACCTTTGCCTAAATGGTAGTGGACTTCGTTTTTTGACATAGTCTTATATCAATCTGCTTTAATTAAGGCCGTGTTTATTGCTACATTTCTTTGCCATTCTGTATTCATTCTCGTGTGTTCTCGTGTGTTCTCGTGTGTACGTTTGCGTGAGTGTGTCATGTGTGAGTGTTTATGTGTGTATAATTCTTGTATTTTCTCCTCTATGTTCATTATATATATACCTACATACATACATAATATATTTATTTCTTAAAATAATAAAAGAATCATACTACCGAAAAAGAATACAACATAGATACAGACAATCGAGAGAATAAAATACTGACGGCATTTTTATCATACAATATATGGACATCATTTAAGAGCAGACAGACCCGAGTGAAAGTTTGGGCTGATTTCATCTACCTTGTCGGCATGTCGTGCAGAAAGACCCAGCAAATGTCTTTCATCACGATGAAGTTTCACTGACCTTAATAGTTGTTCTTAAGCTTCGTAATGTTCGAGGAAACGCCTTTTTTTATGATTATCATTCAATGATTCTAGTTTTGGATAGAAGAATATTGAAGTGGGAGTTGGGAAAGTAAATCTTGAATGACATTCCACACACCATGTTTTTATAAGCCTGTAACAACTACTCTTGGTAATATAGTGTCTGTATGTTACCAAGAGAGAAGTTATGAGAAGTTATGAGAGAAAGGTTAATTACTTTATATGCTCTCAATTCTTTGACGGTATGAATATTCTCAAATTACTTAACCTTCAGCACATCCCGGATCTGAGGACCGACGAAGATACCTTTCTTGATTTTAGAATTGTTCCGTCATCCACCTGGTTAAGTTCTTTCTAATATGTTATCCGTTGCTTTCCCCTGTCTCTTTTCCCTCCTATCTGGCCTGTTAGTATCAGGTTCTCCAAGCTCTCCTTCCTCATTGTATGCCCCAGGAACTTTAGCTGTCTCTTCCTGATGCTCAGTATTAACTTCCTTTTCGTTTCCATCCTTTCTAAAACTTCATCATTGCTCACATGCTCGGTTCATGATATTCGCAGTATCCTTCTGTAGAACCACATTTCAGCTGCTTCAAGTTTTACTGATATATAACAGCTTCCAAAAGGAGCTCAGTAGACATGCGATTCCTTGTGATTAGGTTAGTGAAAACTGGGAATTTATTTAATTATAGTATTAATTGAATATGACGGGTATGAGGATGGTTCGAGCCTGTGTATGTAGCACGGCAGCTGCTAGTTGCAAAGCTCTAGACTGCTTGAACTAAGAAATAGAGCTCCTCTGAACAATAGTGCTGTGATGAACGTCAGTGGAAAAGTGGTTGTAAGGGTGAGAATAATTGATCTGTATTTTTTAATCGAATTTAGCCTATGCAAGGTAGTAAAGCCACTAAGACACAGGAAGATACTTACTGTGAAATATCTACTGTCTCCCTGCTCACTCCTTTATCAATTTAAAGTTGAATTGGCTGAATGCAACCGTAAATTATATGCCAACAATTTTTTTCTCTTGTGGAACTATTTTCTGGCTCCATACGGTCCGGCTAGTTTTGATCTTCAAATATATAAACGCAATTTCAGTTTTTATCTCCTGTTTTCCTGATCACTCTTCTATTGTTCTCGATCTTAAATACTGTTTCTGCTTTCTTTTTTTCCCACCAAGTAAGTTCCTGTGTCTTACTGGAGTTACTACCTTGCTTGGGCTAAATTCGATTTTTCAAAATTTACAGATAAATTATTTTCAACCTTACAGCCACTTTCCCACTGACGTTCATCACAACACTATTTTTCAGAGGATCTCTACACCTTAGATTTAGCAGTCTCGACCTTTACAGCTAGCAGCTGCCGTGTTACGTACACAGACTCGAACCGTCCTCATACCCGTCATATTTAAGTAATGCTCAGCACATTCCACACACAAAGCCCCTTCCCTACAACAGCTCTTTTTTTTGGAATGGACACTTGAGAGGAAGCTTAACCGATCACTGCAATTTTAACCTCTTTATTTTGAGGGTTAACTGTTATTTATCTTTCTTTACCTTTACTTGCTTCCACCCGCTACGTCCATACAACGTAATTCAGTAAAACACTACCTTCACTGGCTCCTGAGCCTTGTATTGAAAGAAGATTTAGTAATAAAACAATATCTATTTTATTCTTTGAAAATATTACTTTAATAGTTTATCATTATTTTTCCTTCTGATATAATTCTTACGATCTTTTAATGTTTCATTTTCCTTCTCATTATTTTTATTTTATTATTATTATTATTATTATTATTATTATTATTATTTGTTGTTGTTGTTACTGTTATTGTTGTCACAATCGCAAAAATCAAATGCTACAATCGTCTAAATATCGAAATTTTTTTTTTTTTTCTACTTTGTATCTTAAAAAAATACAAAATGATTCATTCTTTTTGTTCAAAACATTATACACAACAAGCAAAAACTGGACTCCAAAATTGCTTCGTCAAGTCGTAATCTTGGTAGCCGCGCATGCGCTGTCACGGTGTTTGCATGTTACAAAAGATTTGGCCCAAAACAAACATAGCTGAATTATGGGCTTAGCAGAGCAAAACAAGCCGTACCAGAAATGATCAGTAGCTGCTTATAGAAATTGATAATAGTTGACAGATCTTGCGTTTGCCGATGTACTGCACGCATGCGTACACAGTGAACGCGAGAAAAACGAAGCAAGAAAACAGGCGATAGGAAATTATCAACCATAGAAAGAATCGCTTCTTTAAAGAAAACTTAAACAAGTGGGAAAGATTCTAAAAGAGGAGAAAAACTTTTTGGATTAAAAACACAAAAGAAATACATGAGAAATAAAGTTGGCTTCTGAACGCTGGTTGCCTCATTGTAAATACGGTATTTTTTTTTAAATGGAAATTATATAAAATAATGTTCTTATGATTTGTTAATCTTTGTTATGGCGATAGTTGTATATTAAATGCATAGCACCCATTTTCTTCTTTCCCGGGGAAATGATATCTGACATGAGATTTCCAGAATATTCTATGAGGGATTTCCTTCTCTAAGAGTTTAAAAGGTTGACCTAAATATACTTTTATATTAAAAAATGTTTGACTCCAGACTATTCTTAATAAAAGGCTTGCGGTCACTTCAAGCTGAAATCAACGAAGTTAAGCAACGTCGAGCTTGTCCAGTACATTGATGATTGACCGTTTGGGCATACCAGGCAAATGGTGTCATGGATAATTACTCGAAAATGTTAATTAGGAGATCGAGTTTGAAATCGCTTTGGTCAACACATTCTTTCATCTTTAAGGCCTTTGTTATTCACTATATCAGAGTATTTTTCGTCTCTTTCCTTGATGAATATCCTTAATTTTTAACCCGTCCTTCTCTCGCTCCCTTTTTCTCTTTCTCTTTCTCTCTGTTTCGAGGAACGATATGCCGAAGCTAAGATGCATCGAATCAGGTTAGAATATTGATGGGTGACCACTTGAAAATATTGGATAAGCAAATACTACTGAAACATTTGTGAATCCACCGCTTCTCCCCTACCTATGAGTTCGAATTCCAGTTGAGTACCCTGCATTCACTTAAGCACTGGTACCCTTGGGAAAGGTATTAATCCGTCACTTCCCTCCAGTTATGGGTTAACTAACTGGATGGGGCCTGGAGGCAACCCATCCAGTGTTGGTGTCACAATAAAAACACCCTTGGTAGCCCTGGCGAAGCATCAAGTATTCAGCTATTTGACAAGATTATGAATTCACTATAAACTGCGCCAGGGTTCCAAATGCACAGGGGATACTGGAGTGGTGTAGTGAGTTCTATCTAGGTCGAGGCTGCAGGACGACGATGATGAGTTAATTAGTAAGACATGTGTTGCTAAATCATTATTATCTCACCCCCCACAACCGAAAAGGCCTGATAATATAAAAATATTTTCTGGTTTTAAATAAACTATGGGTTTAGAAACAAGTCAATCAATTAATCAAACTTTTCGTACAAATTCATTATTATTTAGACTCGTCTGTTCAAGTATATACATAATATATTACCTTGAACGGCAGCGAAAATTAAAAGGTACAGTCGGCCGTGGGTGATATAACAAAGAACAAGGTTGGTTGACAGATATATCCGGCTGTGGATGATGTCAACACGTGCAAAAAAAATCACAAAAGAGAACTAGCTTAAAAGAAGATGGCCGGCAAGGATATGACTGACAGATACATCCGGCCATAGATAAAAGTCAACTGGAGGCAAGGGTAGTTGACAGATATATCCGGCTGTAGGCGATGTCAACAGAGCGACAACCCGAATAAGCAAAATGCGTAGGAGATTTAGGGCTAAATAAAGCCTGAGTTTTTGGCTGAAGAGACGGAGAACTTCAGCTGACTAACGATTCCCGACGTCTCCTTTGTATGTGTGACTCTTCCTGCTCCACATAAGAACAAATTTTCACTTATATGTTTCTTCTTACAATTTTGTTATTCTGTTAATAAATCTTTGCTTTAATGTACGAACGAAAAGTTTTATCCATCTCTGTAACATTGTATCCTTCTGATATCTAAATTGCGGGGACTTCGGTTGTGTTTGGCGCAATACCTATTTACCAAGCATCACCGAGGCCCCTACAATGGACATTTCTAAAATAGGCCCGAATAGAGAGAGTCATAAAACAACTCTGAAACATCAACCATCCGTCCGTGCATGGAGTACTGCTGCCATTTATGGTCAGGTGCCCCTGCCGTTCTCCTCAGTGTTCTTGACAAGCTCCAAAGGAGAGTCTGTAATGTGATAGGTACTGATCTGGCGACTCGACTGCAGCCACTTTCCCATCGTCGAAATGTGGCCTCCCTCTGTCTCTTCTATAAATATTTTCATGGCTTCTGCTCGGATAAGCTTAAGTCACTGATGCCTCCTCAACAGGTGTTTACCCGTGCAACCAGACTGGCAACTGGGTCCCACCCATTCACAGTCAGGTTAGCCAAATGCAGACGACAATTCTACTCCTGCAGCTTCCTCTCTCGCACTTCCCGTCTGTGGAACTCACTCCCGTATTCTTGCTTTCCTGACGGCTACAACCTCCAGAAATTTAAATGCAAAGTTAATACTCATCTACTAACCACTGGACTCTAGCTCTCTCCCCTCCCCTGTATAACCTTCCCTTTCTCTCCTCCTATGTATCTGTCATCGCACCTTCTTTCTCAGCTTTCTATTGTTCCTTTCTAACTAGCTTGTACTCCTCACTTTTTCTAATTAATCTTTTTACATTTATGTAACCCCCTGCACATCAGTGGCGTTTCCGCCTTGCTCGGGGTGAAATGATTAAAAAAAAATACATTTTATTTTAAATAAATAAATTTCAGAATTCTTATTCGTTCATACAATGTAACCAAGAACACTGCATTACAAGAAATAAACTCTTCGAAAATGTACGGTTCTAGATTATGCTAGATAAACTTCCGTTGATATTAAAAGTATAAAACGGTTCGAAACACAAATGCGTGCCGAAATTTAACTCTATTTATAAACGTATCTGTTTCATGAAATAACAATGATACATTTTGTTGATCAATACTATGTTTTATCCGGTTCAAAGGAATTGTGACTTCGAAAGTAAACGTAATGAGATGCTGATATAACAGTGAAAAGGAACTAAACGGGAAAATGTGGATTAAAGTGTTGGTTTGTGAATTTGGTGACATAATGATTATGGGTTCAATCTGTAGGTCGGGTACTGTGTCCGGGAATGTCAGAAGCTGATCTCCGTTTTGTAGAGCACAAGAAGAGAAAACTTGTTTCTACTGTAAAATGTCTTTAAGCAAAATGACACTTCCTCGTTTGTTATCTTAAACTGCTTCTACATCCGTGAAAAGATTGTCCAGAATTCACTGGCATGGTGACATAGTGGTTGTAAGTTCAATCCCTTAGTCGGGCGGCTTACGGCCATATCACGTTGAATACACTGGTTCTCGCTCGATCACCGAAATTAAGCAACGTTGAACCTGGTCAGTACTTAGATGGGTGACCGCTTGGGAATACCAGGTGCTGTAAGCTTTTAGTGACGGATGTGCGTCGTGGTGCAGTGGATATCGGCTCGGAAAGAGAAATCGGTGAGCCGAGTTCGAATTCCAGTTGAATACCCTGCATTCACTTAAGCACTGGTACTCTTGGGAAAGGTATTATTCCGTCCCTTCCCTCCAGTAGGGGTTAAATAACAAGGTAGGACTTGGTGACCATGCCCTTAAAAACAAATCCCAATAAATCTTGATACTCGAAAAAGAAAAAAGTATTATTAGACACAAAACTTATATAAAAAAACAACAATAAATTGTTGAAAGAAAAAGGTATTACCAACAATAAATAAATAAAAATTTAATTGGCAATAAATGACCCGACGAGGTTGATATGCCATACAACAAAAACAACCAACCAACAACCTTGGTCGGGCAGTGTCTTCTAGGACTCATTGGAAACGGCTGAGCAATAACTGAGCCTAACGATAAAAAAGATGTAGACGATATACCTGGGCATGTGCAATGGAACGAGAACAGTCTACTCGCGTTGATTAAATAAAGAGTTCCGTTCAAAAATTTCTGTTAATCGATATGCACCTGAGGAAGACGGGAAGGCATAATAATGGTTGAAACGTTCTGATAAGAACAAGAATTTGAGTAAAATAATCCGAATATAAATAATGTGATTAGGAAAGGACAAGTTATGAAACAGTGAATTCAACGCGTCTTTAAAAACTTCTGAAAAAAATTCAAACACGAAAAATAGAAAAATATGTGCTTTTATTCTTTGCATTGACCTATATGGTGCGAGAGAGAGAGAGAAAGAGAGAGAGAGTAAAAGAAGAGAAAAAGAAAGAGGAAGAGAGAGTAGACTGTTTTTAAATCCTCAATAACTGAAGAAATAAACAATTCTTTGTGTCGACCGACATGGTGAGAAATAGAAAGAGGAGGAGAAAAACAAAGAGAAAGAGAGAGAGAGAGAAGAAAAGAGAAAGAAAGAGAGAAGAAAGTAAGAAAGCAAGCAAGAAAGAGGAAAGAGTAGCCTTTTTTAAAATCCTCAGTAACTAACGAAGCAAAAATTCTTTGTTTCGACCGACATGGTGGGAGAGAGAGAATGAGAGAAAGAGAGGGGAATAGAGAAAATGAGAGAGATAGAGGGAAAGAGAAAGAAAGAGAAAGAGAGAGGGGGGGATTTTTTTTAAATCCTCAATAATTAAACGAACAAATAATTGTGTCGACAAAGAAAGAAAGAAAGAAAGAAAGAAAGAAAGAAAGAAAGAAAGAAAGAAAGTACAGAAAGAAAGAAAGTACAGAAAGAAAGATGAAAAGAAGGAGGAACAGGGGAAGAAAGAAAGAAAGAGAGAGTAAGAGAGGGGAAGAGAAAGAAAGAGAAAGGTTGAGAGAAAGAGAGACGGAAAGAAAGAAAGAAAGAAAGAAAGAGAGAGTAGCTTTTTTAAAAACCTTAGTAACTGAAAAACCAAACAATTTTTGGTTGAACGCCGGCTGGATATACCTCTGAACGTCTTCTGTTTTCCCCATCTCTGACTTTCGTGTTGATGTACGCAAACAAACAGCATTCCCCTCCTGTTTTGTCTCATGTCGGTTTTAATTTTGATAACTCATTGATCAGTGTTTACAATGAACAAAGATAAGTTTTATTAAGTGACAAGAGGTCACGATGAGAAGACAATCGCCAACATTATTGTTATATGCACCGTTTTAGCTTTTTTTAGAATTTCCCAAACACATACACACATTCACTCAAACACTCACACACACTCACATTTTATATCTCCCAAGCAAAAACATTCATATATACACATACCCACAAACACACGAGCCCGGATTCACAATTATTTCAATTAAGTGCCATAAGTTTGGGTGATCATGTCTGACCGGGCAGGAGATTTCCCCATAGTTGGTTGACATTGATTTTAGATTGGTTGCCAAACAAGATAGTTGAACCCAATCTGTCCTGCTATTCAACCCATCAGTCAAGTGCCATACGTGATACACGCTTGGGCGATCATGTCTCTCTCGAGACATGAACGACTGATGAACGACTGGGTAGAAGATTATCCCGCAGTAGGTTGCCATTGCTTTCTGCGGTAGACTGGTTGCCAACCAAGGCTATAGAATTCAATCTGTCCTGTTATTTAACCCATAACTGGAGGGAAAAGACGGATTAATACCTTTCCCAAGGGAAGGGTATTTGCGCGTAAGTGAATGCAAGGAATTCAAGTGAAATTCGAACTCGGCTCTCCGATTTCTCGTTCCGAGTCGATATCCACTGCGCCACATTCAACCCATAGCTGGAAGGAAAGAAAGAAAAAAATAGCGATGGATTAATACTTTTCCAAAGGGTATTTACACGTACGTGAATGCATCGAATTCAACTGAAATTCGAACTCGGTTCTCCGACTTCCCGTTCCGAGTCGATATCCACTGCGCCACATTCAACCCATGGCTGGAAAGAAAGAAAAAAAAAGCGATGGATTAATACTTTCCCAAAGGGTATTTACACGTAAGTGAATGCATCGGATCCAACTGAAATTCGAACTCGGCTCTCCGACTTCCCGTTCAGAGTCGATATCCACTGCACCACATTCAACACATAGCTAGAAAGAGAGAAAACAAAAAGCGTTGGATTGTTACTTTTCCAAAGGGTATTTCCACGTAAGTGAATGCATCGAATTCAACTGAAATTCGAACTCGGCTCTCCGATTTCCCGTTCCATTTTGAGCCGATATCCACTGCAACACAACGCACATACCGCACGCATAAGGCAGTTGAAATGAAAGAGAATTGTTCTTCCCTCTGCCTTTTACGAGTAATTATATTGTTGTTATTCCGTATAATTGTTCAGAAATTTTACTATTTTTCCCCCGCTTTTACTTGGTTTCTTTCTTTCGGTTTTTTCTTTTATTTCTTCTTTTTTCTTATATTTCTTCTTTCCGTTAATTTCTCTGTTTCTTTCTTTCCTTTCTTTCTAAACTAATTTTTTTTTCCGATTGTTCCTTCTTTTTCTTTTATGTCACTCTTTCTTTATCTTTCCTATGTTTTGTAGAATTTTTTCATTCTTTTTTTTCCGCTCGTTCTTTTACTTTTTCTCTGATTTCTTCTTTTCTTTGTTTTTTTCTATGCCTCTTTCTTTAGTTCTTTTTTCTTTTAACTCTTCTTTCTTTCTTTCTTTCTTTCTTTCTTTCTTACTTTCTTTCTATTTATAATTCGTTTTTTCTCTTATTTCTTTTTTCCTGTCTTTTTCTATGCTTCTTTCGTTAGTTCTGTTTTCTTTTAACTCTTCTTTCTTTCTTTCTTTCTTTCTTTCTTTCTTTTTCTAATTCGTTTTTTCTCTCATTTCTTCTTTTTCTTTTCTTTTTCTATGCTTCTTTTGTTAGTTCTGTTTTCTTTTAACTCTTCTTTCTTTCTTTCTTTTTCTAATTCGTTTTTTCTCTTATTCTTTTTCTTTTTTTTTTCTATTCTTCTTTCGTTAGTTCTGTTTTCTTTTAACTCTTCTTTCTTTATTTCTTTCTTTTTCTAATTCGTTTTTCTCTTATTCTTTTTCTTTTCTTTTTCTATTCTTCTTTCGTTAGTTCTGTTTTCTTTTAACTCTTCTTTCTTTCTTTCTTTTTCTAATTCGTTTTTTCTTTCATTTCTTCTTTTTCTTATCTTTTTCTATGCATCTTTCGTTAGTTCTGTTTTTTAACTCTTCTATCTTTCTTTCTTTTGTCCTTTTACATTTTTCTTAATTTTATTTTTCTTTGTTTTTTCTATGCTTCTTTCGTTAGTTCTTTCTTCTTTTAACTTTTCTGTTATTTTCTTCTTTTCTTTCTTGAAATTCTCAGTGTTTGTTTTCTTCTTTCTTTCGTTAGTTCTTTTTTTTTAAATCTTTCATTTCCCTTCTTCCTTTCTTTCCTATCTTCTCTGTGTTTTTTTCTTTCTTTCTTTCTTTCGATAATTATTCTTATTTTAAATCTTCCATTTTCTTTCTTTCTCCCGTTAACTTCTCGGTTTCTTTCTTTCTTTCTTGCTTTTCGATAATTCTTTTTTCTTTTAACTCGTTTATTTTCTTTATTTCCTTTTTTCTTTATTTCGCTACTTCTTTTCATTAAACTCTCTGAGTTTCTTACTTCCTATTCTCCTTAACTTCTCAGTGATTCTTTCTTTCTTCCTTTCTTTCATTCATTAGTCCATTTTCTTTTAACTCATCTATTTTCTTTCTTTCTTTCTTTTTCTTTATTTCGCTACTTCTTTTCATTTAACACTTCTATTTTTCTTACTTCTGTTTTTCCTTAGTTTCACTGTGGTTCTTTCTTGCTTTCTTTCTTTTTTTCTTTCATCAGTACTCTTTTTTGAACTCGTATATTTTCTTTCTTTCTTTCTTCTCGTAACAACTCTTTCTTTCTTTCATTCTTTTTGTCTTCCTTTCTTTTTTCTTTCTTTTTTCTTTCATTAGTTCTCTTTTCTTTTAACTCGTCTGTTTTCTTTCTTTCTTCCCTTAACACATCTTTCTTTCTTTCTTTCTTTCTTTTAACTCTTCCATTTTCTTTCTTCTTTTTTTTCTTAAATTTTGTCTCTTTTTTCTTTTGTTCTTTTTCTCTTAACTTTTCTTTCTTTCTTTCTCAAATTTTTTGTTTTTCTTTCTTCCTTCCTTTCTTTCACTACTTCTTTTTCTTTTATCTCTTTCATTTTCTTTCTCTCCTTAACTATTATGTTTCTTTTTTATTTTCTTTCTTTCCTTATTTCTTTAGTTTTTTCTTTCTTTATCGCATTCTTTCTTTTTGTCTTTCTTTCTTTGTTGTTCTCTTCTATCAGTCCGTTTATCTATCTTTTTTTTAATTATTCTCCTTACTTTCAATTCTTTTTCATTCCATTTTAGATTTCAATTTCCTCTGATTTTTTCTTCCTCCAATATTTTATTCTATTCTTTAATTTTGAAAAGAATTTCTATATTTCTCTTAGATTTTTATCGTCGTTTAATTTTAGTTCAATATGTGTTTTTCATTAATTTTGCTGTCGTTTATCTTAATTTAATTTCACGGTTTGAAACATTTCTGCTGCAATCGAATTTCTTAGAATATTTCCTAAATTTCCTTTTTCTAGAATTGGCTAAGTCGCCAACAAAAACACAAATAAGTTCAAAGATATTGCAATTCATTTTTGTTTACATTTAATTAACGAAAACACTTTTTTTTACATACATCACTCCCACTTGTGTGTATGTACGGAAGGTCAGCGGGTTACGCTTCTATGGTTTCGACCTCTTCGGTTTTGTCAGGTGATTTGCATTGGCTTTTTTTTTTTTTTTTTTTTTTTTGCAAAAACAAACCGGCTGATTTTGCTATCATTTGGTTCCGTCAGGTGATTTGTAGTAACCAACTGACATTTCCTACCTAAATATTTAAAAGCCATACATTCTGAATCTTTATCTCCCTTTGAAAATGTATTGAGCACTTTATAATACAACTGTTTATTTTCGTTTTTTAAAAACGAAAATAAAACACCTAAAGTTAAATGGAAAATCCTCAAACAAGTCAGAACATCTAAATCAATAAAGGAACCATGTTTCCTTTGTCTTAAAAGAAATGGAAATCATTAAAAACATAAATAGCTACATAATATTAAACCAGAGGCAAGAAACCACGGTAAACTGCAAACACATCAAAGAACTAATCTTACAATCATGCTAAAAACTACAAAAGCAAAATTTAGGATCCCTAGAAAAGTATAAACCTTTATAATATTAACAACACTCTTACCTCAGATTTTACCTGTATTTCATACCACAAACTGTGATCTAATTTAAAGTTTTATATAAAAGAATGATTTCCTAAATCTTAAATTAAGGTAAAATATACAAAAACAGATTAATTATACAAACTAAGTTTAAATACAAAGATATTTTGTAGTCGTACAATTAAATAATAAAAATAGGTTCACAAAATGGTAATTCCTATTCCCACTTCATCGCATCTACTCCTACTCCTCCCCACCCTATATACATTTCTTTATTTTCCCCTTTTATTAAACTCGAAAAAAACCGACCATTAAGCTATAAAGGACTATACCTTAATATCTAATGTTAAATCTATCTACAAAATTTTCGACACGTTTATTAATTAACGCTATTCCATACCTATTTCTTCTTTTCACTCAAAATTCGAACTGACAATTTACAAGACTCATCTCCCTATCTCTCAACCCACCTACATCTGACACACAATTCGCCATTTATAAGAAAAAGACTTTCAATTCCTTTCCACACTACCTGATGAGAGATTGTCATTTCAATATCGAAACCAGAATGTACACTTTCTATTAGATAATAATTTGTACATGTTCTAAACTATAATTTACTAGCAGTATAGCCCGGCGTTGCTCGGGTGTAATGAAAACTTTAAAACTAATCAATGGCACTGGTGCTAAGACTTTTTGGACGTTGGCAAGAAAGACTAAAAAGCAATAGTTGTTTCCAGTTAAAGCGAAACCGTAGACTGAAAGAAAAATGAATGGATGTAAGTCAAATTTTGATTTCCTGGTATAGATATCAAATAAGTTTTTTTCGTCGTAAACTGAATTTTGAAGGCTAAATAAGTCCTCTGAGTAAATGGTATCATGGCTGAGACTAAGAACTACAATTATACCTACTTGGAGCCAAACCCGAAGCAAAAACTAAAATAAAAGGGCTGAGAAAATACAGACATACAGGCACACACACAAACATCTTGCCTTTTATATATATACATATATATTATCGGATTTCTGCACTATTATAAGAACTGCAAACTTGAAACTTCTGAATTTCATGTGTTTGTCTATGAGTGTATCAAATTTGATTAAAATCGGACCACTCCTTGTATAACCCGATTTTTTCGATTCTCGATTCTCGATATTTATCGGGGGTACCTCGACAAAACCTAGCTAAGAACACTCTTCAGACGCTTATAGTACAACTGTGTAAATTTTCAAGAAAATCGGTTCAGCCGTTTCGGAGTCTATAGGCAACGGACACACACACACACATACACAGGCACACATACACACACACACACACAGACAAAGTTCCATTTATAAATAAGTTTAGATAATATATACATTATTTTTAAAATATATCTTTGAACTAAATGTGTCTTATTTTTGTAGCCTATATAACGGAACCGATGACAATGTCTGAACTCTCTACGTTATGTCTTTAAAAATGATGAATGATGTTCGAAAGTTCTGAAAATAGTAGAATCTGTGCTGTGTCTCTTCAGAACGTAAGCAATCATGGCCCTCTACATCTTCCTATAACTTGTCGCTCTGTGAAAACCCCTTCTCCTTTTACCTCAATCAATGCCTGCTCTACCATCCATATGCTCAAGTCCATCAGGTATATCATACTTTGCTTTCCATGGTCTATTTTCCCCTCTATCCCTCCCATGAGCATCAGGTTCTCCAACTTCTCCTTCCTCATTTCAGATCCCAGAAACCTCAGCTGCCATTTTCTGGTGTTATGCATCAGACGTTACTCGTGTGTTCCGTCCATGGTCTCCTCACCATCCTTCTGTAGCACCATATTTCAGTCGCGCTCAATCTCCTCTGTTAGCACACGTCCCAGGCATATAAATATCTAACTAGCTTGAAAACTGAATCTCTAGTCACGTTCTCTTTAATTAAATGTGTTTTGCTATCTAGTTTACTTTTATTTTCTAATCATTTCACCCCGAGCATGGCAGAACTACCACTAGTGCGAAGGGGGTTACATAAGACGTGAGTGATGAGAGAGAGGAACAAGTTATAGAGGGTGTCAGAGAATGAGAAAGAGAAGGATGAGAAACCTAATATGAGAGTAGAGTGGAAAGGGAGAAGAATATGATACAAGGGTTGTCAGAGAAAGGATATGAGTCAAAGAAATAAGAGATGGCAATTGACACTGCATTAAAATTCTTGGAGATTGTAGCTATCATGGAAGCATGTATAAGGAAGGAAATTCCACAAGCAGGAAGTGCGAGCATAGAAACTGAGGATAGAAGTTTGCGGTTACAGTTGATCGGTTTCATTGTAAGAGGGTTGAACCTAGTCACTAGTTTTGTAGTCCGAATACATTCATGCAGAGGAGGCACCGGGGAGCTAAGCTCATCAGAGCAGAAGCCGTAAAAGTATTTTTAGGAGAGACAGAGAGAAGCCATATTACGTCGGTGAGAGAATGGCTGGAGTTGAGCTACTAGATATTTATATGCCTGGGACATTGCAGATTCTCCGTTGAATTTTGTCATGAACCCCGAGGTGAATAACAGGGGCACCCGACCAGGTGTGGCAGCAGTATTCAATGCACGGGTGGATGGTAGATTTAAATATGTAGAGGATGGATTCAGACGAGAAAAAATTCCTGGCACTACACAATGAAGCAAACTTCCTAGCAGAAGATATATATATATATATATATATATATATATATAACTAATTTCTAAATAGTTAATAGATTCATTTATAATCAGACAATTATATTAATTCAAAAGAATTGGCTACTATAATAAAGTTTTAAGCAATATATATATACATATATATATATGTGTGTGTGTGTGTGTGTGTGTGTGTGTGTGTGTGTGTGTGTGTGTGTGTGTGTGTGTGTGTGTGTGCAAAAAAATCAAAATGTTAATAATTATATCTACAAAAGCAATATAAAAAACAAATGACGAATCGAAAACCTCTTATGGTGACGCGTTTCGTTCCTTGAAGAAATTTATCAAAGGTAAATAAAAAAAATCTTAAGAAAAAGTATCATTGAGGAAAATATATGTTACTGCGTTCAAATTTGAATTAGAGAAAATTCACAGATACACAAAAATGTCTCGATCTTAAAATTAAAATGCTATGAAGGATGGAAATTTTGACATCTTGTTAAACGAAAGTGAATTATTATTATTATTATTATTTCTTTTTTCATCATATTTCGATTTCTGCTATTATCGCACTGCCTACCAAGTCTGCAAGAAGACCTAAGGCAGGTCGTAAGGTGTTGTTTTGGCTCTATTTAATGTTTTTTCATATCTCCCTAACATCCCTAGCGTTTCATAGACAAAGTTCTCCTTAGTGTGTGGGCTGCACTTAACAAGACATTTTTTTATATATTTCTTAAGCTGGTGTTTCCAGGGATTCTTTCAATGTGTTGTTTTGTTCCATTTTTTATCATTCCATTTATTATTATTATTATTATTATTATTATTATTATTATTATTATTATTTCCTTGAATTTATGTTGTATACACATTTTTTTCCGGGTCCAGCCACAGACCTAAAGAAATGCCTTCAAGATATTTTCCACTAATCATTTCTTGTAAAAAGAAGAATGAATAAAATTCTAAACATTTTACATAAATAAAGCCCTCCGTATTTTTTTATTTGAATTTTGTTTAACGGCATATCAACACCTCTGTGGGTTATTTAATGCCAAAAAGATAGGTTTTTAAGGTATTTTTTTAATGTTCGATGATAGTGACAAGGTTGATTTTGTCAGATTTTGATGGAAAATTTTTTTTTTTTAATTTGTTTTTATTTTAGAAAACTGAAAATGTCTTCTAGTTTATCATTCAAATATGTATTGCTGGTAATTATTATGTATTGCCGGTAATTTATTTGTCTTTAGAAATATGTTATGGTAATTATTTCTTCCTTCAGAAAATTATTGTTGATAATATTTTTCTTCCAAAACTGCCTATTTTTCTATAAAAGTCTTTCATCGTGGTTAGATCCCAGTTTGTGGGTTAACTATTTGCCCATAGCTTGGACCCTAACAGGTGCTACCACCAGGTGAAATTGGGAAGAATAGAAATTAAGAGGGGTTTACATGCTCCACACAACCTCCCAATCAGAGGCCTTGCTGCAGGATGCAGTTTACCATCAATCCCAGGACCTAATGTTCTTCGTAATGTGTAGTTTGTATTCCCATCTTTGTAAACGAATGTGGGTGATGTTTATACCAGTTTCTTACAGTTTATTCATCCACTTGAAGTTTTATCCGCTGCTTCTGGCATAATATTTTTTTTTCCATTCTATGACTGAACCGGGTTGACAATGCATCTCTTGAACTGACATGTTGAAATAGCTATCCCGCCTAAATATAATCTGAATTTACAGATATTGGAGTAGATAGATCGATCTTCTTACTTTTTTTTTTTTTTTTTTTTTCAATTGGAGTAGATAGATCTATCTATCGCCAGGTTCACGGTCCAACCACGTCTATTGAACAGGTTAAAAGGCTCATCCCTTGTTCCCTGTTTAGGATGTGGTTTCCGGCTTTCTTTTTTCCAATCTTTTCACTATTCCGTAGCCCCCTGCACATCAGTGGCGTTACCGCCTTGCTCGGGGTGATACGATTAAAAAATATATAAATATATATATAATCTGAATTTACAGATATATATATATATATATATATATATATATATATGTAAATTCAGACTATATTTAGGAGTTGTTTCGAGATATATATATATAGCGAAACATGTATAAAATTAGGGGCGCTCCCCAAATATAAAATATTCAAGAAATACTCTTTATCATTAGTTTAACTCTGCTTTCCATTCGATTTCTAATATATTTTCTCAACATTGTTTTTAATCATTTAATGTCAATCAAGGCAATAAAGCCACTAAGACGTAAGAGGTAACTGTGTATGATAGAATAGGATAAAGAAAATATTATTAAGTAGAGAGAACAATAACCGAATATTGATTAAGAAGAAAGAAGATAACAATTGACGTTGCATTTACATTTTTGAAAATCAACGCTGACTGGAAATCAAAAAGCCGGAAGAGCTTTTTACAAGCAATAAGCGTGAGAGAAAACAATCGCTAGCATAGAATTTTATGGCTACATCTCGGCTTTTCAACATGTAAAAAGATGATACATTGTCACCAGTCGAGTACTGTGCACAACTTTACAATCTAGGTACCATAAATAAAAGCTCATCCGAACATTTACCATGAAGGTTTTCTTTTTTATAATCATATCGCCCCAAGCAAGGTATTTTACTGCTACTGTTTTGCAGGGGCTTACATAGGAGGAAAGTTATGAGAAAGAGTGTCAGGTTATAGTGGGTGTCAGGTTATAGTGGGTAAGAGAAGGATGATTGTGGCCATAAAGTTAGGGATCAGTTCATATATTGCTTGTAATGTAGAATTGATCCCCGATTTTATATCCACATTATAATAGTATAGAAATTTATTTTTATAATCATTTCGACCCAAGCAAGGCATTTTACTGCCACTGTTTTGCAGGGGCTTACATAAGAGGAAAGTTATGGGAAACAGTATCAGGTTATAGGGGGTGTCAGGAAGTGGGTAAGAGAAGGATGATTGTGGCCATAAAGTTAGGGATCAGTTCATATACTCATTGTAATGTAGAATTGATCCCTCACTTTATATCCACAATTATACTAGTATAGAAAATGTTTTTATAATCATTTCGACCTAAGCAAGGCATTTACTGCCACAGTTTTGCAGGGGCTTATATAAGAGGAAAGTTATGAGAAAGAGTGACAGGTTATATAGGGTGTCAGGTAAGAGAAGGATGAGAATACTGATGGGAGTGGAGTGGACGGAAAAGGGATCATGAGAAAGAGGATGCAATTTAGTGAGATACGATATGACTATTGACTTTACATTTAAATTTCTGGAGATTGTAGCTGTCGGGGAACAAGTAAATGGGAGGGAATTCCACAGGCGGGAAGTGCGAGAAAAGAAGCTGAAGGAATAGAATTTGGGTTTACATTTTATTGGTTTCACAGTAAAAGGATGGACCTGAAATTTAGAAAAATGTTTATAAATTTATAGAAAAGGCAAGACAAATCTATGTTACGATGGTGTCAAAGGGATTTAAAGTCAAGACAGGACCAATTACATAATGTCCATCATATTTAACGAAACATGCATAAATATATTAAATACACAAAGATATATACAATGATATACACATACACACATCTATACACCGAAATGCTTGGAATCATTAATTTTCCTTTTTTCCGCTAATTTTCAATGGAGACAGTTCTTGGTCTATTTTTTAAGACCTGGAATTCCTATTAGTAGAGTTACGATAAAGATGCTCTTTTTGACAGAGCAGTTCAGATGAGTGGTTAATAATAGCAGCCGCTTCTTCTAATTAAAAGTTCCCTTTTAAGTACAATCACATTTTAACTGGGCGGGATGAAATACGAAGATTTAGTGAAATCTCCTGAGCAACCAACAACAATATTCTATTCTCTCCCGATGGCAAGAATTTATCGCTGGAAACTTTTATTTTTCAATAATTTTCTATTTTGCTATTAACATATTTAATAAGCATTGTTTTTAATTCTTTGAAGTAGCATTCGCTATCTTTTAAGAACTTAATTTAATTAAAAAAACCATTCACTGCTATTGATGTGAAATCCTATTTGTGAATAAATCATTATTCCAATTGAAACATTCCAATCGAGAAACAAAAATGGACTCGTCAGCCCCGATTTTGTTTTTTGGTTTCGATAATCATGAGGTAAAACAAATCGTTTCAACAGGGGAAATTTGTCGACGCGAATAAAAATTACGAACTACATAAAAGAAAAAATATGTTGTTTGGTTTTATGGGATATCAACCTCGGTGGTTCAATTATTGCCAACTAAATTTTATTTATTTATTTATTGCTGGCAATACCTTTTTCTTTCAACAATTTATTGTGGTTTTTACATAAGTTTTGTGGCTAGTAATACTTCTTTTTCTTTTCGAGTATCAAGATTCATTGGTATTTGTTTTTAAGGGTAGGGTCCCCAAGTCCTACACTGTTATTTAACTGGAGGAACCAAGGGTACCAGTGCTTAAGTGAATGCAGAGTATTCAACTGGAATTCGAACTCGGCTCACCGATTTCTCTTTCCAAGCCGATACCAACTGCACCACAACGCACATCCGTCACTAAACGCTTACAGCACCTGGCATTCCCAGGCGGTCACCCCTCTAAGTACTGACCAGATTCAACGTTGCTTGACTTCGGTGATCGAGCGAGAGCCCGTGTATTCAACGTGATATGGCCGTAAGCCAACAAAATACATTTAATTTCTGGTACGGAACAGAAGGATTTCGCCGGCATTTTTTTTCTATAATGACATGTCCCTTTAAGAGGTAGGCGAGCATCACTTCCCCACCTATTACGCTTCTTTATTTCCTGTGAATTGTCATGCGATCTAGAGAAACATACAAGTAATCGTTTCTCCTTATATTCTAAACGGGTTTCCCACACATAGATAAATAACTACCCAAAGCAAGAGTTTGGTTTGGTTTGTTTAACGGCATATCAACCCCTTATGGGTCATTTCATTTCATTTTCTAAGGAGTATTTTTTTTTTACTATTAAAGTCTATTCTGATATTTTTTATACTAAAATTTCATGCCTGATTTCATTTTACGATTAAAATCTATGACTGAAAATAATGTTTTTACTATTAAAATCCATTGCTGTGTTTCTATTAAAAACTTTTTGCCTGAATTTTTTTTTACTTTTAAAATCTATTCCTAGATTTTTTATTAAAATATCTTGCTAGAATATTTTTTCTGTTAAAATCTATTGCCATATTTTATTTTTACTATTAAAATCTATTGCTTGAATTTTTTTAGTATTAAAATTTATTGCTGGATTTCTTAACAATTAAGATCTATTGCTAAAAATTAATTTAAAAGTATTGCTGGATTTTTTATGATTAAGATGTATTGCTAAAAATATTTTATTATTAAATTCTATTGCTTTGATATTTTTATTATTGAAATTTATTGCTGGATGTTTTTACCATTAAGATGTATTGCTAAAAACGAATTTGTCTTTTACTGTTAAAATACATTCTTTGATTTTTTTAATATTACAATTTATCGCTTGATTTTTTTTAAAGATTTAGATCTATTGCTAAAAAAGAACTAACTTTTATTAATAAAATCTATTGCTTGATTGTTTTTAATATTAAAATTCATTGTTGGATTTTTTTAAAGTTCTATGGCTAAAATGTTTTTATTTTTACTATTAAAATCTACTGCTTGATTTTTTTAGTATTAAAATTTATTGCTAGATTTATTTTTTTTACAATTAAGGTCAATTTCCAAAAATGATTTTTTTTACTATCATTATCTATTGCTGATATTTATACGTTCATATTTTTCTGACACCATTTTGCTGTTTAGTAGTTGGGAGCCTAAGAGGTGCTACTACCACGAGTCAGGGTGAAGATGGGAACAATAAAGATGTAATTACAAGCTCCTCCAACCTCCTGGTGAGAGACCTTGCTGCCAAATGCAGTTATCTTCATACTTAGAACGACAAAGCTAGAGACCAAGGCTGACTGCATATCTGCGTGGCGGGAGGTGAAGCGTTTCCGAAGAGCTATTCTGTGAAGGGAATCACAACAGAGAAACCTGCAATTTGAATTTAGCTAACGGGTTCCATGTTTCTGAACCAACATCTGTTACACTTCGTCCTCTATGTGACATGTTCTTTCAGGACGTAGGCGATCACGGCCTTCCACGTCTCCCTATCCCTGGTGGCTCTTAGCACACTTTCTCCTGTTACCCGAACTAAACCCGCTCTGCCTTCCACCTGTCACATATGTTATCCACTGCTTACTACTGTCTTTCTTTCCCTCTATCTGCCCTTGTGAGCATCAGATTCTCGAAGCCCTTCATTCTCATTGCATGTCCCAGGAACTTTAGCTGTCTTTTCGTGATGCTCAGTATTAGTTTCCTTTTGTTTCAATCCTTTCCAAAACCTCATCATTGCTCACATGCTCGAGCCATGATATCCGCAACATCCTTCTGTAGAACAACATTTCAGTTACTTCAAGTTTTTCCTTAATCTTTGAAGATATTGTCCAGCATTCGCTGTCATATTGAAGAACAGACATCACAAAGCAATCCAGTACTCTCTTCTTTGTTTCTAGCAAAATTTTTCTGTCTTTCAAAACTCTAATCGCCATGCGAATTCTTCTTCGGATCTCAGTAACCCTACCCGCGTATTTAAACTTACCCACTACTTAACCATACTATAACCCGTTTATTTTATTCTCTGTTATCTCACTTTGTTTCTACTTTCAAAATTATTTGTTTATTACTTATTCCAAGATCATCGAAAATGAATGACTTTTGAATTAAGGAATGAATTAGGAATCAAATATGACTTTTTATTTCATGACTTTCAACTGGACTCCTAAATATAAAATCTTACAAACCATTGCACTCAAATATTTACAATCTCAGTAATATTTGAGGCACTTCCCAATATTTTATGATCTTTTCTCCCTGGAGTTGCGTCCACGTAAATTTAAGCTTGCTACTGGATTGGCATATAGGTCCCACATTTTTATCATAAAATAGTTAAATATAGCCGTCACTTCTACTCAAACAGTTTATTTTTTTCTCGTACTTTATACCCGTGGAACTCCTTTCCATTTAGTTTTTTCCCTGACAGGTACAATCTCCAAAAATATAAATGCAACGTCAATTGCCATATTCTATCTTCTTGAATCCCACGCATCATTTATATTTTTCTATGCCCCACGTACCCAGATGTTTCTCTCACTGTAGTCCCCTGCACACTAGTGACAGTTCCGCCTTGATTGAGGTAAAATAAAAAAAATCTCCGTAAAGGATTTAAATTCTCCTTGGAATATTTTTGCTGCATCAAGATTATGAGTAAATATTATTGCCTTCAAAATCATCATATGAAAACCAAGATTGGCGTGTTGTCTCAGATAATGTCACTTATTATGATTTACTATCTAGAAACAAAAAGGAGAGTACTAGATTGCAATGTGATGTCGGTCCTTCAATATGGCAGTGAATGTTGGACAATATCTTCGAAGATGAAGGAAAAACTTGAAGCAACTGAAATGTGGTTCTACAGAAGAATGTTGCGGATATCATGGGTCGAGCATGTGAACAATGACGAGGTTTTGGAAAGGAAGGAGACGAAAAGGAAATTAATACTGAGCATCAGAAACAGACAACTAATATTCCTGGGACATGCAATGAGAAAGGAGGGCTTGGAGAACCTGTTAATAACAGGCCACATACAGGGAAAAAGAGACAGGGGAAAGCAGCGAATAACATATTTGAAGGACCTGATCAGGGGGATGACGGAACGATGGTTTCATGGTGCAACAAGAGAAAGCGTGCTAAGAGCCACCAGGGATCAGGAGACGTGGAATGCCATGATCGCCTACGTCCCATAGTATACTTTAAAGATAGATGGAGATTATTCAGATAAGAAAAGAACTCTTCTGCCTTACTTCTAGTAGAAAACGAAGTAAACGTGTAATCAACATAAGAGAAATAACAGTAAGGTTTAGTAGTGTTCTAAAAAAGTTATTTCTCATAATAGGTGACAAAAATATTAACTATCAGATAACCCAACAAACTCCCTATCGCTACACTATCCAGCATTTGAGATTTCACTCGACTCAGTCGATTAAAAACGTGACTGGGCGATCAAATTTGTTGCTTTACTCGCCAGCGGTAGATTAAAAATAAAGGAAAATCTGATTCCTAAAAAGCATGCCTATGAAGATTCAGAAGTTACTTACAATGACCTACAATGATATTATTGAACTCTTGCTTTTGTCATCCCAGTCAGTGTAAACATTCGTTTAATTAACGCTTCCAGAGTGGAGCCAAAATATCTCTGTCGCCCAGATTGCTCACAAATTTTTAGAAACTCATTTGGAAAAATATTATCCTATATTTCCTCCCCTCTTACGAAAACTACAAAGAAACATTTGAAAGAAAGCAAAAAAATACACATACTTCTTTCAATCCCGCACCGAAAAACAAATTATACAACTTGCATAAAATTTACTTGTATAATACAAGTAAGTAATTTTTTTATAGAACATCTTTGAGAAAATCAGATTTGTTATTTTTTACTATCTATGAGATGGAGGTTGTAGTCAAACAGAAGAAAGAAACTACGAATTCATGTACCTCCACTCGAATGCCCAAAATAACGGCATATCATGATGTTAAAAGGGCTCAATCTTAATAAAAACAAAGTTTTATCATCAAAATGTTTATGATATTATTAAGAGGAAAGATCGAATTTTGTTATTATTTTTTTTAATTTATAAAATCCTTTCTAACGCGTTCGAAATTTTAATTAAAATTTCAGTTCTTGTTTTCCGTCAGCTATTCACGGTATGTTTACGTAAGGCAACTTTTAAGAAAATGGAGTTGGTCGAGTAAAATGATTTTAGGACGAGTAAATTTTCCCTTGTTCTCGACCGCCGGTCTAGAGTTCTTTTTCAGATCTCAAAGGCTATTCCATCCATCTGTTGATAAATACAATTATCGAAGCTAAAAGCGACAGACTGACGGGCCATCCCCATCAACTAAACAAAAACAATCTCAGGAAGAAAAGATGTAAGCTTTATGAGGCCTCGATACATAAGTCATCATAAATATCCACTGTTTTATCAATCGGGACATTTGTGTACAAACTCGATATATCAACCGAGACAAAACACTCAGTGTCGAAATTAGGTTTCAATTCACGCATAGAATCAGTGAAGTGAAACGAGCCAGCCACACAATATTCAATATAAAATAATAGAAACGGATCAAGAACGCCATTTAGCCAAAGTTAACTAAAAGCCATTTAGCCAAACTGTGCTGGACTCTGCCAAGCATAAATAAAACATGGCTTAAGTGGAACATCCTCTTTATGAATTTTCGGTAACCCATACATCAGAGGACGTTGGGAACCTACGGGACGAATAATATCATAAAAATCTTTAGACAGAGATTTTTCCTTGCGAAGTTCTAACAATCTCTTCTGTACTCGATTTTCTCTTCTTAGATCTCATCATAGCTGACGTCTTCTAATTTCTAAAATTTACTTCTTTTTTTATGTGCCCTTTCCTTTCAGAACTTAGGCGATCATGGCTTTCCACATCTCCCTATCCCTGGTGGTGCTTTCTCCTGTTACACCACGCAACCCTCATTCCGTCATCCACCTGATCAGGTCCTTCAAATATGCTATCCACTACCTTCCTCTGTCTCATTTTCCCTCTGTCTGGCCTGTTAGTATCAGGTTCTCCAAGCCCTCCTTCCTCGTTGCATGTCCCAGGAACTTTAGGTGTCTCTTCCTGATGTTCGGTATTAATTTCCTTTTCTTTTCCATCTTTTCTTGTCTGATGCTGTCTCACTATATATCTTACCCAGACAAAATTAAAAAGTAACACGACTAAAACCATCCTACCCGCTTCTATTAACTAAATTTTTAAAATCTCCATGGTTACATAATTATAAATCTTGAGGGAACCTTTTGACACACCTAAATGAATTTCTTCCAACTACCACTCCCCAATTTTATAAATAACCAGAAATCCGTCTCATACTTTCAAAAATAAATCGTTTTCACATATCACCTGAAGAGAAACAGTTTTGTTCTGAAACATGAAAAATTTTTGTAGTGATATTATGCTTTTTAAACCTCATACGATAATTTAAAATGCATAGCATTTTATTAACATAATCGGAATAATTTAATATTATCACCCCAGCACCTTTGTCGGGTCTGGTAATATAAGTATCTGCCTTTGCTTTTAACAACTGAATTGTTTGAAAGTGGTTCTTCTGCCATACGAAACTGGAAGAGTCAAAACAGGAATTAGCAAAAATATATGCTAAGTCTTCAAGCCTTCAGACTAAGCAACTTCTCCTCAAAACAAGGCAGATGCTTAAATTACTAAGAAAATTGCTGAATAACTCAACTTTTTCTATTTTCTTGGGGGAATACAAAAGTCTAATCCCCGGGACAGGACAATTTTGTCAGCATCGGACAAATTAATAATATGTCTGCCCGTAACAACATATAAAACAAATTTCTTTTTAATTAAGAAATCCAAATAAGCTAATTTTCTATCTCTGGTTCTGTTACCACCCCCTATATATATAGCGACTCTGACTGACACCAAATCAGTCGAGTTTCGATTTCTGCCAGAAGCAGGTGGATGTGTCTACCACACTGATGAGCTGTGATACAGCGAAATAGGCTTGTATGTGGATGGCTAATATATATATATATATATATATATATATATATATCCGGGTGAATACAGAACAAAGAAAGAATTCTTACAACGTCCAAAACATTAATGTAAAACAGTGCTCCATGTTCTAAAATATAATTTATAATATATATATATATATATATATATATATATATATATATATATATAAAATGAATTAGTTGAACATTACTTTTGATCGATACTCGTATTTAAGTAGATATTCTGTTTATAATCAAACAGTATTATATACTTATTTCTACCGGCCTGATTAGTTACGATTAATTTTTGTGATAGGTTTAATTTAACTTCGTTTAGACTGATCGTCATTCGTGCCCGAAAGACGCGCCAGATCACATGGTGTCTTCTGCTATGTGGATAGGGGTCGCAGCTTCGAATCCTGCCGAATGATACACATTTTCGATACAAAAATTTATCGTAAATAATCAGGCCTGTTTGATTATAAATAGAATTGCTACTTAATTACGAGTATCGATCAAAAATAATGTGCAAACAAATCATTTCAAATTGTCGTTTGTTTATAACCTATTTCATTAATCTTTGTCATATATATATATATATATATATATATATATATATATATACTCGGTCGAGTTTTGGTCTGAAACATGAAAAATTTGTGTAGTGATATTATGCTTTTATAAACCATTGTGGGTTTTTAATCTACGTGTTCTTTTACTTTTCTGTAATATATATATATATATATATATATATATATATATATATATATATATAAATGCAAACTTATCACTATACTCGTTTCTAAAAACCCTCCGCGTATATACGCGGAAGGAAAAAATGGTTGCAAAAAAAGAAAGAGCTAAGCACATGAACACCAGCCAAAGTGATTTTGACCAAGCCAGTACGTAGCCCAAAGAAAAAATCCGAGACGAGTAATCAATAACAAAAAACGCTCAATACTTAAGTAGAGCAGAATATAATATAATATATATGTTAATATAAGTAGGGTATATATATATATATATATATATATATATATATATATATATATATATTAAAGGTTTATTTGATTGTAGAATTCTCCAAAACACTGTATTTCAAACCTGGAGAGAAAAAAGAAAAAATCTCTCCTGTTTTTGACAAGAAAATGATGGGAATTCACATATATTATAGGATTTTCTGGGGAGTAGTGTCTGCCTACGCCCATAAAAATGCATGACATTTAAAAAGCTTTCTCATCATTATTTTCAAACTGGAATAATTTCATGATTTAGAAATAATTTAGAAGTATTTTAATGATAAAAACGTCTAAAATTACTTCAGGTAAGATTTTATTCGGAATAATTTTGTTCCTGCAACCCATTAGAACCGGAAATGTATCGCAAGTACTTCAACAATGTGGAGTCTCTTGGGCAAGCTGACCTGTCGGAACTTGTCTCTTTTCAAAATGGCTTTGAATTTAATTTTCTTTTTGCTAGATTGGTTATCGCATCAAAACAATAAAGCCCAGTGTGCCCTGCTATTGAAACCACAGCTGGCGAAAGCTGGTTTCATGCCTTTTCCAAAGACATCAACATAAAATGAACGAAACCGAATTAAGCTGGGACTGAACACAGAAATCCAATTCCAGGCAGATAAGTTACGCTGTACACGCCGTCTTCGTCAGGAAAAATGATTGTTATTTTAAGCGAAACGATAAAAAAAATTGTCATAGCGAAGCACGCATTTCGAAAGTTGAATAGACTATTGGGAGATAAGATTTCGTTGGAAACAAAAAAACGAGTACTTGACTGTGATGTAATATCTGTAATTTTATATGGTGGCGAATGCTGAGCAATCTCCTCAGTGCTGAAGAAGAAATTCGAAGCAGCAGAAATGTTGTTTTACAGATGGATGCTTAGGATGACACAGACCGAACATGTGAGCAACGACAAGGTTTTGGAGAGAATGCAAAGGAAAAGGAAACTTATACTGCATCAGGAAGAAACAGCTGATGATTTTTCGTCAACTAATGAGGAAGAAAAACATAGAGAATCTAATACTAACAAGGCGGTTAGAGGGAAAGAAAGATGGAGGAAAGCATCACGAGGCATACTTGATGGGCTTGAGCAAGTAAATGGTGGAGCGAGGTTTGGGAGACATATCAAAAGGAAAAATGTTAAGAGCAACAAGGGATAGGGGTAGTTGAAAGTCTATGACCGACTACGTCCTGAAAGGACACGGCGCATAAAGAAAAAGAACTATTCGACTTCTTGAGCTATCAGTAATGGCAGCCAGATATTTCTGGTCATTTTCCAAAGTACAAAAATAACAGGAGGCATAAAAAGGGCGAAAGGAAGACAATGGAACGTTTGAGGGAGAAACCTGCATCTAACTCGATTTATGCTTGGTTGCATTGGTTGAAATTGGGCAAACTTCTAAATGTTGAGCGTCTGTAGCGTTTGTTATAATCTTCCGCCCAAGAGAAGGCGATATTCAACTCCTATGAATATTTGGAACACTTCGTACGTGGATAATTCGCTTAAAATTGGTTTGGACAGAAGGATAAGGGAATTTTCTCAGATGAAAGTTTTCATGCGTTTTCCTATTCCTGCAACCGATGTTGCCAAGCGACGGGCTTGTTGCGCAAATAATACATTTGGCGCAAGTGAACAGCGAATGTGTTAATCACGTTTTTCGTGGAAACGGAGATTCGTTGTATTCGAGGCGTTTTAGTATTTTTTTTTCTGTTAAAAAGGAAAGAAACGTTTTTATAATGAAACGTTAGCCACGAAGGCAAGTGGCCATAAGATTTTCAATAAATGCTTACGCACATTTTGTTTCTTGTATATATTAAAGAAATATGCACATCAATAAATATTAAAGGAATTTATGACTGGTTTATTGAAGGATTATAAGTTACTTCTCTGTTCCATTAGTTTTTGAAACTGGAGACAATGTATCCATTTTCAAAGTACTGATTTTATATATATATATATATATATATATATATATATATATATATATATTATTGGTATATATAATAAAACCATTTTTCACCGAGTTGTCGTGTTTTGTTTATAGTAACTTATCAGGCGATTTACAGTTACAAGAGTTAGGGAATTATATATATATACATATATATATATATATAGATATAGATATATATATATATATATTCCATTTGTAAACGAGTTCTTACAAGACCTAGGTTTTTATCATGAGTGGTGTCTTCAGGCGATTTTTAACTGATTTTAAAGTATTTTCTTTTTAAGAACGCTTACGTAACGGTGTTTTAATTTTTATCTTTTTGAGCGCTCACGTGGCAGGGAATTTTTGAACGCGCAGTTTTTCAAATTAAAACGAATTATGGCGCTTTCATCCATGGTTGTATGAACATAATAAGTATTTTTTTGCCATAATGAAAATACCTATTAATTTCATACAACCATGGATAAAAACGCCAATATTCATTAAAAAAAAAACACCGTTACGTGAGCGTTCTTTAAAAGAAAAACGGTAAAATCAGTTATTGCAAATCGCTTGAAGACACCACATGGTAGAAACCTAGGTCGCGTAATAACTCGTTTACAAATGTAAAATATTCAAAACTTCTACAATGTAATTGTATTGAACATTTTTTTAATACTAATATGCACTGGTCTAACCCAATTGTGACCAAAAACTAAGTATTAAACAATCAATCAATCAATCAATATATATATATATATATATATATATATATATATATATATATATATATAAAAACATTGTAACAACCATTACAGTATATATATATATATATATATATATATATATATATATATAAACTTATTTGTAAATGGAACTTTGTCTCTGTGTGTGTATATGTGTGTGTGTGTGTCCGTTACTTATAGACTGAACCGATTTTCTTGAAAAATTACACAGTTGTACTATAAGCGTCTGCGAGTGTTCTTAGCTAGGTTTTGTGTCGAGGTACCCCCAATAAATATCGAAAATCGATAATCGAAAAAATCGGGTTATAGAAAGTCCGATTTTAATCCAATTTGATTCACTCATAGACAAAGACATAAGAAACGATATTCAGAAGTTTCAAGGTTGCAGTTTTACAATAGTTCAGAAAATCGATAATATATATATATATATATATATATATATATATATATATAAGGCAAGATCTGTTTGTATGTTCTTTATACAAATCCACAATTTTTTATCCGATTCTCACCAAACTTCACACAAATATTCTTTAGGCTGAGTCTGAGCTCCAAGACCATGCATTCGTTTTAAAGCTTTCATTACACTCGAACAACGCCGGGCTATACTGCTAGTTTTTTTTTATATATCAAGAAGAATTTCAAAGAAAAAATAACGCAAAAATGTTTAAGTGCTGATAAGTGGCTTGTATTTGTGAGTAGATAATTGAATAAAATGTCGTTTTATTTAAGAATATCAGTCAGTTAAATGTCGTACGTGATACACGCTTTGGCGATCATGTCTCGAAAGAAGCAATACCGACTGGTCAGAAGACTTTACCGTAGTAGGTTACCATTATTTTCTACGGTAAAATGGTTACCAGCCAAGGTTATTGAACACAATCTGTTCTGTAAGTCCATATCTTGAGGGAAAAGATGAATTAATACCTTTCCTAAAGGTATTTGCACGTAAGTGAATGCGACTTATTCAACTGGAATTCGAAATCGGCTACCCGATTACTCATACCGAGCTGATATCCACTGCACCACTACGCAGGCAAAGTAATTATGTATAACTCAACCTAATAAATTAAAAGGCCATTGCATCTTTTTTTCTAAATATTTATTATCACCTCATATTTATTATCATATTATATATTGATTCTCGTTAAAAATAGAGGTGTGCATTTATTGTGGCTGTTCTCAATAAAGAGTCATCAGCAGGAAAACAGTTCTTCTATGTGCGGTGTCCTCTCATGGTTTTCCACATCACCCTATCCATAGTGGCTCTTAGCACTCTTTCTCCTGTTACCCCACCCAAACCCATCTCTGACATCCACTTGCTCAAGTTCATCAGGTATGTTTCGTGTTGCTTTTCTCTGTTTCTCTCTTTCCCTCTGTCTGACCTGTGAGTATCAGATTCTTCAAGCCTTCCTTCCTCATCACATGTCTCAAGAACTTCAGCTGTCTTTTCTTGATGTTAAGTATTTTTGCTTTATTATAATCGTGTCGCCCCAAGCAAGGCATTTTACTGCCAGTGTTGAGGAGGGGGTTACATAGGAGGAAAGTTATGAGAAAGAGTGACAGGTTATAGGGGGTGTCAGAAAGTGGTTATACGAAGGATGAGAATACTGATGAGAGTGGAGTGGACGAAGAAAAGAGCATGAGAGAGAGAATGCAAGTTAATGAAATAGGAGAAGACTATTGATTTTACATTTGAATTCTTGCTAATCTTGTGGCTTTAGTAAATTCATATACAGAATGGTACCAGTGAGCCAAGTTCATCTGAGCAGAAGCCGTGAAAGTATTTGTAGAAGAGACACAGGGAAGCCACATTGGGCCGGTGAGAAAGCGACTGTATCCGAGCTGCCAAGTTGGGATCGATCACATTACAGATTCTCCGTTGGATTTTGTCAAGGATTCCTTGCTGGATAGCCAGAGGAACCCGAACAGATATGGCATCAGTATTCAATACATGGGCGAATGGTAGATTTGTATACCTGCAGGATTGTTTCAGACGGGGAAAATTCCTGGCCCTGCACAGTGAACCGACCTAGTTTCCTTTTCGTTTCCATTCTCTCCAAAACCTCATCGTTGCTCACATCTTCAGTTCATGATATTCTCAGCATCATTCTCTTGAACTACTTTCGGTTACAATGTTAGAAATTAATGTGACGTGTTTATTTAGTCACTTAACACTAGAAAAATATGTTTGACAGAAATAAAACATCAAAATAAACAGATTACGATTGACACAGCAAATATTTCATTTATAAATATTTTACCCGACTCTCAGGATGTAATCGGGGACGATAAAAGAAAGTATTCTTTGTATTTTGCTGTACATTTTGGTGACATTTAACTTTTTTTTTTAATCCATAAAATGTCAGATCATCTTAGACACTTGCTTCTTCTGTGATTGTTACTGAAATCTTTAGTCAATAATTGCGACAAAAGTCTCTTTCAGTTTGGAAGAAAAAGAAACATTACTTGCTCACAAAAAAATTTAAGATGTTAATCCAAACACGCAATAAGCACAAAGAATACCTTGCTGCTTTTTGCCAAGCGACCTTAAATGCACTCGTAAAAGTAAACAAAACTGTTAAAAATAAATACGCATTTGTGTGTAGCTACATATATATATATATATATATATATATATATATATATATATATATATATATATATGATAATCGTGTTGCCACAAGCAAGACATTTTACTGCAACTGTTGAGCAGGGGTGACATAAGAGTTAAGTTATATGAAAGAGTGACAGGTTACAGGGGATGTCAGGAAGAGGGTAGGGGAAGAATGAGAATAACGATGAGTGGAGTGAACAAAGAAAGGAGCATGAATATATAAAGAACCTTACCCTGACGTGGGACGACATCATAATGGTGTCCATACTAAACTTCGAAGTCGATATGAATCTTCTCAGTTAAGTGACAAACTTTTGAGCATTAATCCTATATATATATATATATATATATATATACATATATATATATATATATATACTCTAGAAATTGTTTTTAGATATTCTACAACTTCATGGGCAATACGTATTTCGCAGCACGAAAAAAGCCGCTCGTTAGACCCAAAAGATACAACAGTTGTGTCTTTTTTTGATCAGACGAGCAGCTTTTTTCTTGCTGCAAAATACGTATTACCCATGAAGTTGTAGAATATCTAAAACATTTTCTAGATTTTATTACTCTGTTAAATTAAATAAATAAATTTAACATTGAGATCTTATTTCGTCTCT
Source organism: Ascarosepion bandense (assembly GCA_037127315.1). Lineage (NCBI taxonomy): Eukaryota > Metazoa > Mollusca > Cephalopoda > Sepiida > Sepiidae > Ascarosepion > Ascarosepion bandense. The sequence goes on from JBBBDQ010001969.1 coordinate 212,323, forward strand.
CTCGGAATTTACCTGACTTAAATACCAAATATTCGACGTTATATATATATATATATATATATATAAATAAACAAATAAACGTTGTTCCAAGGAGAAAATTGGTATAGAAAAAAAGTACGAGAAGCGGTGAACGTTTTGTTTAAAGTGTATATTTATTGTTTTTATTATTATTAATATTACTTGTTTTTTGCGTAGTATATTAAGTGTACATAATGGTATTTCTGGCGCTACATGTGTTTCGAGTCTAAAGTTGGCCTTCTTCAGACGAATTAACTTGTGACTTTACATATCGAAATGCGTTTGTTTTGATAATGGCCAAACTATCAAGTATAACTAGAAATCAGTGGTGAGCAGGTCAGAAAGTTCATATACGTGCGCGTTTGATTTTTTGTTTTTGTTTTATTTTTTCTTTCACACTCGCATGTTAAGTCTCATCTGTCACCATTTGTTGGTCATCATTTTTTTTTTTACACTGACATGCGAAATTTGATTGTTTTCAGCGATTTTGATTCAATTCTACTCTACGGGTCATCTAGTTCTTTTTGTTGTTTTTGGAATATTATTTTGCAACGGTTCAGGAATGTTTCATTTTTTTGTTTTTTGTTTTGTTGATCGTGTTTGGATCTAGTGTATCTGTATGTGTGTTTTTTTTATGTTTTTTATGTTGTTTTGTTGAGGCAAGGCTTGTATTTCTTTATAAATATTTCTTGCTGCAATATGAGCGTGTCATAATCTGCATTTTGGTAGATAGGCATTCCACTGAATTTACTTCCACTACATTCGTGTAAACGTTGGGAGACTAACCATTAACAGGAAATTGTACGTCTCCCGAAGTGCGAGTGTGAATAAACAAAACAAACTCGCACGTATATGAACTTTCTGACCAGCTCACCACTTATCTCTAGATATACATGATATTTTGGCCATCCGAAAAACAAACGGATCTCGATATGTAAAATGTCACAAGTTTATTTGCCTGAAGAGAGTAAACTTTAGACTGGAAATAAACAAATCGTTCACGTCTTCTCGCACTTTTTCTTATATATATATATATATATATATATATATATATATATATATGGTGTTGAGTTTTGATAATGTTTAGATTCAAGGTTGTTTTCCCAGTGATTTTAACGAAAGAAATGTAATTTGGCGAGCAGGTTTTTTATTGCAAAGTCCTCGATATCCGGGTGGCGATAGAGCGTTGATAATTACAAAGAATTTGTTACTATATATATATTGTGTATTTGGGTAACAGTCTCTCTTTTATAAAGGTTTCATTAAAATGAGAGTTAAACAATTTTTCATTTGTTCGTAGACCTTTTTTTCTTTTCGGAACTCAAATTATATAAAAATTGTTCAAAGATTTTGTCATATATACTGGTGTAGAAATTTATGTTCGCATGTTTTGACAGGGAAAGCCTCAGCAAGGTTGTAGCCTGGTATGTTATTATTAATTGAATATTGATCTGAATATTTTTGTATAATGTGTGTACCCTGCCGTGAAAAATGACGGCAGAATATTTGAGAGGATTATCTTGATTTTTTTATCGTTTCACACCAAACAAAATGAGTACTGGCACTGGTGCGCAGGGGGTTATATAAAAGGAGAGTGATGAGAAAGAGGAACAGGTCATAAGGGGTGTCTTCAAATCTTCAAATGCGTAAGAGAAACATTGATGTGAAGACAGCTGCATCAGAATAGAGAGGAAAAGGAGAAGGTATAGGGCTGTCGGGGAAAGGATGGGAATCAAATATATATATATATATATATATATATATATATATATATATATATATATATATATATACGCTCTCACACCCTGATGGAGCACTCCTGGAAGAATGGTAAACTTTGAAAAACAGTAGCTACTCTGGCATCTACGCACCGTTTATTCAGCAATGAATTAGAACAATCTCAGCTATTGGGCATGTATAATAGAACAATCTCAGCACTGGGCGTGTATAATGATGATATACACGCTAAAAAGTCTGACTACTCCTACTGAGAGCCCGTAGCTGACGCCACTTCGGTCGGGTTTCAATCCTGGGAAAAAAGGAAATCGGCTGTCTACTCGTACTGATGATACAGTGAAACAGATCTGTCTGCGGATGACTATATACATATATATCCACTGTTTGAATGCGCTAACTTTTTGTCTCTGTTAAAAGGGTTCCGGTGATGTGGTTTTCTTCTTTGTTATTTAGTGAAGTTCTTTATAGCATTCTTTATAGCTTTTATTTCCGAAAAGACAGCTGTATACAGGTTGTAAATAGACAGCACGCATAACATCCATATTGAATCAATAATATGACGAGGCTGTTTAAGTAGATCTAAGTGTCACGAGAATTCATGTCATTATTTTAGTTTTCTATCATGCCCCGACCTTGTTCAGGTGCTAGGATTTTAGAACCGAACCCTTTATTACAACCACTGGGGTGTATAATTCTCAATCCTTGCACAGTAATGGCTCGATTGGAAGTAATGACTGCAAATTACATGTTACTCACAACTCTTCGTTGGTTAGTTCCTGTGAAAGGAACTAACTAACGTCTATATCCACTGGACCATGTGTCCTTAAGCAACAACTGAATTATTGGGACTTATAAACCTAATGTCCAGTAATCCCTTTTTTACCAGAGTTCATATTGCAATTTTTTGATGTTAATGGTTTTCTCTCGTATTTTTGTTGTTAATGATTTTCTCTAGTATATTTTTACCAGAGCTCATATTGTAATTTTTGACACTAGTGATTTCCTATGGTACTCCGTATTACTGCTTCCCATTAAGTGTTCATCTGTCTGTTTAGTCAGCTTTAGGAGATTTTTGAAGCCTTCAGCATAAAATAAATTTTAAGTTTATGTAGTTTCCAGTGGCGTTCTCTATCTATTATTTTAACTTCATCCCATAGGTATTCTGCAAGCCATCAGTTTAGAGATCAGTTTGTGCATATGCTGATTCCTTAAGTTTACGTGTAAAGCTCAGGTATGTTCCCCATCTATTATTTTAACTTCATCCCATAGGGATTTCATGCTGGACGGCTTAGGAGATTTTTGCCCAGTATATGCTGATTCTCGTTTACGTAGTTTCCAGTGCATAAGTTCTCTATCTATTATTTTAACTTCATCCCATAGGGATTTCTATGCTTGGACGGCTTAGGAGATTTTCAGTTGCCCACATATGCTGATTCCTTAAGCTTACGTGTAGTTTCATGCTCCTCATCTATTATTTTACTCATATCCCATAGATTTATGCCTGGACTATTTAGAGATTTTTGCCTAGCATATGTGCTGATTTCTTAAGTTTACAGTTTCAGTGGCGTTCTCTATTCATTATTTCAACTTCATCCCATAGGGATTTCCTTGCGCTTGGACGGCTTAGAGATTTGAAGCCTAGCATATGTGCTGATTCCTTAAGTTTACGTAGTTTGGGTGGCGTTTCTATCTATTATTTTAACTTCATCCCATAGGAGTTTCATGCTTGGACGGCTTAGAGATTTTTTGAAGCCTAGCATATGTGCTGATTCCTTTAAGTTCTACGTAGTTTCCAGTGGTGTTTCTATCTATTATTTTAACTTCATCCCATAGGGATTTCTATGCTTGACTTGGTTTAGAGATTTTTAAGTTTCAGCATATGTGCTGATTCTTTAAGTTTTTATAGTTTCCAGTGGCGTTTCAGGATCTATTATTTTAACTTCATCCATAGGGATTTCTATGCCAGACGGCTTAGGAGATTTTTGAAGCCTACATATGTGCTGATTCCTTAAGTTTACGTGTTTGTATGTTCTCTATCTATTATTTTAACTTCATCCCATAGGATTTCTATGCTCGATTTGGCTTAGGAGATTTTTTAAGCTCAGCATATGTGCTGACTCTTGTTACAGTTTCCAGTGGCGTTCTCTATCTATTATTTTAACTCATCCTTAGTGATTTCTATGCTTGGACGGCTTAGGGAGATTTTGGAAGCCCAGTACATGCTGATTCTCAAGTTTACGTGTAGTTTCCAGTGGCGTTCTCTATCTATTATTTTAACTTCATCCCAGACAGGATTTCTATGCTTGGACGGCTTAGAGATTTTTGAAGCCTGGAAATACATGTGCTGATTCCTTAAGTTTACGCAAAGGCTTCAGTGGCGTTCTCATCTATTATTTAACTTCATCCCACAGATTTCTTATGTTTACTATTTAGGAGATTTTTGAAGCCTAGCATATGTGCTGATCTAAGTTTACGTAGTTTCCAGTGGCGTTCTCTATCTATTATTTTGAACTTCATCCCATAGGGATTTCTATGCTTGGACGGCTTAGGAGATTTTTGAAGCCTAGCATATGCTGATTCCTTGCTTTATGAAGTTTCCAGTGGTGTCTTCATCTATTATTTTAACTTCATCCCAGATAGGACTTTGCTTGGACGGCTTAGGAGATTTTTGAAGCTCAGCATATAAAGACCTGGTTTACATGTAGTTTCCAGTGTATGTTTCTGTCTATTATTTTAACTTCATCCCATAGGGGCGGTGATCCCGTTTCTCCCTCTAACAAAGATGAGGTCAAATAATGTAAATACTGTTTCCTACCTTGTTCTTTTTTTTGTCATTTTGTCAAATTCCGATCCATATATTCAAGTCACATATAAGTAAGTACTTACTGCTGAAAAGATAATTTTCTAGTAAGGGTAAAACTATGTAACTGAAAGGATCCTAAAGCAATAACAAAACTCCAGTTCATAGTGACTGCATTTATAATAAAATGAAATTGTGAAAAAGTATGAAACATGTCGAGGTCTTCAAGTGTAGCAAATTAAGGGATGCGTTAGTGGAAACATAAAAAGAACTCATGCTAAGGAAAACAAAAGAAAAAAAAAAGCAAAGGAAGAAATAGAAGCTGAAGGAAATTCCCGACCTAATGAAGAAGAAACATTACATAATGGTAAGAAGGGGTACAAAATGTATTAAGCTGGATAAAAACCATCTAGACGTAAGTGCAAGCAGGTAAAAAAAAAAGGGACAGCTAAATGGGAAATGTGCAGTAGCCGAACAAAACAAGAAGACAAATGCAGCGCATGCGCACAAAAAGATATAAGAAATAGAAACATCTACATTTGTATGCAATCTACAAAAATGGATGTCAATAAATGAAAAAGAAGTCCCAGCAATAATGGAAAGAGTACAAGAAATAAAAATTCCACGGGAGCGAAAGATGAGACTACAAAATACGCGTAACATATTAGGATTCTTGATAATCTTCTTTTTCATCTATATACCGTGTTCCTTCAGGACTTGTGTGATCATGGCCTTTCACATCTCCCTATCTCTTGTAGCTCTTAACAGCCTTTCTCTTATTACCTCTCCCGAACCCTGTTAAGACTTCTTCTTCTTCTTCTTCTTCTTCTTCTTCTTCTTCTTCTTCTTCTTCTTCATCTTCTTTTATGTGCCGTGTTCCTTCACGACATGGATGATCATGACCTTCCACATTTCCATATCCCTTATAGCTCTTAACACCCTTTCCCTTGTTCCTCTTCTTTTATGTGCCGTGTCCCTTCAGGACGTAGGCGATCATGGCCTTCCATATCTCTCTATTTCTTGTAGCTCTTAACAGCCTTTCTCTTTCTAATCCTCCTAAAACCCTATACCGCCATCCATTTGCTCAAATCAACCAAGTATGTCATGCATTTCTTTCCCCAGGCTCTTTTTTCCTCAGTCTATCCTGCGGGTATCAGATTCTCCAAACCCTCCTTCCCAATTATAAATCCCCATGAAACCTCAGCTGTCTTTTCCTGATGTTAAGTATCAATTTCCTTTCGTTTCCATCCTCTCGAAAATCTCATCGTTGTTAACATGTTCGGTCCATAGTATCCTCAGTATCCTTCTGTAGAACCACAGTCACTTCAACTCTTTCCCTTATCTTTGATGAGATTGTCTAGCATTTGTTTCCATATTGAAGAACATACATCATATAACAATCCAGTATTTTTTTCTTTGTTTCTAGCAAACTTTTTCTGTGACTCAATTCTCTACTCAACCTTTGGATGAATCCTTGGACATGCCAATTCGCCTTCGGATCTCAGTGTCACTCTTTTCGTACTCTGTTAGAACACTTCGCAGGTATTTAAATTTATGTGCCTGCTTGATTTCACTATCCCGGACATTTTGAGCTCCTCTTGTTACTGATGAAGAAGCAATTAGTTTTTCTTGTAGTTTATATTTATTAATTTCTTACCGCTTTATTCATCTATCTTCTGCAGGAGGTCTTGTAGTTAACTTTCCGTGTTTGCTATCAGCACTGTATCATCTGCGTATCTTATATTGCTCAAATTGTGAACGCCAATGACGGATCACAACGACATCACATGTGATCCGTCATTGGTGTCCACAATTTGAACAATATAAGATACGAAATGTGGTTCTACAGAAGGATGCTACGGATATCGTGGACTGAGCATGCAAGCAACGAGGAGGTGTTGGAAAGAATGGCAACAAAAGGAAATTGATGCTGAGCATCAGGAAGAGACAACTGAAGTTCCTGGGACATGCAATGAGGAAAGAGAACCTGGAGAACCTGATACAGACTGGTCAGATAGAAGGAAGGAGAGACAGAGGAAGGCAGCGGATAATATATTTGCAGGGTCTGATCAGGTGGATGACGGAAAGGGGGTTGTCAGGAGCAACAGGCTCAAACATACTAAGAGCCACAAGGAATAGGGAGACGTGGAGAACCATGATCGCCTACGTCCTGAAGGGACAGGGCACATAGAAGAAGAATAAGAAGATACGATGATACAGTAATATGGCAGTGAATGTTGGACAATATCTTCGAAGATGAAGGAAGGACGTGAAGCAACTGAAATGTGGTTCTATTAAAGAATGCTGCGGATATCATGGATATCATGGACCGAGCATGTGAGCAATGACGAGGTTTTGGGAACGAAAATGAAAATTAATACTGACCATCAAGAAGAGACAAATCAAGTTCCTGGGACATGCAATGAGGAAGGAGCGCTTGGAGAACCTGATACTAACAGGCCAGAGGGAAAAAGAGACAGAGGAAAGCAGCGAATAACATATTTGAAGGACCTGATCAGGTGGATAACGGAACGAGAGTTGCATAGTGTAACAGAAGGTGTGCTAAGAGCCATCAGGGATAAGGATATGTGGAAAAACATGATCGCCTACGTCCTGAAAGGACAGGGCACATAAAAGAAGAAGAATGACGGATCCTGAAAGGAATTGTAGTTCTATCAGAATTGTCTCGTTGAATAGATCTGGTAGGAAGACACATCCTTGTCTTACACTCGTTTCTATTTTTGTATATCTGCTGAACTGATTTCCTGTCCGTATGCACGCGGTTTGCTTTGTGCAGCAACTAACAACAAATTATTCTTCAATTTGCTCTTTTGGGCGGGGGAACTTGGATGATCCTGATCTTCCAAAAAACTTATCCCTTGTAGCACTTAACAAACTGTGTCCCATTGCCAAATATTATATACATTCAGTAGCCCATTGCTGTCCTGTGCTGTCGTTTGTGCCTTCGAAGCGACCTGTAAGTATCAAATTTTATAAATCACGTAAGAATAAATAATCGTTAAGATACTAATATACAGGGACCATAGTATAATTAAATCTTAAGTATAGGAAAAAATATGGCGTTGATGAAGCGGCCATAAAAATAAATTTACTTTTCATGTTCAGAATTTTCTTAGAATGAGCAAAAGACAAACAAAAATACGTATATATGTGACGAATAGGAAATTAAGAATTAAAATCAACTTTTTTCTTCACTTTTACAAAAGTTCACAAATAGAGAAAGGATTGACCATGTGCTTAAAGAAAAAGTTGAAACCGGATTTCGCAAGCAGATATTGAATTGATTTTCCGACCAATGGAAGCGATTTGCAAGACTTGAGAAGACTCAGCAATCCAGTGCGAAAAATCTAAAATACTATAAAAGGCTCCGGTCAGCTTCAGTCAGCCAGATGGAAGCAGGAGAGACGACAAGCTAAAATGTGACAAGGCAAAAATTTCAAGTCGACCGGGACATAAGATAAAGTCGCACAGCGTTCTCTTTCTCCTTCTCTTTCGTGTGCTGATTCCTTTTACTTCTTCTTCTCCATTTAAAGACATTCCTGCCAAACAAACGCTCATACATACACACATACGTACGCATAAACTACTACGAACTTTACCCTTAACTTCTTAATAATGTTACTAATTGCATATTAAATTCTACAACTTATGTTATACTTTTCATTAATAAATTTCTATTTTAACAATCAAAAATACATATTTTTTTTATTTTTCCACTATTCCATACTCTTCCACACAAATACACAATGTGGAATTCGCTCCCATATTCTTGCTTTCCTGACGACTACAACCTCCAGAAATTTAAATGCAAAGTCAATACTCATTTACTAACCACTGGACTCTAGCTCTCTCCCCTCCCCTGTATAACCTTCCCTTTCTCTCCACCTATGTATCTGTCATCGCACCTGCTTTCTCAGCTTTCTTTTGCTCCTTTCTAACTAGTTTGTACTCCTCACTCTTTTCTAATTAATCTTTTTACAGTTATGTAGCCCCCCCCCCCCAGCTCATCAGTGGCATTTCTGCCTTGAAATGATTAAAAAAAAAACAACCAACTACAACCTGCCCACAAACAAACTTCTGATGAAAACCTTCTGATAATTTTGATGATGAAAACCTTCGGATAATTCTGGATAAAACTTGTAAGTTGTTGGAATTTCGGTTAGTATAACAGAAAGCCGAATTAAGAAGACATTAACTATCTCCCTGTAGCTACATATCTCATAACTTTTAAACATTCAGTCTATAAATTGTAAAGGGTGAGTTTGTAGTATCAAAAATATATTTGAAGTCTCTAATATTAGTGGCGATCGTACTTTCTATTGATAGAATCTGTAGTATCTAAAAAATAATTCGATAACGTATGACTAACTTCAGTGATTCTCGAACAATCTGTTGAGAAAATTTGCAGTATAAAATGTCATTCGATAATGTAAGACTATAACGTCAGTGTCTTTCGAACTTTCATTGTGTTAATCTGTAATTATAAAAATGGCTTTCAATATATAAGCCCTTTTTCTTTCATTTCCTTTCGAACCATCTAATGGCTGAATTTGTAGTAATCGATAAAATACGCGTATAACCTTAGCGGATATCAAACATTCCATTGGGTGACTAGTATTGAAAATGTTATTCGATCTAGCAAGCCTGCATTAGAAGTGACTCACAAACCTTCCATTGGGTGCGACTGACAGTATTGAAAATGTTGATGAATCTAGCAAGTGCTGCATTGATGACTCTCAAACCTTCTATTGGGTGACTAGTATTGAAAATGTTATTCGATCCTATGAAGTCTATTTTGCACATTAGTGACTCTCAAACCTTCCAATTTAGACTAGTATTGAAAATGTTATTCGATGTAAGAGTCTGCATTAGAAACAACAAACCTTCCATTGGGTGACTAGTATTGAAAATGTTATTCGATCTAGCAAACCTGCATTAGATCGTAAATATGACAACTTCTATTGGGTGACTAGTATTGAAAATGTTATTCAGTGTAAGTCATTAGATAATGACTCTCCAAACCTTCTATTGGGTGACTGATATTGAAAAATGTTATTCGATCTGGAAGTCACAAGTAGAAGTGACTCTCAAACAACCTACTGTTGGGTGACTAGTATTGAAAATGTTATTCGATCACAACGAGTCTGCATTAGAAGTGACTGTAAAACCTTCTATTGGGTGACTAGTATTGAAAATGTTATTCGATCTGGAAGTCTGCATTAGAAGTGACTCCTCAAAACCTTCTATTGGGTATTGTTATTGAAATGTTATTCGATCTAGCAAGTCTTATAGTGACTCTCGAAACCTTTATTGGGTGACTAGTGTTGAAAATGTTATTCGATCTGTAAGTCTGCATTAGATGTGACTTTCTCAAACCTTCTATTGGAGTGTGGTATTTGAAAATGGTATTCGATCAACAGAGTGGTAGAAGTGACTCTCAAACCTTCTATTGGGTGACTGGTAATGAAAATGTTATTCAGATCACAACGAGTCTGCATTAGAAGTGACTCTCAAACCTTCTATTGGGTGACTAGTATTGAAAATGTTATTCGATCTAGCAAGTCTGCATTTAGATGACTCTCTAAACCTTCTATTGGGTGACTAGTATTGAAAATGTTATTCGATCTAGCAAGTCTGCATTAGATGTGACTCTCAAACCTTCTATTGGGTGACTAGTATTGAAAATAGCGTGATCTAGCAAGTCTGCATTAAGTGACTCTCAAGCCTTCTGTTAGACATTAGTATTGAAAATATTTATTCGATCTGTAGTGCAAGTAGAAGTGACTCTCAAACCTTCTATTGGGTGACTAGTATTGAAAATGTTATTCGATCTAGCAAGTCTGCATTAGAGAAGTGACTCTCAAACCTTCTATTGGGTGACTGGTATTGAAAATGTTATTCGATCTAGCAAGTCTGCATTAGATGTGACTCTCAAACCTTCTATTGGGTGACTAGTATTGAAAATGTTATTCGATCTATGGTCTGCATTAGATGTGACTCTCAAACCTTCTATTGGGTGACTAGTATTGAAAATGTTATTCGATGCTAGCAGTGTTACCATTGTTAGAAGTGACTCTCAAACCTTCTATTCGGTGACTAGTATTGAAAATGTTATTCGATCTAGCAAGTCTGCATTAGAAGTGACTCTCAAACCTTCTATTGGGTGACTAGTATTGAAAATGTTATTCGATCTAGCAAGTCTGCATTAGAAGTGACTCTCAAACCTTCTATTGGGTGACTAGTATTGAAAATGTTATTCGATCTAGCAAGTCTGCATTAGATGCGACTCTCAAACCTTCTATTGGGTGACTAGTATTGAAAATGTTATTCGATCTAGCAAGTCTGCATTAGATGGGACTCTCAAACCTTCTATTGGGTGACTAGTATTGAAAATGTTATTCGGTCTAGCAAGTCTGCATTAGATGTGACTCTCAAACCTTCTATTGGGTGACTAGTATTGAAAATGTTATTCGATCTAGCAAGTCTGCATTAGAAGTGACTCTCAAACCTTCTATTGGGTGACTAGTATTGAAAATGTTATTCGATCTAGCAAGTCTGCATTAGAAGTGACTCTCAAACCTTCTATTGGGTGACTAGTATTGAAAATGTTATTCGATCTAGCAAGTCTGCATTAGAAGTGACTCTCAAACCTTCTATTGGGTGACTAGTATTGAAAATGTTATTCGATCTAGCAAGTCTGCATTAGATGTGACTCTCAAACGTTCTATTGGGTGACTACTATTGAAAATGTTATTCGATCTAGCAAGTCTGCATTAGATGTGACTCTCAAACCTTCTATTGGGTGACTAGTATTGAAAATGTTATTCGATCTAGCAAGTCTGCATTAGAAGTGACTCTCAAACCTTCTATTGGGTGACTAGTATTGAAAATGTTATTCGATCTAGCAAGTCTGCATTAGAAGTGACTCTCAAACCTTCTATTGGGTGACTAGTATTGAAAATGTTATTCGATCTAGCAAGTCTGCATTAGAAGTGACTCTCAAACCTTCTATTGGGTGACTAGTATTGAAAATGTTATTCGATCTAGCAAGTCTGCATTAGAAGTGACTCTCAAACCTTCTATTGGGTGACTAGTATTGAAAATGTTATTCGATCTAGCAAGTCTGCATTAGAAGTGACTCTCGAACCTTCCATTGGGTGACTAGTATTGAAAATGTTATTCGATCTAGCAAGTCTGCATTAGAAGTGACTCTCAAACCTTCTATTGGGTGACTAGTATTGAAAATGTTATTCGATCTAGCAAGTCTTCATTAGAAGTGACTCTCAAACCTTCTATTGGGTGACTAGTATTGAAAATGTTATTCGATCTAGCAAGTCTGCATTAAAAGTGACTCTCGAACCTTCCATTGGGTGACTAGTATTGAAAATGTTATTCGATCTAGCAAGCCTGCATTAGAAGTGACTCTCAAAGCTTCCATTGGGTGACTAGTATTGAAAATGTTATTCGATCTAGCAAGTCTGCATTAGAAGTGACTCTCAAACCTTCCATTGGGTGACTAGTATTGAAAATGTTATTCGATCTAGCAAGTCTGCATTAGAAGTGACTCTCAAACCTTTTTGGGTGACTAGTATTGAAAATGTTATTCGATCTAGCAAGTCTGCATTAGAAGTGACTCTCAAACCTTCTGTTGGGTGACTAGTATTGAAAATGTTATTCGATCTAGCAAGTCTGCATTAGAAGTGACTCTCAAACCTTCTGTTGGGTGACTAGTATTGAAAATGTTATTCGATCTAGCAATTCTGCATTAGAAGTGACTTCCTCAAACTTATTGGGTGACTAGTATTGGAAATGTTAATTGATCTTAGCAAGTCTGCATTAGAAGTGACTCTCAAACCTTCTATTAAAGACTAGTATTGAAAATGTTATTCGATCTAGCAAGTCTGCATTAGAAGTGACTCTCAAACCTTCTGTTGGGTGATCTAGTATTGAAAATGTTATTCGATCTAGCAAGTCTGCATTAGAAGTGACTCTCAAACATTCTAATAAGACTAGTATTGAAAGTGTTATTCGATCTAGCAAGTCTGCATTTAGAAGTGATCAAACCTTCTATTGGGTGACTAGTATTGAAAATGTTATTCGATCTAGCAAGTCTGCATTAGATGTGACTCTCAAACCTTCTATTGTGTGACTAGTATTGAAAATGTTATTCGATCTAGCAAGTCTGCATTAGGGAAGTGACTCTCAAACCTTCTATTGGGTGACTAGTATTGAAAATGTTATTCGATCTAGCAAGTCTGCATTAAAAGTGACTCTCAAACCTTCTATTGGGTGACTAGTATTGAAAATGTTATTCGATCTAGCAAGTCTGCATTAGAAGTGACTCTCAAACCTTCCATTGGGTGACTAGTATTGAAAATGTTATTCGATCTAACAAGTCTGCATTAGAAGTGACTCTCAAACCTTCCATTGGGTGACTAGTATTGAAAATGTTATTCGATCTAGCAAGTCTGCATTAGAAGTGACTCTCAAACCTTCTATTGGTGACTAGTATTGAAAATGTTATTCGATCTAGCAAGTCTGCATTAGAAGTGACTCTCAAACCTTCCATTGGGTGACTAGTATTGAAAATTTTATTCGATCTAGCAAGTCTGCATTAGAAGTGACTCTCAAACCTTCTATTGGGTGACTAGTATTGAAAATGTTATTCGATCTAGCAAGTCTGCATTAGATGTGACTCTCAAACCTTCTATTGGGTGACTAGTATTGAAAATGTTATTCGATCTAGCAAGTCTGCATTAGATGTGACTCTCAACCTTCTATTGGGTGACTAGTATTTTCGAAAATGTTATTCGATCTAGCAAGCTCCCATTAGAAGTGACTCTCAAACCTCTTATTGGGTGACTAGTATTGAAAATGTTATTCGATCTAGCAAGTCTGCATTAGGAAGTGACTCTCAAACCTTCCATTGGGTGACTAGTATTGAAAATGTTATTCGATCTAGCAAGTCTGCATTAGAAGTGACTCTCAAACCTTCTATTGGGTGACTAGTATTGAAAATGTTATTCGATCTAGCAAGTCTGTGCATTAGATGTGACTCTCAAACCTTCTATTGGGTGACTAGTATTGAAAATGTTACCATCTAGCAAGTCTGCATTAGAAGTGACTCTCAAACCTTCTATTGGGTGACTAGTATTGAAAATGTTATTCGATCTAAAAGTCTGCATTAAAAGTGACTCTCGAACCTTCCATTGGGTGACTAGTATTGAAAAAGTCGTTATTCGATCTACAAGTCTCGCATACAAGTGAAGTGACTCTCAAACCTTTCATTGGGTGACTAGTATTGTTATTCGATCTAGCAAGTCTGCATTAGAAGTAATTCTCAAACCTTCTATTGGGTGACTAGTATTGAAAATGTTATTCGATCTAGCAAGTCTGCATTAGAAGTGACTGTCAAACCTTCTGTTGGGTGACTAGTATTGAAAATGTTATTCGATCTAGCAAGTCTGCATTAGAAGTGACTCTCAAACCTTCTATTGGGTGACTAGTATTGAAAATGTTATTCGATCTAGCAAGTCTGCATTAGAAGTGACTCTCAAACCTTCTATTGGGTGACTAGTATTGAAAATGTTATTCGATCTAGCAAGTCTGCATTAGAAGTGACTCTCAAACCTTCTATTGGGTGACTAGTATTGAAAATGTTATTCGATCTAGCAAGTCTGCATTAGAAGTGACTCTCGAACCTTCTATTGGGTGACTAGTATTGAAAATGTTCGATCTGTGATCTGCATTAGAAGTGACTCTCAAACCTTCTGTTGGGTGACTAGTGATATGTTATTCGATCTAGCAAGTCTGCATAGTGACTCTCAAACCTTCTGTTGGGTGACTAGTATTGAAAATGTTATTCGATCTGTAAGTCTGCATTAGAAGTGACTCTCAAACCTTCTATTTGGGTGACCTGATATTGAAAGTATTGTTCGATCTAGCAAGTCTGCATTAGAAGTGATTCTCAAACCTTCTATTGGAGTGACTAGTATTGAAAATGTTATTCGATCTAGCAAGTCAAATTCAAAGTGACTCTCAAACCTTCTATTGGGGTAGCTAAGTATTGAAATGTTATTCGATCTAGCAAGTCTGCATTAGAAGTGACTCTCAAACCTTCTATTGGGTGACTAGTATTGAAAATGTTATTCGATCTAGCAAGTCTGCATTAGAAATTACTCAAACCTTCTATTGGGTGACTAGTATTGAAAATGTTATTCGATCTAGCAAGTCTGCATTAGAAGTGACTCTCAAACCTTCTGTTGGGTGACTAGTATTGAAAATGTTATTCGATCTGAGTCTGCATTAGAAGTGACTCTCAAACGCTTTTGGGTGACTAGTATTGAAAATGTTATTCGATCTAGCAAGTCTGCATTAGAAGTGACTCTCAAACCTTCTGTTGGGTGACTAGTATTGAAAATGTTATTCGATCTAGCAAGTCTACCATTAGAAGTAGCTCTCAAACCTTCTGTTGGGTGACTAGTATTGAAAATGTTATTCGATCTAGCAAGTCTGCATTAGAAAGTGACTCTCAAACCTTCTATTGGGTGACTAGTATTGAAAATGTTATTCGATCTAGCAAGTCTGCATTAGAAATGACTCTCAAACCTTCTGTTAAGGGTGACTAGTATTGAAAATGTTATTCGATCTAAGCAAGTCTGCATTAGAAGTGACTCTCAAACCTTCTGTTGGGTGACTAGTATTGAAAATGTTATTCGATCTAGCAAGTCTGCATTAGAAGTGACTCTCAAACATTCTATTGGGTGACTAGTATTGAAAATGTTATTCGATCTGTAAGTCTGCATTAAGTGACTCTCAAACATTCTATTGGGTGACTAGTATTGAAAATGTTATTCGATCTAGCAAGTCTGCATTAGATGTGACTCTCAAACCTTCTATTGTGTGACTAGTATTGAAAATGTTCTTCGATCTAGCAAGTCTGCATTAAGTGACTCTCAAACCTTCTATTGGGTGACTAGTATTGAAAATGTTATTCGATCTAGCAAGTCTGCATTAGAAGTGACTC
Source organism: Ascarosepion bandense (assembly GCA_037127315.1). Taxonomy (NCBI): domain Eukaryota; kingdom Metazoa; phylum Mollusca; class Cephalopoda; order Sepiida; family Sepiidae; genus Ascarosepion; species Ascarosepion bandense. The sequence continues at coordinate 227,925 of JBBBDQ010001969.1, forward strand.
TCAAACCTTCTGTTGGGTGACTAGTATTGAAAATGTTATTCGATCTAGCAAGTCTGCATTAGAAGTGACTCTCAAACCTACTGTTGGGTGACTAGTATTGAAAATGTTATTCGATCTAGCAAGTCTGCATTAGAAGTGACTCTCAAACCTTCTGTTGGGTGACTAGTATTGAAAATGTTATTCGATCTAGCAAGTCTGCATAAGAAGTGACTCTCAAACCTTCTATTGGGTGACTAGTATTGAAAATGTTATTCGATCTAGCAAGTCTGCATTAGAAGTGACTCTCAAACCTTCTATTGGGTGACTATTATTGAAAATGTTATTCGATCTAGCAAGTCTGCATTAGAAGTGACTCTCAAACCTTCTATTGGGTGACTAGTATTGAAAATGTTATTCGATCTAGCAAGTCTGCATTAGATGTGACTCTCAAACCTTCCATTGGGTGACTAGTATTGAAAATGTTATTCGATCTAGCAAGTCTGCATTAAAAGTGACTCTCGAACCTTCCATTGGGTGACTAGTATTGAAAATGTTATTCGATCTAGCAAGTCTGCATTAAAAGTGACTCTCGAACCTTCCATTGGGTGACTAGTATTGAAAATGTTATTCGATCTAGCAAGTCTGCATTAAAAGTGACTCTCGAACCTTCCATTGGGTGACTAGTATTGAAAATGTTATTCGATCTAGCAAGTCTGCATTAAAAGTGACTCTCGAACCTTCCATTGGGTGACTAGTATTGAAAATGTTATTCGATCTAGCAAGTCTGCATTAAAAGTGACTCTCAAACCTTCTATTGGGTGACTAGTATTGAAAATGTTATTCGATCTAGCAAGTCTGCATTAGAAGTGACTCTCAAACCTTCTATTGGGTGACTAGTATTGAAAATGTTATTCGATCTAGCAAGCTTGCATTAGAAGTGACTCTCAAACCTTCTATTGGGTGACTAGTATTGAAAATGTTATTCGATCTAGCAAGTCTGCATTAAAAGTGACTCTCGAACGTTCTATTGGGTGACTAGTATTGAAAATGTTATTCGATCTAGCAAGTCTGCATTAGAAGTGACTCTCAAACCTTCTATTGGGTGACTAGTATTGAAAATGTTATTCGATCTAGCAAGTCTGCATTAGAAGTGACTCTCAAACCTTCTATTGGGTGACTAGTATTGAAAATGTTATTCGATCTAGCAAGTCTGCATTAGAAGTGACTCTCAAACCTTCTATTGGGTGACTAGTATTGAAAATTTTATTCGATCATGTTCAATAACGAAACCGGACTTCTCAAACCTATCATCTAGTATTGAAAACGTTATCTGATCTAGCAAGCTTGTATTGAAGTGATCAAACCTTTCTATTGGGTGACTAGTATTGAAAATGTTATTCGATCTAGCAAGTCTGCATTAGATGTGACTCTCAAAACCTTCCATTGGGTGACTAGTATTGAAAATGTTATTCGATCTAGCAAGTCTGCATTAGATGTGACTCTCAAACCTTTCTATTGGGTGACTAGTATTGAAAATGTTATTCGATCTAGCAAGTCTGCATTAGAAGTGACTCTCAAACCTTCTATTGGGTGACTAGTATTGAAAATGTTATTCGATCTAGCAAGTCTGCATTAAAAGTGACTCTCGAACCTTCCATTGGGTGACTAGTATTGAAAATGTTATTCGATCTAGCAAGTCTGCATTAGATGTGACTCTCAAAACCTTCCATTGGGTGACTAGTATTGAAAATGTTATTCGATCTAGCAAGTCTGTATTAGATGTGACTCTCAAACCTTCTATTGGGTGACTAGTATTGAAAATGTTATTCGATCTAGCAAGTCTGCATTAGAAGTGACTCTCAAACCTTCTACGTTAAGTTGACTAGTATTGAAAATGTTATTCGATCTAGCAAGTCTGCATTAAAAGTGACTCGGTTCCTTCCATTGGGTGACTAGTATTGAAAATGTTATTCGATCTAGCAAGTCTGCATTAGATGTGACTTCAAAACCTTCCATTGGGTGACTAGTATTGAAAATGTTATTCGATCTAGCAAGTCTGCATTAGCGACTCTCAAACCTTCTATTGGGTGACTAGTATTGAAAATGTTATTCGATCTAGCAAGTCTGCATTAGAAGTGACTCTCAAACCTTTCATTGGGTGACTAGTATTGAAAATGTTATTCGATCTAGCAAGTCTGCATTAGAAGTGAATTTCAAACCTTCATTGGGTGACTAGTATTGAAAATGTTATTCGATCTAGCAAGTCTGCATTAGAAGTGACTCTTGAACCTTTCCATTGGGTGACTAGTATTGAAAGTGTTATTCGATCTAGCAAGCTTGCATTAGAAGTGACTCTCAAACCTTCTATTGGGGTGACTAGTATTGAAAATGTTATTCGATCTAGCAAGTCTGCATTAGATGTGACTCTCAAACCTTCCATTGGGTGACTAGTATTGAAAATGTTATTCGATCTAGCAAGTCTGCATTAGATGTGACTCTCAAACCTTCTATTGGGTGACTAGTATTGAAAATGTTATTCGATCTAGCAAGTCTGCATTAGAAGTGACTCTCGAACCTTTCCATTGGGTGACTAGTATTGAAAGTGTTATTCGATCTAGCAAGCTTGCATTAGAAGTGACTCTCAAACATTCTACGGTGACTAGTATTGAAAATGTTATTTGATCTAGCAAGTCTGCATTAGAAGTGACTTCAAACCTTCCATTGGATGACTAGTATTGAAAATGTTGTCGATCATAAGTCTGCATTAGAAGTGACTCTGGAACCTTTCTATTAGTGACTAGTATTGAAAATGTTATTCGATCTAGCATGTCTGCATTAGAAGTGACTCTCAAACCTTCTGTTGGGTGACTAGTATTGAAAATGTTATTCGATCTAGCAAGTCTGCATTAGAAGTGACTCTCAAACCTTCTGTTGGGTGACTAGTATTGAAAATGTTATTCGATCTAGCAAGTCTGCATTAGAAGTGATTCTCAAACCTTCTATTGGGTGACTAGTATTGAAAATGTTATTCGATCTAGCAAGTCTGCATTAGAAGTGACTCTCAAACCTTCTATTGGGTGACTAGTATTGAAAATGTTATTCGATCTAGCAAGTCTGCATTAGAAGTGACTCTCAAACCTTCTATTGGGTGACTAGTATTGAAAATGTTATTCGATCTAGCAAGTCTGCATTAGAAGTGACTCTCAAACCTTCTATTGGGTGACTAGTATTGAAAATGTTATTCGATCTAGCAAGTCTGCATTAGAAGTGACTCTCAAACCTTCTGTTGGGTGACTAGTATTGAAAATGTTATTCGATCTAGCAAGTCTGCATTAGAAGTGACTCTCAAACCTTTTTGGGTGACTAGTATTGAAAATGTTATTCGATCTAGCAAGTCTGCATTAGAAGTGACACTCAAACCTTCTGTTGGGTGACTAGTATTGAAAATGTTATTCGATCTAGCAAGTCTGCATTAGAAGTGACTCTCAAACCTTCTGTTGGGTGACTAGTATTGAAAATGTTATTCGATCTAGCAAGTCTGCATTAGAAGTGACTCTCAAACCTTCTATTGGGTGACTAGTATTGAAAATGTTATTCGATCTAGCAAGTCTGCATTAGAAGTGACTCTCAAACCTTCTATTGGGTGACTAGTATTGAAAATGTTATTCGATCTAGCAAGTCTGCATTAGAAGTGACTCTCAAACCTTCTGTTGGGTGACTAGTATTGAAAATGTTATTCGATCTAGCAAGTCTGCATTAGAAGTGACTCTCAAACATTCTATTGGGTGACTAGTATTGAAAATGTTATTCGATCTAGCAAGTCTGCATTAGAAGTGACTCTCAAACCTTCTATTGGGTGACTAGTATTGAAAATTTTATTCGATCTAGCAAGTCTGCATTAGATGTGACTCTCAAACCTTCTATTGTGTGACTAGTATTGAAAATGTTATTCGATCTAGCAAGTCTGCATTAGAAGTGACTCTCAAACCTTCTATTGGGTGACTAGTATTGAAAATGTTATTCGATCTAGCAAGTCTGCATTAAAAGTGACTCTCAAACCTTCTATTGGGTGACTAGTATTGAAAATGTTATTCGATCTAGCAAGTCTGCATTAGAAGTGACTCTCAAACCTTCCATTGGGTGACTAGTATTGAAAATGTTATTCGATCTAGCAAGTCTGCATTAGAAGTGACTCTCAAACCTTCCATTGGGTGACTAGTATTGAAAGTGTTATTCGATCTAGCAAGCTTGCATTAGAAGTGACTCTCAAACATTCTATTGGGTGACTAGTATTGAAAATGTTATTCGATCTAGCAAGTCTGCATTAGAAGTGACTCTCAAACCTTCCATTGGATGACTAGTATTGAAAATGTTATTCGATCTAGCAAGTCTGCATTAGAAGTGACTCTCAAACCTTCCATTGGGTGACTAGTATTGAAAATGTTATTCGCTCTAGCAAGTCTGCATTAGAAGTGACTCTCAAACCTTCCATTGGGTGACTAGTATTGAAAATGTTATTCGATCTAGCAAGCCTGCATTAGAGGTGACTCTCAAACCTTCTATTGGGTGAGTCTTATAATTAAAAAAAGTGATTTGATACAGCAAACCTCTTTCTGCAGTAGAGAAAGGTTGAATCTTGTCCCCGTTTTTTGTTACTACTTTGCCTGGTGGGCAGTTCACACAAGGTCTGCGATTGAACTTAGTTTTGGCACACGGATATTTTTTATATTTTTATTACAAAGAGGAAACTATCTTGAAAAGTCCCCCTTACCAAAAGAATACAAATGGAATGAGGGTGATTTGATACCATGACCCTGGCATAGCGAGACTTTATTTCCAACTTCTGGACTAGTGCATCTAAGGTATGTAACTTGTCTGACCGTTTACCATGAAAACAGCGAAAAATGTCGAATGATTCACAAAAATTTAGTTTGTGTAGAAATAGCTGTCAGGTTGGAATATGATGAATCACCTATAATGACACATAATTGTTTTTGAATATCGAGGATAGACATTGAGGATTGAATACAATAATGCTCAATTTTTGGTTTGCAGGTTATTTTAATTTTGTTAATAAATCTAGATTGTAAAAAAATTTTAGTGGGAGAGGTAATAATAGTTTCATTATACAAGTCTTACTAATTAACCTATAGCAGGAGACAAAGAGGTGAAATCATACTTTTCCTAAGGACATTTTTGCGTAAAGGAATATAACGAACACAATGAAAATTCGAACAATTCCGACTTGTTATCCATTACACCACCCGCCTATCCAAGCTTATAGCACTTGGTTTTGCTAAGTGGCCGCTGATTTAAGTGCTGGCCAGGCTCGACGTCACTTAGCATCGATGATCGTAAAGGAATTGGTATTATACATGATGTGGCCATAACCACGAATATATGAGTTTCTATACGTCTAGATTTATAGTCTTGATAGATGTTCAAGGCAAAGAGTCTTATTGATTTTCCATCTACCGCTCATCAGGAATAAAAGAAATGTCAGGTTTATTTGGTTGTGATGAACCGTAACTAGCTTTGTTTTTTTGGTGCACTGAATATTACAAGCTACTCTTTCCCCTGAACTGGAAGAGTTAGGTCATCGGTGTGACCAAATTTGAGTCTCTGGTCATCTACATTTCTGAAGGTGCATCTACAAAGCGTGGTAATATTTGCATATATATTTAATAAAGAAAATGATATTGAGGTCCTTGTGATTCATGAAAGAGAGAAATATGGAAACACAATTCTTGGCATAATATGGAAAATCTGATTCAGAATGCTTTATCAGAGAGTGTTGATGAACTGTGTAGTTAGTCGTTTAGATATCCTCCAGGAAAAGTTCGAAGATCAAAGATATACAATAGCGACTCCATAATTAAGCAAAAGGAAGACGCGTTATTGTGTTGAGAGAGATTTCAACTGATGGTGGTCTTAATTTTCTTTATTCCCGAAAAATCAAATTCTAATTTTGAATAGAATATGTTATTTTAGAGAGGCTTTTTTCAAGGAGTTGTAAGTTTTTTTTTTCTGTTTTCCATTTTTTTTTCTTTTTTCTTTTTTTTTTTCAAGGAAATATCAGATGCTATTTTTCAATACAACAGCAAACACGGACAAATCTATTCAAAATTGCTTTCAGAATATATCGATCAAACACATGATTTGGCCATTTCAGATTTCAGATTTAAACGATATAAACAGTAATTGTTCATTAATAAATAAAAGATTTTTCAGCCGTTCTTAAACTGTTTCTGCATAAATCAATATTTGATTGGAACAACATTAAATCTTTGTAGTTAAAGAGTAAGTTTCTGTTTGGTTTCGGTTCCACCGCTCGCTTCACTCTTGAGTTTGAAGCTTCCAGACAAAAATAAACAGTCTTAACTCAATGCTCTCTCAGCTGCGCACGTCACAATAACCCTCGCAGCCATTGTCGCAGACCTTTTATGGACAAAAAGCAATTGCTGACACACCAATCATCGCCGTCGGTCTCATTCTCACTCAGCATAAAATGACAGGTCGAAGAATATTCCTTTCTTTGACCAAACTTGCAGCTGAACTCGACGAACTCTCTGGAGTGGGTTTTACGCACGCATTCATCACAACACAGCAACCCGACAAGCAAAACACCGTGGACGCTTTGGTAAGTGTGAATGCTTATCGTTACATTACCCAACTTCACCATATGAAAGGTTGTCAGCAAAGTTTACTAATTATATTGAACATTTAATTAATGAATTCTCACTCGCAGACATATGAATATACGCATAAATATATAAGTAAGTACACTGGCAGCAAACTGCCGGTATACGGACAGGTAACGAACTCAGCAGATATACAAAGATAGAAAGGGGCGTAAGACAAGGATGTGTCTTTTCATTGGATCTATTTAACTTGTACAGTGAGAATATTTTGAGTATCCCAGATGTTATGCCAAGATTTGTCATCGAAGGCCACAATCTGAACAACATAAGATACGCAGACGACACAGTGCTGATTGCAGACATGGAAAAGAAACTTATCCTCCTGCAGAAGATAGCCGATGAGACAAAAAGAGACTACAAATAAACTGCAAAACCGAATGCATGGTGATCAGCAAAAAGAACAGCTTAAAGTGCCAAATACATGTGGGGGATGTTAAAATCTAGCAGGTACGAAAATTTAAATATCTGGGAAGTGTTCTAACCGAAGACGGAAAGTACGACACAGATCCGAAGGCGAATTGGCATGGTGAAAGATGCGTTCCAGAAGCTGAGTTAAAGTATTAAGAAACAGGACAATTTCGCTAGGAACAAAGAAGAGAGTACTGGACTGCTATGCGATGTCAGTTCTTTAATATGGCAGTGAATGTTCCACAATATCAACAAAAATGAAGGGAAAACTTGAAGCAGCTAAAATGTTGTTCTACAGAAGGATGCTGCGAATATCATGGACCGAGCATGTGAGCAACGAGGAGGTGTTGGAAAGAATGGAAACGAAAAGGAAATTAATACTGAGCATCAGAAAGAGACAACTGAAGTTCCTGGGACATAAACATATTCTGATAAATTCCCCAAGGAAGAAACGCATTGCAAAAAACACGTTTTCTATTTTGTCATCTTTCTAAAATGGGGTCCCGGGCATGACGATAAACTGCATCCGGCAGCAAGGCCTCTGATTGTGAGGTTGTGAGAAGCATGGAACCACATCTTAATTGCTGTTGTTCCCGGGTCCACTCTGACCCGGAGTGGTAGCACCTGTTAGGGGTCCCAGCTATGGGTAAATAGTTAACCCCAAACTGGGGTCAAAACACTATGAAAGTATGAAAATACTTTTATAGAAATATAATATATATAAAAATAGACTTTTATAGATAAATATACACTTTTCAATGAAAAACATTACCAACAATTTTTTTTAAGAAAAACGGTTATTACATTACACATTTTTGAAGGAAACAAAATTACCAGCAATACATTTTTGAATACGAAACTAGAAAACATCTTCAGTTTTCTAAAATAAAATAAAAAATAAATTTTTGTCGTCAAAATCTGACTAAATCAACTTTCTTACTATAACCGAACATTTTAAAAAAATCTTTAAACTCTACCTTTTCGGCATTAAATAACCCACATAGGTTTATATGCCGTTAAAAAAAACTCAAATCCAAATCATTTCTAAAATGGTTCTTGATATATATATCATATTCATATATCGTTATCCCCTCCATATATGTTTAAATACCTATTTATATGTTACATTGAATTCATGAATGTAAGCGCAGTACTTGATTGGCGGTTAGGTTCTATTTTAATGGCTTCTTTCTTTCGCACTCGTCACTCGCGAAACTCTCTTCTGATTTCTTGCTTTTCTGTCATGTACGAGGTTCAGATATTTCAATGCAACGGCAATCTTCATCTTTCCTTAAATAATGGTCATTTTTCTAGTCTCCCTTCAACGTTTCCCGTGCTTTTCGTAATCTTGTGTGACTTTCTTGCCTTGCTCGTGGTGAAATAACTATTTTTTTAAAATTCTCCAGCAGGAGTATATGCATTTCAATAACTTGTTTGCATAAAATTTTAGAACAGAGAAATATAAAACTGCGTCTAAAATGCTTGAAATTTGGGGATAAACCGTCTGGATTTTTAACACTGTGTACTGTTCTCTATGGAAGATATATCTATGTGAATTTGCTAAGTTGTGAAAATGGTGGTACCTTTAGTAAAATTCTTCGCCTGTTTTCGTCAATCCTTATTTGTTTGTTTTTTGTTTTTCGTTTTTTGTTTTTTTGTTTTTGTTTTGTTTTATTTTACTTTTTTTCTTGGCGACACTCATAGTATATATAACCTTAATTATAATTTATGTTTCAAACATCTGCGTAGAGCCAGGTAGTTTTGCCCGCCTGAAACAATCCTGCACATATACAAACCTACCATCCGCCCGTGCATTGAATACTGATGCCATATCTACTCGGGTGCTCCTGCTATCCACCTAGGGGTCTTTGACAAATTTCAACATAGAATCTGTAATGTGATCGATCCCGACTTGGCAGCTCAGATACAGTCACTTTCTAACCGGCGCAATGTGACTTCCCTGTGTCACTTCTACAAACAATATCCCGACTTCTTCTCCGATGAACTTGTCCCACTGGTACCCCCTATATATTAATTTACTCGAGCCACAAGATTAGCAACTGGGCCCCTCCCTTTTACTGTGAAACCAATAAAATATAAATGCTAATTCTACTCCCTCAGCTTCCTTTCTCACATTTTTCGCCTGTGGAATTCCCTTCCGTTTACTTGCTTCCCTGACAGCTACAATCTCCAAGAATTTAAATGTAAAGTCAATAGTCATCTCCTATCTCACTAACCTGCATCCTCTTTCTCATGGAATTACCTTCCATTTACTTCCTTCCCCGACAGCTACAATCTCCAAGAATTTAAATGTAAAGTCAATACTCATCTCCTATCTCACTAACCTGCATCCTCTTTCTCATGGAATTACCTTCCGTTTACTTCCTTCCCCGACAGCTACAATCTCCAAGAATTTAAATGTAAAGTCAATAGTCATCTCCTATCTCACTAACCTGCATCCTCTTTCTCATGGAATTCCCTTCCGTTTACTTCCTTTCCTGGCAGCTACAATCTCCAAGAATTTAAATGTAAAGTCAATAGTTAACCTGCATCCTTTCTCTCATGCTCCTTTCTCCGTCCACGCCACTCTCATCAGTATTCCCATCCTTCTCTTATCCACTTCCTGACACCCTCTGTAACCTGTCACTCTTTCTCATGACTTTCTTTTATGTAAACCCCTGCACAACAGTGGCAGTAAAATGCCTGGGCTTTGGGCCATACGATTATAAAAAATATATTCATTTCTTCAAAAGTGTCATTTACCAATTATATTTTGGTTGCTTCTCTCCAGAAATATTTTCATGAGAGCCTGAATTTTTCTTTTATAATACCAATTTTTACATTTATTATTTTCTACTGAATTTTCTTTGGCAGTTTCTACTTGAATTCTTCGGATATTTTTGCAACACTAGACGACGACGACGACGACGACGACGACGACACAAAAATGTGTTCCAAGTCAGGCTTTTTGATTTAATTTGATTTTTTTCCATACACAATTACTGTGTAGTGTCATTATTCTTGGAAGCTTATACAATTATTTTTCGCACGTGTTTATATAATTGGGACTTATTCCCATTTGACGACTGGAAATACTGTGTTCAATTCTCTTCGGGTGCAGTAAATATAATATTTCAAATTTAAATATTACTACCAAGTAAAATTAGTCAACTAATGTAATGTGTAAATCTTCTTTTTATACTTCATGTCGCTCCAGGACGTGGAGGCTTCTTAGTAAATGGTGTGACTGCTAACTAGCTCATCTGGTTGGCTATAACTAAGTCGTGATTTCAATTGTCTTTGGATACCACACAGGTCTTCCTTTCTAACAGATTAAGCTAAGCAACTAGGGGTAGTTGTATAGAAAAAATGCTAAGAATAGCATAGGAAGAGTATGTAAGCAAAAAAGAGGCTTTTAGGAAAATCGAAACAAAATTACACTTATAGATGAAGGGTCCTGGGCATGAGAGTAAACTGCATCCGGCAGCAAGTCCTCTGATTGAGGAGCATGAAACCACCTCTTAATTGCTGTTGTTCCCATGTCCACCCTAATCCAGAGTGGTAGCAACTGCTAGGGTCCCAGCTATGAGAAAATCCCTAAACTGGGGCCAAAATACTATGAAAGCATAAAAATACACTTTTATAGAAATATATACATAAAAATGCTTTTATGGAAAATTATATATTTTTGAAGGAAAAGTATTACCAACAACACATATCTGAAGAAAAATTATTACCATAACACATTTTTGAAGGAAAAAAATTATCCCCAGCAAAACATTTTCGAATACAAAAACAGAAAACCTTTTCTGTTGTCTAAAATAAAAAAAGGATAAAAACAAAACATTTTATAAAATCTGACTAAATCAACCTTCTCACTATAACCGAAGATTAAAAAAATATCTTTAAACTCCACTTTTTGACATTAAATAACCCACAAAAGTCAAACTCAAATTCAAAATTATAGACGAAACTAGCAGTATAGCCCGGTGTTGCAGATGCTTATAGTAGAACTCTGTAAATTTTCAAGAAAATCGGTTCAGCCGTTTCGGAGTCTATAGGTAACGGACACACACACAGACACACACACACACATACACACTCAGAAAAGTTCTATTTATAAATAAGTTTAGATCAAACGAGACAGTTGAAATATGATATGGGAGTGTTACAATGGTTATTGGCTCGGAAATCGAAGAGCCAAGTTCGAGTTCCAGTCGGGTTTGTTACACTCACTTATACGTTACTACACTTGTAAGAGGTATTAATCCATCTTCTCTTCCTGGCTATGGATTAAATGATACGAATTGTTTCTTGAAAAAATAATTGTTATTCTCAAAAATATTCTTTGCAAAAAAGAATTACAGTCCAAAATATGTCAACTTGAAATAACGCAGAAAGGGTTTATAATCCGTAAACATAAAAACAAATAAATTCATTTCATCACTTTGCATATGGGTTAAATAGTAGAACTTCTATATGGAAAAATCATTGTTATTCTTAAAATAAAAAATGATGCACTGTTTACTCAGAAAAAGTTTTCTTCCAATCTATTGTTTTGTTTCAGCATGAATTTTTTTTTCTTTTTTAATCATTTCACCCCGAGCAAGGCGGAAACGCCACTGATGTGCAGGGGTTACATAAATGTAAAAAGATTAATTAGAAAAGAGTGAGGAGTACAAACTAGTTAGAAAGGAACAATAGAAAGCTGAGAAACCCAGCAAAATTGGTCAATAATACGAAAGAAAATAGAAATAAACAAATTTATGTTTGTTTATCAGTGTGTGTTTTTCAATTTTCATTAAATGTAATATATCTTTCATCAACATGGCACAGTCGGAACAAAATGGAAAAAAAAACAACAACATCGGAGAATATTTTCAGATTTCCCCAGTAACATCTTACATGTAAAATCTTTAATGTACGGAGGTTTTTTTAATCATCTCACCCCAAGCAAGGCATTCTACTGCCACTGTTGCACAGGGGGTTACTTAGGGGAAAGTGATGAGAAAGAGGGGTTAGTTATAGAAAATGTCAGGAGGAGGGTAATAGACGGATGAGCATACCGAAAATGGGGGTGGAGTAGATGGAAAAAGGGCTTGTGAGAATGGATGAGAGTTAGTGAGATAGGAGATGTGTATTAATCTTACATTTAAATTCCTGGAGATTGTAGCTGTTGGGAAAGCTAGTATATGGAAGGCGGAAAGTGCATGAAAAGAAGCTGTTAGAGTAGAAATTGCGATTACACTTTATCGGTTTCACTGTAAAAAGGTGGGACCTAGTTGCTAATCTAGTAGCTTGTGAAAATTCATACCTAGTGGGCACCAGTGATTTAAGTTCATCGGAGCAGAAGCCGTGAATGTATTTATAGAAGAGACACAGGAAAGCCACGTCACGCCGGTGAGAGAGTGACTGCAGGTGATCAACCAAGTCGGTATCGATCACATTACAGATTTTCCATTGGATTTTGTCAAGAACCCCGAGGTGAATAGCAGGGGCACCCAAACAAATGTGGCAGCAGTATTCAAAACACGGGCGGATTGTAGATTTATATATGTGCAGGATGGACTCAGACGGGAAAAATTTCCTGACCCTGCACAGTGAAGCGACCTTCTTAGCAGCGGATTTAGCAATGGATTCGTTATAGTCATTTTAATTGAGTTTTGATGGGAATGTGAGGCCAAGGAGGCGTAGTGTGTTATTCTCAGGGAGGCAAGCCTGTTCCATGCTAATGATGGGATAGGAGCGATTAGGCAGCATTAGTGTTGTTGCTGCAAAAACTTATTTATTCACTGGCTGGAAACAAATCTCCGGTCGGATAATCGTCTCTGGCAACAGCCACGCCGCTAATCTAATCCCGAATGTTAGTTTCTGATTTTCTGTAAGACGATTTAAACACAAAATGGCGCAGCAAAGAGGAGCATTTGAGGTGGGAAGATATATTGGAGTTAATTCCTCACGAAATACAAACAACATTCCAATAACCGTCGTATTTCTAGCGACAAAGTAGTCATTGTTTTCGTCCACTCCGCCAATTCAGTAGACATGTTCACTGTTCTTATTTGTTAATATGTTGTCTTTTTTATAATCATTTCACCCCAAGTAAGGCAGAAATGGCACCAGTTCGCAGTGGGTGACAGTGATGGAATAAAAATGGTACAGGGTATGTCGAAGACAAGATAAGACATTGATAAGAATCAAGTAGATTAAAGATGGCTGTTGACGTTGAATTTAGACTTTTGGAGATTGTGGCTATCAGGGAAGCAAGCGGATGGAACTGAGTTCTACAAACGAAAAGTGAGAGAAAAGAAACTATAGAGTAGAAGAGGAGGTTATATTTAACTATATTAACAGTAAAAGGGTGGGACCTTGATGCCGATCTAGTATCAAGAGTAAATACATGCGTTTTAAATGTTTGCGTTTTCAGTCGAAACTCTAAGCTGTTAAAAAACAACGCGTTAATATTGTCGTCAGATTAGATTATAACGGTGGCGAGGTTTGTCTTGAATTGTCTTATATAATGAAGCTCCATAACCTTAAAACGTTACTGAGGATTAAATTAAATTTATTCATAATCCTGGTAAGATCAAGAACATTTCAACAGGGGGAGTTTTATATGGGGATCTTGATATCTAGGGATCATGGAAGAAGGTTGATTAATTTAATACGTCAACTGGTAATTATCGTCGTAAAGCCAAACTCAGTATATGGCAAGAGATGCAAATTGATATAAGAAATACTATTCTACGTTTATATATATTCTATGTAGCAGAAAAAAAGATAATCACTGAAGTATCGTCGAACATTCTTCTTCTATGTGCCTTGTTCTTTCAGGACGTAGGCGATCATGACCTTCCAAGTCTCCCTATTCCTGGTGGCTCTAAGCACACTTTCTCCTGTGACACGACGCAACCCTCGTTCTATCATCCACCTGCTCAGTTATCCGCTACTTTCCTATGTCTCTTTTTCCTTCTATCTGGCCTGTTAGTATCAGGTTCTCCAAGCCTTCTGTCCTCATTGCATGTCCCAGGAACTTTTTACCAATTTTAATTTCGGGATATTTCAAAGCTTCATTTTAAACTTTTTAAATAAGTGGTTTAACGATTTCATTTCTTTTAATACTTGGTATTTATAAATCTTTGCATGACAAAAGAAGACCCATTGTGAGGGTCGAAATTTCTACACAAACTAATCTATACGATCTACTTACTCGCTGTTACTTTTTATTGGAAATGTATTTGTGTTGATATCGATGAGCTTAACGTTTCAATAGTAATTTCACCCAATGATGATTGAATATTACGGGTATTTAAAACAATATTGAACCGAGTGATAGTAAAAGCGAAGGAACCCAACAACCTTTTTTTTATATACAGTTGTTCAAAAGTACGTGGAATAGGTTCGTGTATCGGTTATATTATTACATGACCTTTATTCCAAACAAAATGGGTTCCCCCCTCCAAATCAGAATCTGCAATATCGATCCTGATCTGGCATCTTAGCATCGATCACTTTACCACCGCCATAACAAAGCCACCCGGTGTTATAAATACTTCCATAATAATTGATCTGACGGACTTTCAAGACATAGGCGATCATGGCCTTCCACGTCTCCCTATTCCTGATGGATCTTAGCACACTTTCTCCTGTGACAAGACGCAACCCTCGTTCTGTCATCCACCCGCTCAGTTATCTGCTGCTTTCTCCTGTCTCTTTTTCCTTCTATCTGGCCTGTTAGTATCAGGTTCTCCAAGCCTTCCTTCCTTATTGCATGTCCCAGAAACTGTAGTTGTCTCTTACTGATGCTCAATATTAATTTCCTTTTGTATCCATCCTTTCCAAAATCTCATCATTGTTCACATGCTCGGTCCACGACATCCACAGCATCCTTCTGTAGAGCCACATTTCAACTGCTTCAAGTTTTTCCTTCATCTTTGATGATATTGTCCAGCATTCTTAAAAACAAAAAAAAGTGATTCAACTTCACATATATAACCTTCGTCAGTTACTCTAAGCCTGTGGGGTATGTGTGACACTTGCCCATTATCCGGATTTGGACTTTACATTATCGTGAGCGTTGTCTCTTGGGTGGATGTTTAGATATCTGCCTGTAATACGGTTCTTTACACGCTTGCAGACCAGCCGCAACTGGGCTGATTAAGAGGTCACAATATGTCAACGCTGATCGCAAAGTCTGTCGTTGACTGTCAATCAAATGAGAAGATAAAACAGGGGGAAAATAAACTGAAAGCGATGGTCGAACGGCACTAAATCGCCTTAATGTAGAAAAGATTACTCAGTTAAGTGCCATACCTGTTACACGCTTGGGCGATCAATTTCGAGAAAGAGACATGACTGGCCGGGCAGAAGATTCTCCCGCAGTAGATAACCAGTACTTTCTGCGGCAGACTGGTTGCCAACCAAGGTTATAGAACTTAATCTTAATTGAGAAAGGATTACTCAGTTAACTGCTATACCTGTTACACGCTTGGGCGATCAATTTCGAGAAAGAGACATGACTGGCCGGGCAGAAGATTCTCCCGCAGTAGATAACCAGTACTTTCTGCGGCAGACTGGTTGCCAACCAAGGTTATAGAACTTAATCTGTCCTGTTATTTGACGCACAGTTGGAGCGAAAAGGGGTGGATTCATTCTTTGCCCAAGGGTATTTCCAAGTAGGTGAATACAACAAATCCAGCTAGAATTCGAACTCGGCTCTCCGATTTCTCGTTCTGAGCCGATATCCACTTCAGCAAAAAAGAAAAAAAAACACTTACATACGCTTACAATTCCCAAGTGGTCCCCCATCTATGTACTGACCATGTTGCTTAACTTTGGAGCTCGTACGAGAACTAGTGTTTTGAACGTGATATGGACTTAGAAAGGATATGTCACTTAAAATAAAAATCATGTGTTGGGCAAAACAGGATGAAATAGAAGCGATAAATGGAGCAAATGATTCTAAGAACAAAAATACAGGAAGTAGTAGAGAGCTATGATCGCTCACTGAAGAGACATTACAGGTGAAAGAAAAATTTCATAGCCGAAATCGAAGCTGTATCGAAAATATCCACATTCATAATTCTTTGGAAAGCTTTGATAAAATTGAGTCATAAAGTAATGTCAAAGTCAATGATTAAAATCTACCAGAATTTCTGGTATCAGGCATTATCATTATTTACAATATTTATATTCGGACTGTATTCCTCATTTTTGTTGCTATTAGCACGAAGTTTCGGCCGTTCTGTCCTCCGATCTTCATCAGGTGTAAATCGATAAGGGTAATATGCATTCGAAATTACCTGAAGCTTACTCGGATCAAAATACATCTGATGAAGACCGGCGTACACAACCGCGGAAATGTTGTCATAAAAAACCCAATAACGACAGAATATAAGTAATACAATTATCGAATTATAAATCTGTGAATTGGTTGATATATTTAACCGCAAAATCGATAAACCATTTCACTTAGTAATCTGAAAGTATACGTGTTTATCTTCTAAAGTAACTTAAGAATAAATAATTGTTGAATTCTCCATGTTAATTTTGAATTAAACAGACGCGTTTCCTTGGATAAATTGTCTATCGCCGTCGATTGTCAAGATAAAACTGAAGAATTTAAACTGAAAGAGATGGCCAGACGGTGTCGAGTCAACTAAATTTAAAACTATGAAAGTAAAAGCAAAAGGAGAACGCGGTTGTATTTTGCGGAGGAGTAATTATAAAAATGATAAGGAGAAATTGGTGAAGAAAATTATGGTCGCTTATTTTAATGTCAGACGCAGTAAAGATGATAATGAAGTGTGAAATCGTAGCATTATTGCGGTTTGGTTTATCGTTTTTCGGCATATCAACGTGAACGGGTTATTTTAAATGAGATTTTCAGGATAGGTTTCTATGAATAATATCGGGGTTCTTGTAGTGCCATATCGCGCATGGACGGGCGTCCCTGCATGAACGTTCGGTGGGCAACCCCGAGGCCATATTATGTTGTAGGCCGCGCCAGTCTCAATCCTTCATATGCTGCAAACAAGTGACCGACTGACTCTATTCTAAGACCTCTCCTTAACTGAATCACTATGGAAAAAAGCAAACATAATAGCAAAACTAAACTAGCTAGTCTGAAAACGCCCAAACCCGTTTGCATCTCGTACACTAACATACGTGGTATCCGCACTAACTTCCTCAGCGTTGATTCATTCCTTCACACTAACTCACCTGATATCTTGGCCCTATGTGAAGCTAACCATAATCTTTCTAGCCCCTCTTCTGGGTTTGACGTTCCTGGCTACTTTCCCCTTTTCAGGAAGAACACCAATGTTCATATGCATGGGCTTGGTGTCTATGTCAGCGTACACCTTCCCCTAGCTAGACGCTCTCAAGACGCTACGCATGAGTTCGGGCTCCTTATGGATTTTCTGCACTATTGTAAGAACTGCAACCTTGAAACTTCTGAATATCGTTTCTCATGTCTTTGTCTATGAGTATATCAAATTTGATTAAAATCGGACCACTCCGACTGTACATGTGTCTACGGTTTATTTAAGAGGACATTTTCAAGATAGGTTCCTATGAATAGAATATGTATTCTTTGTAAGAAATCAGTTTGTAGATCAGGTTTCATTGACGTATTTTTGCAAAGAGGGTATTTGTCGAGAGACACGTGTATTGATGGTAATATTTATTTCAATACATTATGTGCGTTGTGATGTGATGTATATAGGTTCGGAATGAAAGAGTGGAGAGCCGTGTTCAAATTTGTTTCATTCACTTACACACATTGGGAAAAGTATTAATCCATCTCTTCTCTCTCCAGCCATGAGTTGAATAGCAGGTCAGATGAGGTTCCATAACCTTGTTTTGTAGCAGATCTACAAGAGAAACTAATGGCAACCTACAGCAGAAAGATCTTCTGCCTATTCTGTCATGTCTCGAAAGGGACATGATTGACCGAGCAAGTGTTACATATGGTAATTAATTAATTGGGAATATTTTTTTTTCAAAAATGTATTGCTAGTGTTTTTATTATAAAATCCTATTCTTATGCATTTATAGTGTTTTGACCCCATCTCGAGTTTTAAATATTTGCTCATATCTGGGATCCTAACAGGTACTACTACCCTGGTCAGGGTGAGCCTGGGTACAACAACCATTAACAGGTGGTTCTACGCTCCTCTTAATCTCCCGATCAGAGGCCTTACTGCCGGATGAAATCTATCGTCATACCCAGAACAACCATCAATCCTTATAAAAAATATCAGTGACAATAACGAAAAAACATTCTCTCTCTCTCTCTCTCTCTCTCTCTAGATAGATAGATAGATAGATAGATAGATAGATAGATAATGAACAAGTCGAGATTGTGTTGTGGGGCGTTACCCACTTAACTATGGACTCTTTCAACCAATATATTAACTAAGAGTTAATCACTCTCTTGGCTTTATTTCAGCTCAGCACAGTCTGTCTGTCTGTCAGTTATTAGTAAGCCAATCTTATATTTATTCTTGTCTCTTGTATCTATTTTTGATTAAATATATGTTGTTAACCTTACCATCGTTTTTCGAGTTACCATTTCGTGATCTCATTTCCGGTCCACATCAAATAGATAGATAGATAGATAGATAGATAGATAGATAGATAGATAGATAGATAGATAGATAGATAGATAGATAATGGTTTCTCGTTATTGTCACTGAACGTGAGCAATTGCTGCTCTCAATAGCTTCAGCCCTACTATGATCATTTTATGTACAGTCCAGATTTTACAAATCATGGCTCTCCACAACGTCTATTGTGAACCTAAACACTTGTACCATCCGTTTATCCTCCTCTGTCATCTAATAACATTCATCACATCCATTTGGAGTCATAGCAAACAGACAATCCTTATTCAGAGATACAAATGACAGAAAATTATGGAGAGCAATGATCGCGCATATTCTGAATCAATGCGACACACGGAAGGAGAACCTGCTTGATTCTGACGTTTCCAAATCGCAACTTACAACTTTGGTAGTTTTTTTTTCTGTCGAGGAACATATTCTTGTTTTGCTAAAGAGACTTTGCAGTTTTTCAAAACACTGCCATCCGTGTGTTTTAAGATTATGTCTGACGACTAGTTAAGATTATGTCTGACGACTATAATTCCTGATATGTCTTCTAATTCTATTAAGAGCATTACTTAATTAAACGCTCCGGAAATACAATTATGGACTTCTCTTAAATATATACTAGTATCAGCAATTGCATGGGTTTAATCAAGAATACAACACTGTCAATGACCATCACACTGAGAGTCACAATTACATATATGGAACCACAGAGAATCATTACTTTCGCTCGATTCTTCAAATGCGACATTTACTAAAGACATCCGGTCATTTCGCTATTAATTTGAGTTGTTTTATTTGCGCCTATAAGGGAATATCTGCGCCAGGGACAAAGATTTTGCACACCTATAAGGTCGTGATAATGTGCTTAATCTAAATTTATTTATAAATGGACTTTGTCTCTGTGTGTATGCCTGTACGTGTGTGTGTGTGTATGTGTGTGTGTGTCCGTTACCTATAGACTCCGAAACGGCTGAACCGATTTTCTTGAAAATTTACGAAGTTTTAGTATGAGCGACTGCGAGTGTTCTCAGCTAGGATTTGTGTCGAGGTACCCCCGATAAATATCTAAAATCGATAATCGAAAAAATCGAGTTATAGAATGAGTGATACGATTTTAATCAAATTTCATACACTCATAGACAAAGACATAAGAAACGATATTCAGAAGTTTCAAGGTTGCAGTTCTTACAATAGTACAAAAAATCGATAATATATATACATAAAAGACAAGATGTTTGTGTGTGTGTGTGTGTGTCTGTTTATCTGTCTGTATTTCTATATTTTTTAAGCCCTTTTATTTTAGTTTTTACTTCGGGTTTGGCTCAAAGTAGGCATAATTGTAGTTCTTAGTCTCAGCCATGATACCATTTACTCAGAGGACTTATTTAGCCTTCACAATTCAGTTTACAACGAAAATAACTTATTTGATATCGATAGGAAATCAAAATTTGACTTACATCCATTCAATTATCTTTCAGTCTACGGTTTCACTACAACTGGAAACAACTATTGCTTTTAGACTTTCGTGCCAACGTCCAAAGATTCTGAGCTCCAGGACCATGGATTAGTTTTAAAGCTTTCAATACACCCGAGCAACGCCGGGCTATACTGCTAGTCATCTATATATTAATACGATGGTAGCGATGTAGGATTTGTGTCAAGATAATCTTATTAGAACCAAGCTGTGTTAAGCGTCCCAGAGGAGAATAAAAAAGATATGTACATAGGGGTTAAAACACAGGGAGGGGTAGAAGTGAAGTTAATCTTAAATAAAGGACATTGTAGATTCTTTTTTTACCACCAGAGACAATCATTTTTGCCTGCCATTAGAATGGATGACACTTAGTCTGCTAGGGAGCAAAACACTGCGCCTCCTTAGTCTCACTCTCTTACATGACCTCATTGAATCCATAACTGCATCTATTGCTAGGAAGATGCAGTTAACGAACAAAGCCTTTTTTCTCGTCAGAATCCATGTTGCACATTTATAAATCTGCCACCCGACCGTGCATTGAATACTGTTGATATATCGGGCCGTGTACTCCTGATATACATCTTGAGGTTCCTGACAACATCTAAAAAAAGGATCTATAATATAATAGATCTTGACTTGGCAGATCGCCTTCAGTCACTTTCTCAATGACTTGATGTGACTTCTATTTGTCTTTTCTAAAAGTATTTTTATGGAAACTACTCTGATGAGCACTATTTTCCTGGTACCTCTACAACTTGTATTTATCTGCGCTACTAGATTGGCATTAAGATCCTACCCTTTGACCATAGAAATAATCAAATATAGCCGTCTCTTCTACTCTAACAGTTTCTTTTCTCACATTTTCCGTTTGTAAAACTCACTTCCATTCGCTTGCTTCCCTGATAGCTACAATCTCTAAAAGTTTAAATGCAACGTCAATTGCCATCTTTTATCAACTTGAATCCCATTTATTTCTTATCTTTTCTTTGACATGCCCCCTGTAATTCTTTTCTTTCACTATAACCCCCCCCCCCACGCACCAGTGGCATTTCTTCCTTGATTTTAGTAAAATGATTGTCAAATAAACACAAGTGAGTGCGTGGTAGATTATTCTCAGAGTTTGAGCATACACATATCTGTGCAGATATAATTACTACAGATAATTATCAAATTTTCAACATCTTTTCCGTTGGCAAAACGTCGCAAGCCTCTCGCTATTTTCACAGTAAATGGTCTGACGAACTATATTACTTGTCCCACCTGTTCAGATCTTTACGAATAAAACATTGCGCGCTATTTATACGAAATCAAATCATCCTCATTTTCCATTGCTAATGTAAACTTTTTTCTGAATAGATATTTGAATCACAGATGTCGGAGAATAAACCGCTTCTTCTTCAATCATAATAGACGAGAATAAATTCTTAACAATTTGTCGCGAATATAAACATCTATCCATTCGGCAAGAATCTGCTCGAACCGAATGCCGTCTATCTTTCACATATAAATGACGAAATATACTGAACCCAATTTGAATCAAAATTACTTGCTTTTTCAAAAATGATAAAATCGACAAACATCAATACGTGTATAATTAAAACGTTCCAGTTATATTTTATTCGCTTTTCTTCTGTTTTTGCTTTTTTTTAAACAAAGCCGTGATCTGGCCATATTATGAAATAATTGGATCGAATCTGCTGGGGTTACGTACCCATCGAGGCCACCAGCCAGCCAGTGGCTGTCTACCATTTGCAACTCAACTCCAGACTCAAAACTAAAAACTGATTCTTTGTGACCGCTGACTTCACTTAAACAGCTAACTCATTTATACCTTGATTTCTGCTAAACTCAGTCCTATCTCAGGCGTTGACCCCCACTTGACCTCTGTCTGACAAAACAATAACTCAGCCTGAATCTGTTGCGCTCTGCTACCAGTGACTTATCCCTATAAAGAACGCAAAATACACTTCATGGTAAAATTCGACACCGACCAGGATGTTATACAACACTAAGAGTGAATATCCATTCTGATTGTTTCTTCCCAAGAACTTTTATTTGTGGAACAGAATCCCGAGAGGATGCTTCCCAATCGCTACATTATTTACTTCTATGAGTCTCCTGTCAAGCTTTATGTACATTGAACAACCTCATTCAATAACCCACTATCTTGAGGAACTCTTATGCCTTAAATTTTGCGAAATAGTAAAAATAATCCCTTGCATTCACTTACACGCAAATACCATTGGGATAGGTATTAATCCGTCTCTTCCTTCCAATTATGGGTTAAATAACAGGACAGATTGAGTTCTATGGCCTTGGCTGGCAACCAGTCTACCGCAGAAAGTACTACTGCGTGATAATCGTTTATCCACTCAGTCATGTCTCTTTTGAGACATGATCGCCTGAAGCGTGTATCATGTATGGCACTTGACTGACTGAATCTGCTCTTAAAATATTCAGTCAATAACAGATAATTAGTTGGCGTTATAATTAGATAGCTACACATCGTGGTATTGAAAGAATTTTGCCTTTTTAATTTTTACAACTTAATTATAGAATAAGCATTTTATAAGTTAGAAAAAAATTAATTCAATGGAGGCATCTCCACTAAATGTCAATGAGTGAATACATGAAATTACAAAAAATATACAATCAGTGAAGACAAAATATCAGCTCGACACGAAAGCAACGCTTCTTCATAAGAGCTGAACACTGTTTGAATTATCGTTTAATTACCCTTGATATTTTTATTATTTTATCAACATATTCTTTAATATGGAAAATTCTTGGATAAAATATTTGTAAAGGAAGACATTAGCATCGTTTATTCAAAAGCCTTTAACTACTAAACGTCCCTTCAATACAAGACCAACACAACATAAGGATTTACTGAGTGTGTTTGTTGTATCGATGTACAATGAAGAATTAAATGCATATTATGAAGACATAGATAACGTTTGACCATAGAATAATTAGGTTAATATTTTAGTGAACAGAGGAGTATACACTCGCGGGACTATTCCACATAGTATTGCTTCTTTGGAAAAAATGATGTGCGTGGTGGCCCAGTGGATATCGGCTCGGAACATGAAATCGGAGAGCCGAGTTCGAATTCCAGTTGAATTCATTGTATTCACTTACGCGCAAATACCCTTAGGAAAGGTATTAATCTGTCTCTTCCTTCCAGTTATGGGTTAAATAACAGGACAGATTGGGTTCTATAGCCTTGGCTGGCAACCAGTCTACCGCAGAAAGCAATGGCAACCTACTGCGGGATAATCTTCTGCTCAGTCAGTCATGTCTCAGAAATTTCATCAGCTTCTTTTTTCTAATGAGCTCATATTTCTTTTGTTGTTATTATTTTTAAAATGACCTTGTATCATATTGTCCTTCGATAGTATTCTGATCATCTTTTTGTGAAACTACATCTTTTTGCCTATCGTATGTAAGGAAATTGTTCACCATTCACCTCCGTACAAGAGGAATCATATTATATAACTGGTTATTTACCAGTTGTGGGGCAGTGGTTATCGGCTTGGAACGAGAATTCGGAGTACCGTGTTCGAATTCCAGCTGAATTTGTTTCTATCCACTTACGCGCAAGTGAAAACACGACATGAACTTAATGTTTCTTTGGGAAAATAACCTGACGGAACCCATCTCTCTGTAGGCTGGTTTGAGTTCAGAGTACTTTTTCACCTATATTAATCGAAATCAAGGCTGTAGAATCTAGTATTTGTTGCTATTTACCCATAGCTGAGAAGGAAAAGATAGATAGGACTTTTTTGTTATTAGTAATGTACTCAGGATGTGCGTTGTGGTACAGTGGATATCGGCTCAGAACGAGAATCCGGGGACCCGAGTTCGAATTCCAGTTGAATCCATTGTCTTCACTTACGCGCAAATACCCGTGGGAAAGGTATTAATCCGTCTCTTCCCTCCAGTTATGGGTTAAATAGCAGGACAGATTGGGTTCTATAGGCTTGGCTGGAAACCAGTCTATCGCAGAAAGCAATGGCAACCTACTGCGGGATAATCTTCTGCCCAATCAGTCATGTCTCTTTCGAGACATGATCGCCCAAGCGTGTATCACATATGGCACTTAACTGACTGACTTACTTAATAGTTGGAATAATGAATAAGGCTTCTACTGGTCATAAAGTGAGGGGTCGGTTTTCTATTGTTATTAAGTAATAAATTGATCCCCCACTAATTATTACGTAATAATATAATACATCTCTTCTACTTCTAGCTATGAGTCAAATAACAGGACAGATTGGGTTCTATAGCCTTGGTCAACAACCAGTCTACCGCAGAAAGCAATGGCAACCTACTGCGGGATAATCTTCTGCCCAGTCAGTCATGTCTCTTTCGAGACATGATCGCCCAAGCGTGTCTCACGTATGGCACTTAACTAACTGACTGAATGTACTCGACTGGAATTAGGCTCTCCGAATTCTCAGTCCAAATCTATATCCATTAAACCAATTTGTCTCATAAATTGAATTTTTTTGTAAATAACTAGAAGTCTAACGTCATTAAAATAATAACATTCTTATCATTATAAGACAATAAAATGCCTGATAACATAATTTAGTACTTGGAAAATAGGTGAATATCATGACGTGCATATATCAACCAGCGTCTTCTTAGAAGTCTTCACTTCAACTATTTTTCAGAATATTTTTTATCAGCAATAATAAGAGTTGCTAATGTTCCCAGCATATTTCAGATGTCACGCCAATTTAAATTCCTTGGTACAACTGTTCACTTTGCAAACTCCGAATATGATGTTAAAAGGCAGACTATGTTTCAAAAGAAGCCGGCTAGCGATTTCCAACATCAAAGAACGGATCTGGCATAGGAAAACGGATAACAAAATTAACGACATGAGTAGAAGAAAAAAAAAACTATTTCTTTCCTTGCTCGTCTATACGGTCATATCTGAGGTCTTCTTAGTATTTTAGTCATCCATTCTGACAACCTTGGCTACTAGTGCGATGTTGTCAGTCAGTTAAGTGCCATACGTGATACACGATTTGGGCGATCATGTCTCGAAAGAGACATGACAGACAGCGCAGAAGTTTGCCATTGCTTTCTACGGCAGGCTGGTTGCCAGCCAAGTCTATAGAGCCCAATCTTTTTGGTTATTTGACTCATAGCTGGAAGTGGGGAGACATGTATTATATTATTAAGTAGTAATTATTGGGGAATCAGTTTATTACTTCATAACAATATAAAACTGATCCCCCACTTTATGCCTAGTAGAAGTCTTAATCATGTTTCCCACTATTATATTCAGTCAGTCAGTTAAGTGCCATACGTGATACACGCTTTAGGCGATCATGTCTCTAAAGAGACATGACAGACTGGGTAGAAGATCATCCCGCAATAGGTTGCTATTGCTTTCTGCGGTAGACTGGTTGCCAGCCAAGGTTATAGAACCCAATCTGTCCTATTATTTAAACCATAACAGGAGGGAAGAGACGGATGAATACTTTTCCCAAAGGTATTTGTGCGTAAGTGAATGCAAGCAATTCAACTGGAATTAGAAATCGGCACACCGATTTGTCGTTCAGTCAGTTAAGTGCCATACTTGATACACGATTTGAGCGATCATGTCTCGAAAGAGATATGACAGACTCGGCAGAAGATTATCCCACATTAGTTTGCCATTGCTTTCTGCGGTAGACTGGTTGCCAACCAAGGTTATAGAATCCATTCTTATTATTTAACCCATAACAGGAGGAAAGAGACGGATTAATACCTTTCAGAAGGGTATTTGCGCATAAGTGAATGCAGGTAATTAAAATGGTTTTCGAACTCGGCACTCCGATTTGTCGTTAGGCCTCCTAAAAGCAATGCTGACTTTATTTCATCTATTTAATCACTCTCTGTAAACGTGTTATCATCACAGAGGGATGCGGTTGAGTGAAGCTGAACAAGGCTTAAATCTGGAGCATGTTTTTCAATTTTTAATTTCGATATTTCACGAAGTGTATAAATGTGTCTACATATACGTATTCTTCTTGGCGTCTGGTTACTTCAGCCCAACACAAGTTTGAAACGCTAGGTTTCATTTGTCTTTTTATCAGACTTCCTAGCCTCTGTTTTACCTTCTATTTAAACAAGCTCATAGGTAATTCGATGCTCTGCTCTGCTCTGTGACTCTTCCCTGCAATATGCCCGGTTAATGTCTATCTATTGTGCGTTGTGGTGCAGTGGATATCGACTTGGAACGAGAAATCGGAGAGCCGAGTTCGAATTCCAGTTGAATTCTTTGCATTCACTTACGCGCAAAATACCCTTGGGAAAGGTATTTATCTGTCTCTTCCCTTCGGTTATGGTTTAAATAATAAGACAGATTGGGTTCTATAGCCTTGGCTGACAACCAGTCTACCATAAAAGAAATGACAACCTACTCCGGAAAATATCCCGCCTAGTCAGTCATGTCTCTTTTGAGACATGATCGCCCAAGCGTGTATCATGTATAGTACTTAACGAACCGAATGTCAAATTTACAAGTTCAGTCCTCGTTATGATTAACATTCTGTAGAACTACATTTTGTAGCTTCAAGCCATGTTTTCGAGATTGCCCTGTATTCGGGCGGTCCTGGGCATAACGGTAAACTGCATCCGGCAGCAAGGCCTCTGATTGGGAAATTTTGAGGAGCATGAAACCACCTCTTAATTGCTGCTGTTCTCAAGTACGCCGTGACCTGGAGTGATAGCACCTGTTAGGGGTCCCAGCTATGGGTAAATAATTAACCCCCTAACTGGTGTCAAAACACTATGAAAGTATAAAAATAAACATTTATAGAAATATATAAATAGAAATAGACTTTTATAGAAAAATATACATTTTTGAATGAAACATATTCCTAACAATACAGTTTTTTCCTAGGAAAAAAAAGTAAAATTATTGTCATCATGAATTTTCGAAGGAAAAAAATTATTGCCAGTAATACATTTTTTAATACAAAACAGGAAGACATCTTCAGTTTTCTAAAATATTTTTTTTTCATTAAAATTTGACGAAATCAACCGTCTTTCTATAACCGAACATTAAAAAATAACTTAAAACTCTAACTTTTAGGCATTAAATAACCCATAGAGATGTTGATATGCCGTTAAACAAAACTCAGGCGCAAGCTATATTCAGGAGGACTGATATTGCGGATGTGCGTTGTGGTGCAGTGGATATCGACTCGGAACGACAAATCGGGGAGGCGAGTTCGAATTCCAGCTGAATTCCTTGTATTCCCTTACGCGCAAATACCCTTGGGGAAGGTATTAATCCATCTCTTCCTTCCAGTTATGGGTTAAATAACGGGACAGATTGGGTTCTATAGCCTTGGCTTGCAACCAATCTACCACAGAAAGCAACCTACTGCGGGATAATCTTCTGCCCAGTCAGTTATGTCTCTTTCGTGACATGATCGCCCAAGCGTGTATCACGTATGGCGCTTAAGTGACTGACTGATATTGCATAACAGTCTAGCGTATTTTTATTTGTTACTAATCTTTGCTTTGGTTAGTATTTGAATTGTATGTTTGCTCTTCCAATGTGCCTTCGGATTTCGAAGCCATACATTTCCTTGTTTATAAAAACACTTTCGAGAAATATATTTATTTGATTTATTCTGATGTATTATTTGTAGGCTATATCTTGGAATGCCTCTATTGCGAATGCTAATATATTCAGTCTTCTTAAAATTCATATTTCACCCTTTCTACTCACCTTTCATTACTAAATAAATAAATTTATTATAAGCCTTTATTTCTTGCTTTCTTTTGTCTAATCATATCACCCCAGGCAAAAAAATAAGGTCACAAAGACGCAAAACAAAAAAGCTTAATTCCTGTGTATTACGATAAACTACATCTTGCAGCAAGCCTTATATTCGGGAGGTCTTGAGAAGCGTGGAATCACCTCTTAACTGTCGTTGTTCCCAGGTCCATCCTAATATGGGGTTGTTCTAGCTATGAGTAAATAATTACACCCTAACCAAACTGGAGTCAAAACACTATGTAAGTATGAAAATACTTTCTTATAGTAAAAATTACTAGTCACAATTTTTCATAATAAAACATAAAAAATGCATTGAGGTAAAAAGATCTCAACATGTGTGTGTGTGTGTGTGTGTGTGAGTGTGTGTGTGCCCGTTACCTATAGACTCCGAAACGGCTGAAACGATTTTCTTGAACATTTACACAGTTGTACGATAAGCGTCTGCGAGTGTTCTTAGCTAGGTTTTGTGTCGAGGTACCCCCGATAAATATCGAAAATCGATAATCGAAAACATCGGGTTATAGAAGGAGTGGTCCGATTTTAATCAAATTTGATACACTCATAGACAAAGATATGAGAAACGATATTCAGAAGTTTCAAGGTTGCAGTTCTTACAATAGTGCAGAAAATCGATATATATATATATATATATATATATTTATAAGGCAAGATGTTTATGTTCATATATATATATATATATATATATATAAGGCAAGATGTTTATGTTTATGAGAAACGATATTCAGAAGTTTCAAGGTTGCAGTTCTTACAATAGTGCAGAAAATCGATAATATATATATATATATATATATATATAAGGCAAGATGTTTATGTGCGTGTCTGTTTATCTGTATGTCCTTTATACAAATCCACAGTTTTTATCCGATTCTTACTAAAGTTTACACAAATATTCTTTAGGCTGAGTCTGAGCTCCAGGATCATGTATTAATTTTAAAGCTTTCATTACACCCGAGCAACGCCGGGATATACTGCTAGTAAAGTGAATAAAAAAATATTACCAGAAATACATTTTTTTAAAAGAAATTATTAACGTTCCCAAGAAAATTAAAGTTTGATATTCAGTGACCCATAAGAAGTTGATATGCTGCTGAATATTCAAACAAAAAGTATTTATATGTTTATGTGTCCGTGTGTCTGTGTTTTAGGAGAAAAAATTCTGCTTATACATATTGTGATCATTTTATTTAATGTTGATTTTTTTATTTCCATTTTCGTTAAAAACATCGAAGATTTCTATCATTTTTAAATTAAATTTCCAATTTCCAAAAGTTTTTAAATAAAAAATGAAAGTTTCTGTTTAAACTGATACAAGGAGGGTTAAGGATAATATCTTTTACTTCTGTATATTTTGATAATTTTACTTAAAATACATTTCTTTTTTAATTTCAGGTGAAAGTGGAAAATCTTTCAATATGTTTCAGTGAAATGCTCACTTACTAAAACCACTGTCAATAAGATTAGTTACGATGAGTCCGTTTATTGCCTTAAGCGATCATTTCAAGACATGGCTGAATATGTAGATTTTACCGCAGTAAATAGCCATTTCTTTTTGCGATAGACTGATTGCCATAGGACATAGAACCCAATTTGTCTTTCTATTCAACCCATAGCTCTAAATAGAAGAGATGGATTAATACTTTTTTCCAGGAATGAAACTAATTCGAGTGGAATTCGAACTCGTCTCTCCGGTTTCTCATTCTAAGCCAATATCCATTGTACCGTAAGGCACATCCACAGACAGTTAATTTCCTTACGGGATCAATTATCTCTTTCCAGACATGACTAACTAGGTAAATGTTCCTGCAGTAAGTTGCCATTACTTTCTGCGGAAGACCGGTTGCCAGCCAAGGCTATATAACCCAAGGTGTAACTTGAGAGTGAATGAAACGAATTCGGCTGGAATTCGAACTCAGCTCCCTGATTTCTCATTCATTACACCACAATGCACATCTCTATTAACCTAGATATGTGGATAAAAGAGTGCCTATACTTGAATTGTTTCTATGGATTAAGAAAAGTTTCAAATTTCAAGTATCGTATCCGTAAAAGGAAAGCAAAAAATTTAGAAACGAATACATTTTTTTTTTTTGTGCTGATGTCTTCGTACAATGAAATATGCAAACATAATTTCTTTCTTATCCATGCATGTCTCTTCTGGGCGTTTCTTCGCAACGAGGTTTTACCCAGAACAGCTAGACAATTAGATTTATGCATTTTATGCAAACAGATTCGATTGCAATACGCCTTACATATCTGCCTATAGTTTTAAAATAAGGTATGTAACTATTTACACTATTTACATTATTCGGATTGTTCTCATATTTATTTTATATTCAAAACGTTTCGGTCGTTGTACGCTCCTGCCTACTTCAAGATCTGTCTATATTTATGAGATGAAGTATTGTAACTATTTATAGTATTTACATCTTTTGCATTGTTCTTATTATCGTTATTGAAATATTCACGACGTTTCGGATGTTGTGTGCTCCGGCCTTCTTCAGGATCTGGATATATTTCTGAGATGAGGTATTAGAATTATTTGCACTATTTACATCGTTTGAGCAGTTGTCCTTATCTTTAATGCTATATTTCAACCGTTATAGTCTCCTGCCATAGTCAGGTTATATACCTTGAAATTTCAAACTGAAATCTTCATTTAGTCCGCAGGGACCAGTGAATAAATGCATTGATTGAGAGATCCAAAAATTGCCTCAAATTTAAAAGCTTGTTAGTTCAATACCTGGTCACAGGGATGAGTTACTAAAGGGAATTAACTGAAACAAAGATATCCAGAAAGCATGGCACATGGGATTAGAACAATCTACCCAAGTGGACAAAAGAAAGAGTTCCGCTCAAAATTACAGCGTATATCAAGTAAAGAAGGACAGTGCGTACAACGGTCGAAACATCTATCATATAGCAACAGCCCAAAGGATTTCTATAGTGTAAATACGACTTACATATGTTTGTTTTTATGTGTTTCTTTCTATATCTCAGCGTCTATAAAGATGCATGCGGATTTCAAAATTATATCAGTTATTCAATTTAGTGCCATACGTAATACACGCTTGGGCGATTCTGTCTCTGTCACTCCATGACTGACTAGGGTGAGACAGGACATTTTTTTTCAGAGTACGCTGCGGTAGTCAGAGGAAATCACGCATACAGAAAGGAGTTGTCGGAAGTCGTTAACTTATAGATGTTGTGTTCTCTTCTTCTCTTTTCTCTGCGTTCTCTCGATCTTCTGCCTATATTCTGCTTTCGACCAAAAAAAAAAAAAGCCGATTATTTATAAGCAAAAATTTCCGCGTATTTTTACCTTCTCGGTGCTGATTGCAGACACGGAAAGAAAACTACAAGATATCCTATAAAAGGAGAGTGACAAAAAAGAACTACAAATAAACTTTAAGAAAACTGAATGCATAGTCATCGGTAAAAAGAGCAACCCAAAATGCCAAATACAGATGGGGGATACTAGAATCAAGCAAGTACAAAAATTTAAATACCTAGGACGTGTTGTAACAGGAGATTGAAGGTGCGAAATAGAGATCCGAAGGCGAATTGGCATGGCAAAGGACGCGTTCTAGAAGCTGAGTAAACTAGTAAGACACGGGAAAATTTCCCTAGAAACAAAGAAAAGAGTGCTGGATTGCTATGTGATGTCAGTTCTTCAATACAGCAGTGAATGCTGGACAATATCATCGAAAATGAGGAAAAAATTTGAAGCAGCGGACATGTGGTTCTACAGAAGGATGCTGAGGATATTGTGGACTGAGCATGCAAGCAACAATGAGGTGTTGGAAAGAATGGCAACGAAAAGGAAATTAATAGTGAACATCAGGAAGAGACAACTGAAGTTCCTGGGACATGCAATGAGGAAGGAGGGCTTGGAGAACCTAATAATGACAGGCCAGATCGAAAAAAAGAAACAGAGGAAGGCAGAGGATAACATATTTGTAGGGCCTGATCAGGTGGATGATCAATATTTATTCATTTATTCGAGTGCTAACTTAATTCACTCTGAACCTCATACTGACCAACTAAAAGACTGATTCGCTTCAGGTATCCTTCACTTTTTTCTTAACGAGTTTCTTATCGATTTCGCGATATCGACAAACTCTTGTGTGATACCCTGAAGAAAATCTTTAAACAACAACAGAAAAGTATAGCGCACCATTTACTGAAAAAGAAAAGTGAGAGAGCACCTACTTTTTCTGTTATTATTATTATTTTATTTCTATTTTTTAAGAACGCACACATCTGATGGAAGTACTATAATATTTCAAAAATTCAATTAATTCTTTTTTTTTTTGTTTGTTTGTTTATCTCTCTTTTTTTTTCTTAGGAACATGCACATCAAATGAAATTTCTGTAATGTTTCAAAAAATCATTTTCTCCGCGTTCTCTCATACCAGTGGACATCTCGATGCACGACCATACGACTATAGGCGGTAATCGCGCACTAATTTACAAATTTACATCGGGTAAATGACCTTCGAATACACAATGTGTGCCTTTGCTCGAGTTCAACGCCACACGCGTAATTTCCTTAATTTCAAATATACCATGTTTGAACACAGAAATCTACCATTATCTGCAGTTCATCTCATTCAAAGTCTCGTTCAAAGTTTGGCCGAGAAAACAAAAAAAAACAAAAAAACGGAGAAAAACTACCAAAAGATTTGATTGTATGATGGACATGCTGTTTGCTTGGAGGATTAATCGTCACACCTGTAGTTCCAACTTTTTTCTTCTTTTTTAAGTACCGTGTCCTTTCAGGACGTAGACGATCATGGATTTCCATTTGTCCTTATCTCTTGTTTCTCTTAATATCTTTCGCCTTGGTATGTTCCACAGACCCCACTCCGCCATCCACTCGCTGAAACCCATCAAGTAAGTCTCGCGCTGCTTCCCGCTATCTCACTTTCCCTCTATCCAGCCCTTGAGCATCAGGTTCATCAAGCCTTCCTTCCTCATTCAATTAAGTGGTACACGCTTGAGGGATCATGTCTAGAAAGAGACGTGACTAACTGGGCAGAAGATTATCCCGCAGTAAGTTGCTAGGAATTTCTGCGGTAGACTGGTTGCCAGTCAAGGCATTCCCAAGGGTATTTGTGGGTAAGTGAATGCAAAGAATTCAATTGGAATTCGAACTTGGATCCCCAATTTCTCGTTCCGAGCCGATATCCATTACATTCATTTCTCCCGTCAGGATCATTTCTCTTACCAACTTTTTTTCCTTCGTTAGCTTCATTTCTCTCCCCAAATCGATTTACCCGCTAACCCCCACGTTTGCGCTCTCTACCCTGCTTACTCTGTTCGAACGAGCCACATTTCTTAACTCTACGGTCAGATACTGCACGAGACTAAAAGTAGTAAAAGTGTGTAAATAATAATATATGATTTTGGAAACTCAATATAAGCCAAAGAAAGTTAATTTATTTTTATTTATACTTACAATATCCTTTTGACTCAGATTATCACTTGGAATGGAAACGGACATTTTATCATTGGATCCAATATGACCAGAGCGAATATTATCTTCGGTCACATGCACTGCGCTAATAATACCACGTTACTTAACTGAGTTAATACTTATATCACTTATTTTTTCCATAAATTCTTCAACGAAATATTCACTTGAGAGAAGCGCCAGTTTTTCCTTGATCCCGTTTTGGTTCTCCTAGTCATTTGCATTTCATGAATCGATATTTAAAAATTTTAAATATTATGCTGTTCCATCTTAACATTGTTTTAAACAAGCAACTTTTCTTTTTTTATAATAAACACTAGAACAGAGTACACACAATATAAAACCAAAGATCACTTACTTTCTTTGATGTTGTTTGTTACGACGATCGACGAGCGTCCTCACAGATAGCATCCAGGTCCGTTATCCATCTATCTTTTTAAAAAAAAAACACAGCAAGTCACTGCGCACTAAATTTACATATGAAATATAATGCCTCGTCCTCAAGACGAACTACGAACAACCAATATATAAATATATAAACTTATATTTAATTATGAACAATAAATATATAAATATATAAACTTATATTTTATTCTTCCTCAGCGACGTTTGTGTGGAGTGGTTGTCAGAGGAAATCCCACACATACGAGGGTGTTGTCGGGAGTCGTTGACTGCAGGTTTTGTCTTCTTTTCTCTTCTCTTTCCTCTGCGTTCTCTCGATATTTTGAGGGTGTTTTTCTCTGTGTCAGAAAAAAACGGTCTTATGTAAATCGAAATTTCTACGTATTTTTGCCTTCTCGTTTTTTCGTTTAATTGTATCATTTATGTCTAGGCTCATCTGCCAATCATTTTCGTCGTTAAAGCTGCCTGCCTTTGATGTAATCACATTTCTATCGGTACTGTTTATAATTTCTTCCTTATGTCGACCACACTTCCGTCGGTTCTACTTGTAACGATAATCATATTTCTGTCAGGTTACAGAAATATATTACACTACACGCTACTAAATAAAATCTATCAACAAAAATTGTTTTATTTGTGGCGAGCTTAGATTCTAATAGACAGTGATGAGAATAAAGTCGCAAGAATGCATATCCCTTAATGTGCTGGGGGCTTTTAGCCGGTCGCTAACCTGGGGGTGCGAAGCTTATTGCTGCTCAAGTATTCTTACGGCCCTCTGTTGAATCAGTGTGTTTAAGAATTATATCCAAAACAAAGGCAAACAATTACTGTCATAATACAACCCCCACGAAATACTCCAGCCAATAGCTGAACATTCTGGACTTGGTCTTCTCATTCTCTAACAAATTGCATGTCATACGAATATGTAGAATAAATAACGACTAGACCTTGGTTTAAAGAGGCTAACATCGAAGTTATCGGATAAGACACCTCTTGAGAGCCTGTTCTATAGAATAACAGTTCACGAAAATAAGAACTTCCTAACTACAAATGGAATATAAAAGAGAATGTAGACCCTGTATATGTGACCTTGCCGATACTAACTGTGAAGGTTTGAACTAGTAGAACTAAGAAATGTAGCGTGACTAAATATTTGCCATGAGAATTGAACGTCTATTGACAGATGAAGAGGCTCATCCCTTGTTCCCTATTTAGGATGGGGTTTCCGGCTTTCTCTTTTTCAATTTTTTCAGTCTTTTCTTTTTTACTTTTTTCAATTGGAGTAGATAGACTAAACTATCGCCCGGTTCACAGTCCACCCACGTCTATTGAACAGGTGATGAGGCTCATTCCTTGTTCCCTGTTTAGGGTGGGGTTTCCGGCTTTCTCTTTTCCAATTTTTTCAGTCTTTTCTTTTTTTCTTTTTTTCAATTGGAGTAGATAGACTAAACTATCGCCCGGTTCACACTCCACCCACGTCTATTGAACAAGTGAAGAGGCTCATCCCTTGTTCCCTGTTTAGGATATGGTTTCCAGCTTTCTCTTTTCCAATCTTTTCACTCTTTTCTTTTTTACTTTTTTCAATTGGAGTAGATAGATTAACCTATCACCCAGTTCACACTACACCCACGTCTATTGAACAGGTGAAGAGGCTCATCCCTTGTTCCTTGTTTAGGATATGGTTTCCGGCTTGCTCTTTTCCAATCTTTTCACTCTTACGTAGACCCTTGGATATCAGTGGCGTTACCCCCTTGCTCGGGGTGATATGATTAAAAAATAAAATAAAATAAAATAAAATAACGACAGAGTACCGTACCGATAGGGAGGCAGCATTTGAAAAAAATTCAACGCACGCATGTCTGCATAAATGCTTTTGAACTCTGAAAAGTTGGAAGTGAGCAGCTACAGCTCAGGTACA
Organism: Ascarosepion bandense; assembly: GCA_037127315.1. NCBI lineage: Eukaryota > Metazoa > Mollusca > Cephalopoda > Sepiida > Sepiidae > Ascarosepion > Ascarosepion bandense. The sequence continues at coordinate 263,708 of JBBBDQ010001969.1, forward strand.
ACCGTAATTCTCTTTTATTTTTTATTTTTTATTTTTATTTTTTTTTAACTCTTGTAAAAATATAGCAAGGTTGAACGAGTCAGGTTCATTCTTGCGTAGACAAACAATTTTTCTTGCATCTTTAGAGATAGATTTCATATATGAGTTCTATGTGTTGCCTGTCTTATTTCTGCTTAGAGGTGTGTCCACATGCAAATGCACCCGTCGTTTGCAGTGAACATTTTTTACTACTATCTACATGATGCGGACTGCTGTCATCAATTTACTGCCACATTCGCGATGTTTTGTTCATTGTGCGCCCTGGACTTCTTCAGATGATTAGAATTTTGAACTGAAACCTTTAATGAGCAGTAGAGTCAGTTCTTCAATAGGGCAGTGAAGGAAAACTTGAAGTAAATGAAATGTGGTTCTACAGAAGGATGCTGAGGATATCATGGATCGAGCATGTGAGCAATGATGAGGTTTTGGAAAGGATGGAAACAAAAAGGAAATTAATACTGAGCATCAGTTCCTGGGATATGCACTGAGGAAGGATGGCTTGGAGAACCTGATACTAGCAAGAACAGATGGAAAAACAGGCAGGAGAAAGCAGCGGATAACATATTTGAAGGTTCTGAGTAGGTGGAAGACAGAACAGGGGTTGCGTGGTGTAGCAGAAGGAAGCGTGGTAAGAGCCACCAAGGATAAGATGACGGGGAAGACCACGATCGCCTACGTCATGAAAGTGACATAGCACATAGAAGAAGAAGAAGAAGAAGAAGAAGAAGAAGAAGAAAGCAATAATAACAACAATGATTACTGAGTCATTGCGTTTATAAATACCTAACATTCTCAAGGAGACATATCTTAGTGGATAAAATCGATGGGAAAAACAGTTACTTGACTGAAATACCATGCTTAAAAAAAATTAAAAATGTAAAGTTGAGTTAAAGAGAGAAAAATGATAGCGAGACATCTGGATAAACAATCTGCCCTTGAACGAAATATAAGGTTAAATCACCTGAAGATAGCAGACACGGAAAGGAAATTACAAGACCACCTACAGAAGGTATCTGAAGAGAGTGACAAGAAAAGGCTACAAATAAACTGCAAGAAAACCGAATGCATGGCCATCAGCAAAAAGAGCAACCCAAAATTACAAATACAGATGGGGATACTAAAATCAAGCAGGTACAGAAGTTTAAATATTTGGGAAGTGTTCTAACAGAAGACGGAAAGTGCGATACAGAGATCCGAAGGCAAATTGGCATGGTAAAGGACGCGTTCCAGAAGCTGAGTAAAATATTAAGAGACAGGAAATTTTCACTAGAAACAAAGAAGAGAGTATTATACTGCTGTGTGATGTCAGTTCTTCAATATGGCAGTGTATGTTGGACAATATCATGAAGGAAAATTTGAAGCAGTTGAAACGTAGTTCTACAGAAGGATTTTGCTGATACCATGGATCGAGCATATGAGAAATGATGAGGTTTGGAAAAGGATGGAAACGAAAAGAAAATTAATACTGAGCATCAGAAAAAGACAGTTAAAGTTGCTGGCGCATGCAATAACGAAGAAGGGCCTGGAGAACCTGATACTAATAGAGGGGAAAAGTGATAAGAGGAAGGAATGAATAATATATTTGAAGGATAGATGACAAAACGGGGGTAGCGTGGTGTAACAGGAGAAAGTGTGCTAAAAGCCACCAGTGATAAAGAGACGTGGAAAGCCATGATGGCCTACTTCCTGAAAAGACAAGGCACATAGATGTAGAAGAATTAATACATGTATTTTTCAAGGTATTTTAGGAAAAAATAGTGCGTCTTCTATGGCAGAAAATATAATACAATATACAACATAATAGCAATATCTAAGAAATATGCCCGGATTTTTTTTCGGCGCTAGAACGTCGGTTACAGGAGTTCAAACAAGCTAGAAGCACTGAAGCAATTATTTGGCATCTCAGCGCTCAAAATCTCCCTGTCTCTTCCGGCTGTGACTGCAAACAAAATCCAACTTTTATTTTGAGGCAATGCGTTTAAAACTAACCGTAAATCCAACTGCATAACAAAGCGTCATTAGTTTTCTTTTTTATTTAACATCCCTACTGTGCTTTGTGGTGCAATTAATATCGACTCAGAATGAGAAATTAGAGAGCAACGTTTGAATTCCAGTTGAATTTGATGCGTGCAAATAACCTTGAGAAAGGTATTAATCCGTCTATTCTTCCTCTAGCTATGGATTAAATAGTAGGACAGATTGGATTCTATAGCCTTGCTTAGTAACCAGTCTACCGCAGAAAGAAATGGCAAGTTACTGCGGAAAAATCTTATCCCTCCAGCTATAGATTATATAGCAAGACAAATTGCTTTCAGTAGCCTTGGTTGGCAATCTGTCTACGGCAGAATTTAATTGCAACCTACTGCAGAAAAATCATCTCCCTCCAGCACTGGGAGGAAAGATTGCAGGAAAGATTGTATCTCTAGCCTTAGTTGGCAACCTGTCTACTGCAGAAAGTAACGGAAAGCTACTGCTGGAAAATCTTCCCTCACCAATAATGGGTTAAACAGCAGGACAAATTAGATGCTATAGCCTTGATTTGCAACCAGTCTACCGCAAAAAGTAATGGCAACTAACGTGAGAAAATCTTCTGCCAAGTCAATCAGGTCTCTTTCGAGACATTTTTCACCCAAGTGTGGATATTGACCTTCTTATGATTGTATTACAAAAGTATTTCTGGTGACAGGTTTGCGGCGTTGAAAAGAATACTAAGCAATTGTATTGTTTTACTTATTTAATTTTATTTTATATATGACTTTTTGTTTCGTTTGTGCAAGAAAGAAAGTTGATTATTCAGACTGCGATTAAAATCATTGTTTTCACTGGAGTGAGAAACAATTCACTGCTCGAGTTATCTCCCTTGACACATTTGGCATGCGCATTCAAAATGAGGCAAAGAAAGTGTGTAAATAAATAAAAACCAACGAATGTAATTTGTAATGGATGAAAGTCGACGAGGCAAGAAATAAAAATGCGCATAACTGCAAAAGTAACAAGTAACATCACATACTAAGGAGATAAAAGATGGCATATAAACAGTTTGAGATGGAAAAGAAACCGAGAAGAAAGTAATTTGCATCGATATACATGTTTACTTCATGTATTAAGATAATCAGGCTGAACATATATTTGCATCGATCCATTTGAGAATCTCAACGATTATACAGGAATGTATGTGTGCGTATATGTGTGTGACAGTGATAAATATACAAATATGTATGATATATATATATATATATATATATATATATATATATATATATATATATATATATATATATATGATAAATTTCCACTTCTGCTATATAAGCGTGACTTTTCAGAAATTAACTGAGATCTTTCGGTGACTGGCGTGTGTATACACTGTTTATATACAACACGTTAAAATTTCCTTTCCATGTTTCCATGTGCCTATGGCTTAGGGAGTAGCGACTCCGACTGACACCAAATCGGTCGAGTTTCGATCCCGGCGAGAAGCAAGTGGATGTGTCTAACCACACTGATGATCTGCGAAACAGTTTTGTTTGTGGATGATTAATCGTTCATTCAGCAATGAATTAGAGCACTCTGGCTATTGAGCGTGTATAATGATAATATAGACGCTAAAAAAGTCTTCCTCCTCCTACCGAACGCCCATAACTCAGAGTAGAATGGCCGACTGACGCCAATTCGGTCGGTTTCAATCCTGGGTAAAAAGCAATCGGATATCTAACCGTACTGATGAGCTGTGATACAGCGAAACAGATCTGTCTGCGGATGACTATATATATATATATATATATACATATATAATCTACCATATATATATATATATATATATTTCTGAGATGAGGTAGTATTTACATTATTCGGACTATTGTCCTCATCTTTGTTGGCATTTGTACAACCTTTCGGCCGGTGAACGCTTTGGCATTCTTCAGGTGCTAGGAATTTCGAACCGAACCCTTAAGGACAATTGGCCTAGTGGATATGGACGTTGGTGAAGTTCCTGTGACTAAACCGAAAGAGTTGTGACTTCAATACCAGGCTACAGCAGTGATTAAAAAGAGAGTTAGAGGGAGATAACTCATAACTACCACAATAGGCTCTAAGCAAAGGCATAAAGCTCATATACTTCAGTGACTGTAATAAAGGGTTCGGTTCGTAATTTCTAGCACCTGAAGAAGGTCGGAGCGTACAACAGCTGAAAGGTGGTACAAATGCCAACAAAGACGAGGACAATAATCTTTTCATAGGTTAACACAAATTTTACAAGGCTCGCGAAATTTCTCTTTCTCTTTCCTTCAGCAACGCGGCTAATACTTTTTATATTGGTCATTAACAGATTTTCGTACTGGCTCTCGAATGTGAAAACAATGGATGAAAGAGAGTTGTTTTTATTTCGTATTCACATCTTCAGACGTTTTATAATAACTGATCATCTAACGTTCTTTCGAACGCACAACAGGAACCACCATGACGCATAACCGGAAGTTTAAAATAAGGTTGATGCTAGTCAAGGATTGTAAATTTTTTCATCCGGGTTTTTACGAATCTAAAATATATTTTCTGAGGTGCTTACATCCGAACATTTCTTAAAACCTTTTCATTTAGCCACCTTTCTCGTTCTGGAAATAATATTATGGCTAACTTCTCTTCATGACACAATCTGCATATAGAACCACTGTTACAAGGTACGACTTTTTCAATATGCTCAAAGTTACATAAGCTTTTTTGCTATTTATTTCTATAAATTTCCACACGTGAAGTCTTTCTATTTGAATATCGATTAGTGATTAAACCATCGTTTCTTAAAATTCCCTTCAACATATTCTACATATATTTTTCTCTGTCCATTTGTATCTTGTACTTTTGTGCGTTGTGGTGGAGTGCATATCGACTCGGAACGACAAATTGGGGTGCCGAGTTTGAATTCCAGTTGAATTTCTTGCATTCACTTACGCACCCTTGAAAAAAGTTATTAATCCGTCTCTTCCCTCCAGTTATGGGTCAAATAATAGGATAGATTGGGTTCTATAGCCTTAGCTGGCAATCAGTCTAACTCATAAAGCAATGACAACTTACTGCGGGATAATTTTCTGCCCAGCATGTCATGTCTCTTTCGAGACATGATCGCCCAAAGCGTGTATCACGTATAGCACTTAACTGACTGACTTTTGCCTTGTAAATTACTCCTTATATTTTTCAAATTCCGTCAAGAGGGCATTCTTATCTCTGCAGTTTTTAATTTTTTTCATGAACAATATTTTGCTTCCTGCTATTTTTTTTAAATTTTTGGCGTTTTTACCCTTTATGTTATTTTCTAAATTGCTTGTAACGTAATTTAACTGGGGTTCTATTAAATATCTTGCGTAATACGAGGTTTTTAGGGAAGTGTTTATTAATCAATTCGAAAAAATTCGAAAGATATCAAAAACGTCGAAAACAATGTAGCGTAGTTGGCTGACTTTCCGAATTAGAATATTTAAAATCTCTACATTAGATATGTATTGAGTATTGATACTTGCCTAATTTGACTCTAAACAATAACTGGTTTAGAATTATATATTTATATATATATATATTAGCAGTATAGCTCGGCGTTGCTCGGGTATAATGAAAGCTTTAAAACTAATCCATGGTCCTGGAGATCAAACTCTTTGGACGTTGGCACGAAAGACTAAAAAGCAATAGTTGTTTCCAGTTAAAGTGAAACCGTAGACTGAAAGAAAAATGAGTGGATGTAAGTCAAATTTTGATTTCCTGGTATCGATATCAAATAAGTTGTTTTTGTCGTAAACTGAATTTTGAAGGCTAAAATTCCTCTGAGTAAATGGTATCATGGCTGAGACTAAGGACTACAATTATATCTACTTAGAGCCAAACCAAAATCAAAAACTAAAATAAAAGGGCTGAAAAAAATACAGACATACAGGCAGATAAACAGACACATACACACAAACATCTTGCCTTATATATATATCTATATATATATATATATATATATATATATATTATCGATTTCCTGCACTATTGTATGAACTGCAACCTTGAAACTTCTGAATATCGTTTCTTATGTCTTTGTCTATGAGTGTATGAAATTTGATTAAAATCGGACCATTCCTTCTATAAACCGATTTTTTTTATTATCGATTTTCGATATTTATCTGGGGTACTTCGACACAGAACCTGGCTAAGAACACTCGCAGACGCTTATAGTACAACTGTGTAAATTTTCAAGAACATCGGTTCAGCCGTTAGGTAGCGGATACACACACACACACACGCACACACACACACACATACACACACAGAGACAAAGTTCCATTTATAAAATAAGTTTATATATATATATATATATATATATATATATATATATATATATATATATATATATTATGCGGATTTAGGTAACAATCCTTATTTTATGGTGACTTTCTTAAAAATGACATACACTTTGTTTTCATTAAAAGTATTATATAAAAAAATGTCTGAATGTCTTATTTATTCAAACACTTTCGGCTATACTTTTAGCCATAATAAGGATCAATTTTATTGTACAGTTAATATATTTTGGCTCTGTAGGATTATTTTTAGTTATTTTTACATGTGGATATGGAATTATATATGTATTATCGACGAGTATGTTTCGTACAGGCATTTGGAAGTTGTCCTTTTATATTTAAATGAGACCTAATAAAACCATTGTCAGAAAAATGTAACTTATTCGTTTTGTTAAACAGGTTGGTTGGTTGGTTGGTTGGTTGGTTGGCTGGTTGGTTGGTTGGCTGGTTGGCTGGTTGGCTGGTTGGTTGGCTGGCTGGTTGGCTGGTTTTTATGGCAAATCAACCTCGGCGGGTCATTTCTTGCCAACTAAACTTTATTTATTGCTGGTAATACCTTTTTCTTTCAACAATTTATTGTTTTTTATATAAGTTTTGTGTCTAGTAATACATTTTTCTTTTCGAGTATCAAGATTCATTGGGATTTGTTATTTAAGGGCAGGGTCCCCAAGTCCTACCCTTGTTATTTAACCCATAACTGTAGGGAAGAGACGGATTTTCCCAAGGATACCAGTGCTTTGTTAAACATGTAGTAGTATATCTAATGTGATTATGAACGAATTTGGATTTTTAAAGGACATGTCAATTCGTAAATCAAATTCTCCTTTCAAATTTAGATGTTGCACACACACACACACACATACACAGCCTCTATTGGAAGTCACGAGTTATCTCCCTCTAACCCTGCAAGTTACTTGTTCACCACTGCTGTAACCTGGTATTTTACTCATAACTCTAAGAGTCAAGTCAGGAACGAACGTCTATATTCACTGGGCCATGTGTTCTTAAATGACTTGACCCAAAGAGTTGGGAGTTCAATACCAGGCTACAGCAGTGATGAACAAGTAGCTTAGAGTCGGGTTAGAGGGAGATAATTCATGACTACCAAAGAGGCTTCGCACAAGGACTTAAAATGACATAACCCAATGATGGTAATAAAGCGTTCGCTTAGAAATTCCTAGCACCTGAAAAAGGCCACAGCGTACAACCGCCGAAACGTCGTACAAATGAAAACAAAGATGAGAACAATAGTCCAAATAATATAAATAGTGATGGAAACTAACGTTGTATTTAAACTTCTGAAGACTGTAATCTTCAAAAAGACAAGTACACAGATTGGAGATTTACGGGCGGGAAGTGCGAGAAAAAAACTGTTCGAGTATAAGTGGAGGTTATATTTGATTATTTTGACGGTAAAAGATGCCAGTTTAGTAGCACGAAAAGATTCGTGTGGTGTATATATGTATATATATTTATATATGTATATATATTTATATATGTATATATATTTATATATGTATATATTTATATATGTATATATATATATATATATATATATAGAGAGAGAGAGAGAGAGAGAGAGAAAGAGAGATAGAGACAAAGACAGAGAGGGTGAGAGAGATAGGATAAATTTTATAAAATCAGCAACAACTGACTGTTCATTTCTTATTATATATATATATATATATATATATATGCGTGCGTGTGTTTTTTACTTGTGTGTGTGTGTGTGTGTGTGTGTTAAAATTTAAAATTTGCCTCACTCGCGTTTGTTTCTGGGTGCTGAATCATATAACAGAAGTTGCATTAACATCTTAAAATTTGATGAAAATGCAATTCAGTCATTGCTTGTTTCTTGAATAAAATGCGTTAAAATAAATTTTTATATCTTTTTGTTTGTTTGTGTGTGTGTGTGTGTGTGTGTGTGTGTGTGTGTGTGTGTGTGTGTGTGTGTGGTCATGGAAATGTCTTTTTTCTTCCCTAAAGTATTGAACGATTTTTTTTTTGCACGTTTTGAAGAACGATATATGTGCAAAATGTTATTTGCCATTTAAAACGCAAATATAAAATGCATTTTGCTGAGGAGACATCTGCGCTGCCAAATTTATCTTGAAATGATATTCAATCTTATCGTTATTATCATAGCCAAACATTCATGTTCTTTCTAAATTTCAAGATCCAATCGCAAATAGTTTTCTGTTTCAATTTCTAGCTGAATCTATCTATAAATCTATTTGAGCAAAACAAAGATACATCAAATTTTATTAAACGGTAATATCTGAGAACTCTCCCCGGCACACACACACACATAAGAGAGCAGATGGTTGAAGAAGCGCCTATAGAAACGCATACTTATACAAACACTTGCATCAAATTTATAGCGACGAAAGTGAAACGTTCGCGGGCAGACCAGAAATCTTTTCGCAAAGATTATTGTCAAATTGTGGGATGATGAATTATCATCTTTAACCATGAGATTTGATGGATTAGATTATTCTGTTTTAAAGACCAGATTATCTGACGGGGACAACTTCTACTACAAGTAAAAAAAGAATAAGTAAGATTTAACTAAACTTTTACAATAACATATACGTCTATTTGTTATACTACCTTCTGATCATGCGTGCGTATAGTTGGTCCTTTTGTGGTTATGTGAGCCTGATTGCTCAGTATTTTTGCTGCTGCTTCAGTGTGAATTTGGCCGCTCCGATGTCAGTGTGTACTAAGGATGAACGAAGAGCAGTCATCCGATTTCTCTGGTCGGAAGGTGCCAGGGGTTGATATTCACCGGAGACTTTTAACACAATACGCCCATGTCATAGAAAGAAACAAATAGTGAGATCACATAAAACAAGGGGCTTACGGCCATATCACGTTGGATACACCGGTTCTAGCTCGATCACCGAAGTTAAGTAACGTTGAGCCTGGTCAGTACTTAGATGGGTAACCGCTTGGTAATACCAGGGGCTGTAAGCGTTTAGTGACGGATGTGCGTTGTGGTGCAGTGGATATCGGCTCGGAAAGAGAAATCGGTGAGCAGAGTTCGAATTCCAGTTAAATACCCTGCATTCACTTAAGCACTGGTACCCTTGGGAAAGGTATTAATCCGTCCCTTCCCTCTAGTTATGGGTTAAATAATAAGGGTAGGAGTTAGGGGCCCTGCCCTTAAAAAAATCCCAATGAATCATGATACTCGAAAAGAGAAATGAATTACTAGACCCAAAACTTATATAAAAACAACACTAAATTATAATAAATTTACATGCCCATAAATAAAACAACACTAAATTGTAAATAAATTTACATACCCATTCAGAGATTGCATCTCTGATACTAATCAAAAACCTAGTACATATATTGGTTTTACTATAATCACGCTCTCCCGTAGACTTACATGTCATCTTTCTGATCAGAGTACTATTAAACAACATTTCTCTGAAAAACATAAACATGTAGTTAATATCAGACAGATTTTGGTCAACAATACGGTGATCCTTACTCATACACAGAGTAAGAGGAACCTGCAGATATTGGAGGCCATGTACATCAAATCTAAACAACCAACACTCAATAAAATCAACTTTAAAACAGAAAATAACATATTACATTGCATTTGACTACATGGTTTTGTTGTCATTTCACGCTATCACGCGGTGTGATGTCATAAAACCGCATCGCAAATTTAAGAACTGCGTTTATTATTTTTGGTAACTATTGCCGTTGCCAAGCGGAGTTTTATGTCAACACAAAATAAAACCGTCGGTGATGGTGGATTTTATAATATTTCAGTTTAAACTACCTCTCTGAAGATGTCTCATGTGAGCCGAAAACTTAGAAGAAAACCAATAAATAATTATCCAAATGTTGAAGAATTTTTGTCTTTATTTTCAACTGAAATTAAAGCAAAAATACGACGTTTAGAACGGCTCATGATTAAACATAATAGACATTCATTGTCTCTTATATTTAACAGCATATATTTAGAAAATTACTTGCTGCCTCGATATACTAAATATATATATATATATATATATATGAATTACTAGTTTTTTGCTAAAAATATCAGCTTAGCAGAATGAAAAAGGCGCCAAACTTGATGAAAACAAATTTTTAACGCCAACATGTTTATGTTATTAAAGAATAGATCAAAGTATTCTTAATTATTTTAGTAATTTTCTAATCCTTTCGAGCACGTTCAAAATTTTGGTTAATTAATTAATTTATTTATTTTGCATCAGCATTCGACGCAAATTTAACGCCTTTTATTCCATGAAAAACACGTTGATTTGGAAATTCTTGCAAAAATCAAATAATAATCGGATTTTAATGAAGTTTCAATCATAAATTATTTAATTTATCTTAAATATATTTTTTAGTCAGTCAGGGTAGATATTTTTTTTACATCTGTTATCACCTCTTACTTAATTTTATGAAAACTCGAGAAATTAAAAGGCATGCATTTTTCATTTTTATTATTTTTGTTAGAAGCACAAACCCTTGATAAATTTAAATCATCCTTTTTTTAAAAAAAATCGAACTACGGAAAATCAGCTCTGACTTGTAACATACAAAACGCGATAAAACTCATACATTATTTATTTTAAAAAAGCTTTTTTTGTTTTTATGAATAATATATGTTAAGGGCAATATTGTCTGAAGCCTAATTTTTTTTTTCGATTCATAATGACTTTTTATATCAATTGTGTTCTTCTTTTCCTTGTTTTAGAATTTCAAAATTAAAGCAGTTAAATATTTTTTAATTAAAAGTTTCAATGCATTCATTTTTGGAAATGATGTAACTAAATAAATCTATCTTTCCCTCTGTCTGTTCTATAAATACTTTCATGGCTTTTTGCGTTTTATTATCTACACGGGACGATGGTTTATTCAACTTGCAGTTGGTTGAATTTGGGCTGACCGTCTCTTGCAATATCTGTTTTGCAGGATATTTCAGCTTGTGTGCTTCAATTCATCGCTGGTCCTGACTCACTGAATTTCGTTTTCCATTCCAGTTTTATTAAAAAAACCAAAAAAAAAACGAAAATCTGGGGTGTTAAAGTAAGAGATCTGATTGTTATTTCCCCCTCGCTATATACGTCATAGCATCTCAAAATATAAGTAATATAATCTAACCATTTCGACTTCCAATAAAAGAGGAGAAAAACTCCATGTTAATGACTGCCTGTTCTTATCACGTGTCCTGGTATCAGTACACAGGAAATCTTCAAGGCCGTATTTTGACTAAGGTTACTTATTGACAAAACCCGTTTGTATCAGGTGATAAATGTACCTATTCCGTATCCCCGGCCACAAGATGGCCTGGGAGCAATAGCCAGATACTAAGTTGAAACACTGCATATAGCTATGACTGCGGCCCGGACGAAGTTTATGATGTTAGCAACAGAAGAAAGCTAGAAAGTGTACAAGCGATGATTTGGGAATATGTATATCATTGAGTCCTATATATGTGACCAGTGAGCACCGACTGTGTATACTTGAATTATTTAAACATAATAGAAAGGATTTGGGGAATATTACAGTACCCCGAAAGCAATTATAACTGTGAGAGTTTGGATAGAGTTCGATTAGAAACTCATTGATTTCACCAGGGTGTGTGAAGGAGAACACACTGATTGTGAAGCCACCCTTAACCCTGTTAAAATTACCAGTGAGGTGTTCTGCGATCGGTATGTCCATGTCCCTGAATCCATATTACCAGGCTGAAGAGAAATTTGATAAAAGAAAAACTCAGTATTAAAGTTGGTTGACAAACTCTTACAGTTACGGGAGCCGGTAATGAATAAATATCCTAAGGTCACGATAGAGCTAATACCGGAATTATTAAAGCCAATACATCAAATTGATATAGATCAATTAAAAGACTAACTAAATACTTTGAAAAAAGAAGATATGAATGGAAAGAATAAAGTAATTTTGGTAAACTGGTCAGTGGGAAGCAGGACTTTATTGGACGTTGTTGTGGTGTTAGTGTGGAAAATAAGGAAATACAGAAACGGAATGACGAGGTTTCGGTTAGCGTACAAGAGATAAAGAAAAAAATACCGTCTGGCGACCCATATCGGAAGAGAACAGAACCGACAGAGGAGGACGAAATCCAAATTAACCTGACAGCAGAATCTGAAGAAGAACCGACTCCTGTCAAGAACTCACTGAAACCTCCCCTAGCAGAGAGGAAAAAAAAAGAAATAAGCCCTGAGAGACAAATACATGATCACACCCACCCACACATCTGAAAAAAAAGATAATAAAACGACTTGTTATTCCTGACAAAAGGGATGTGAACGCTATGAGTTAATAAAGAAACTGTTGTCACATGAAAAACAGAAGGAAAATATAATTTTGCATGTTATTGCAGGAAATTAAATGAAGAGAATATGTATGCATTATTGAATGGAATTAACAAAAGCGATATTTTTTGCATTTGCATAGGATTAGAAGAAAAGAGACTTTTATTATGCATGGAAGTTGTTTTCTTGTTAGTATTGCTTAAAGATAACACATTCAATGCATGACTGCATGGAATTTTTTGGTGGGGAAGAATAGAGCCTAAAAGATAATAAGCATGCTAGTGTAATTAGAAGAGTAGAGCCTAAACATTCATACGCATGCTAGTGTAATTAGAGGAGTAGAGGCTAAATATTCATACGCATGCTAGTGTAATTAGAAGAGTAGAACACAAAAATTAATAAGCATGCTAGTGTAATTAGAAGAGTAGAGCCTAAACATTCATACGCATGCTAGTGTAATGAGAAGAGTAGAGCCTAAAACTTAATAGGCATGCTAGTGTAATTAGAATTGCAGGGCCTAGAAATTAATACGCATGTTAGTGTTATTAGAAGAGTAGAGCCTAAACATTCATAAGCATGCTAGTGTAATTAGAAGAATAGAGCCTAAAAATTCATACTCATGCTAGTGTAATTAGAGGAGTAGAGGCTAAATATTCATACGCATGCTAGTGTAATTAGAAGAATAGAGCCTAAAAATTCATACGCATGCTAGTGTAATTAGAAGAGTAGAACACAAAAATTAATAAGCATGCTAGTGTAATTAGAAGAGTAGAGCATGCTAGTGTAATTAGAAGAGTAGAGCATAGAAGAGGAGAGCCTAAACATTCATAAGCATGCTAATATAATAAGAAGAGTAGAGCCTAAATATTCATACGCATGCTGGTGTAATTAGAAGAGTAGAGCCATAAAAGATATATACGCATGCTAGTGTAATTAGAAGAGTCGAGCCTAAAAGTTACTACGCACGCTAGTGTAATTAGAAGAGGAGGGAAAAGTATTAATAAGCATGCTAATGTAATCAGCAGTGTAGAGCCTAAACATTCATACGCATACTAGTGTAATTTGCAGAATACAGCCTAGAGATTCATACGTATGATAGTGTAATTAGAAGAGTAGTGGCTAAAAATTAATTCGCATGCTAGTGTAATTAGAAGGGTTGAGCCTAAAAATTCATAAGCATGCTAGTGTAATAAGAAGAATAGAACCTAAAAATTAATAAACATGCTAGTGTATTTAGAAGAGTAGAGCCTAAACATTCATAAGCATTCTAGTGTAATTAAAAAAGTAGCATCTAAAAATTAATACGCATGCTAGCGTAATTAGAAGAGTAGAGCCTAAAAATTAATACGCATGCTAGTGTAATTAGAAGAGTAGAGCCTAAATATTCATAAGCATGCTAGTGTAATTAGAAGTGTAGAAACTAAAAATTAATAAGCCTGCTAGTGTAATTTGAAGGGTAGAGCGTTAAAATTAATACACATGCTAGTGCAATTAGAAGAGTAGAGCCTAAACATTCATAAGCATGCTAGTGTAATCAACAGAGTAGCATCTAAAAATTAATACGAATGCTGGTGTAATTAGAAGAGTAGAACCTAAAAATTATTAAGCCTGCTTATTTAATTAGACATTAAAAGAGTAGAACTTAAAATTCATACGCATACTAGTGTAATTAGAAGAGTAGAGCCTAAAAATGCATAGGCATGCTAGTGAAATTTGAAGAGTAGAGCCTAAAATTTGATAAGCATGCTAGAGTAATTAGAAGAGTAGAGCCTAAACATTCATACGCATGCTAGTGTAATTAGAATAGAAGAGCCTAAATACTCATACGCATGCTAGAGTAATTAGAAGTGTAGATCCTAAAAATTAATACGCATGCTAGTGTAATTAGAAGAGTAGAGCCTAAACATTCATCCGCATGGTAGTGTAATTAGAAAAGTTCTGCCTATACATTCATACGCATGCTAGTGTAAGTAGAAATGTAGAGCATAAACATTCATACGCATGCTAGTGTAATTAGAAGAGTAGAGCCTAAAAATTAAAAAGCATGCTAGTGTAATTAGAAGAGTAGTGCCTGAAATTCATACGCATCCTACACTACTTAGAAATTCCTAAAAATTAATAAGCATGCTAATCGTAATTAAGAATAGTAGAGCCTAAGCTTTCATACGCATGCTAGTGTAATTAGAATAGTACTGCCTAAAAGTTAATACACATGCTAGTGTAATTAGGTGAGTAGAGCCTAAATATTCATACGCATGCTAGTAAAATTAGAATAGTGCCTAAAATTTAATACGCATGCTAGCGTAATTAGAAGAGTAGAACCTAAAAATTAATAAGCCTGCTAGTGTAATTGAAAGAGATGCGTAGAGCCTAACGAATTAGATGCGTAGAGCCTAACGATTCATACGCATGCTAGTGTAATTAGAATAGTAGAGCCTAAAAATTAATAAGCATGCTAGTGTAATTAGAAGTGTAGTGTTTAAAATTCATACGCATGCTACTGTAATTAGAATAGCAGATCCTAAAATTAATAAGCATGTAATTAGAAGAGTAGAGCCTAAACATACACATGCTAGTGTAATTAGAAGAGTAGATCCTAAAAATTAATAAGCCTGCTAGTGTAATTAAAAGAGGAGAGCCTAAACATTCATACGCATGCTAGTGTAATTAGAAGAGTAGAGCCTAAAAATTAATACACATGCTAGTGTCATTAGAAGAATAGAGCCTAAACTTTCATACACATTCTAGTGTATTACATTAGTAGAGCCTAAACATTCATACGCATGCTAATGCAATTAGAAAAGTAGAGCCTAAAAATTAATACACATGCTAGTTTAATTATATGAGTAAAGCCTAAGCATTCATACGCCTGCTAGTGTAATTAGAAGAGTAGAACCTAAACATTCATACGCATGCTAGTGTAATTAGAAGAGTACAGCCTAACAATTAATAAGCATGATAGTGTAATTAGAAGAGTAGAGCTTAAAGATTAATAAGCATGCTAGTGTAATTAGAAGAGTAGAGCTTAAAGATTCATACACATGCTAGTGTAATTATATGAGTAAAGCCTAAACATTCATACGCATGCTAGTGTAATTGGAAGTGTAGAGCATAAAAATTAACAAGCATGCTAGTGTAATTAGAAGAGTAGAACCTAAACATTCATACGCATGCTAGTTTAATTTGAAGAGTTGAGCCTTAAAATTAATACGCAGGCTACTGTAATTAGAAATAGAGCATAAACATTAGAAACATTAGAGGTTAAACATTAATACCGATGGCAGTTGTAATTAGAAGTGCAGAACCTAAAAACTAATTAGCATGCTAGTGTAATTAGAAGAGTAGAGCCTAAAAGTAATACGCATGCTAGTGTAATTAGAACAGTAGAGCCTAAAAATTAAAAAGCATGCGAGTGTAATTAGAAGAGTAGTGCCTAAAATTCATTCGCATGCTACAGTAATTATAATAGCAGATCCTAAACATTCATATGCAAGCTAGTTTAATTAGAAGAGTTGAGCCTAAAAACTAATACGCATGCTACTGTAATTAGAAAGCAGAACATAAGCATTCATACACATGCTAGTGTAATAAGAAGAGTAGAGCCTAAAAAATAATAAAGCATGCTACTTTAATTAGAAAAGTAGAGGCTACACATTCATACGCATGCTAGTGTAATTAGAAGTGTAAAGCCAAAAAATTAATTCGCATGCTATTGTAATTAGAAGAGTAGAGCCTAAAATTTAATACACATGCTAGTGTAATTAGATGAGTAGAGCGTTTAAATTCATACACATGAGAATGTAATTAAATGAGTAGAGCCTAAATAATAATAAAGCATGCTAGTTTAATTAGAAAAGTAGAGGCTAAACATTCATACGCATGCTAGTGTAATTAGAAGAGTAGAGCCAAACATTCATACGCATTCTAGTGTAATTAGAATAGTAGCGCCTAAACATTCATACGCACACTAGTGTAATTAGAGTAGTAGCGCCTAAACTTCATAAGCCTTCTAGTATAATTAGAAGAGTAGAGCCTAAAAATTGATACACATGTGAGTAAAACCTAAACATTCATAACTGCTACTGTAATTAGACGAGTAGGGACTAAAAATGAATACGCATGCTAATGTAATTAGAAGAATAGAGCCTAAACATTCATACACATGCTAGTGTAATTAGAATAGTAGAGCCTAAACATTCATACGCATGCTAGTGTAATTAGAAGAGTTGAGCTTAAAGATTAATAAGCATGCTAGTGTAATTAGGTGAGTAGAGCCTAAAGATTCATAATTAGAAGAGTAGAGCCTAAATAATAATAAAGCATGCTAGTTTAATTAGAAAAGTAGAGGCTAAACATTCATACGCATGCTAGTGTAATTAGAAGTGTAGATCCTAAAAATTAATACGCATGCTAGTGTAATTGGAAATGCAGTGCCTAAAAATTAATAAGCATGCTAGTGTAATTAGAAGAATAGATCTAAAAATTACTATACATGCCAGTGTACTTAGAAGGGTAGAGCCTAAACATTTATACGCATGCTAGTTAAATTATAAATAGTAGAGCCTAAACATTCATATGCATGCTAGTTTAATTAGATTCGTAAAGCCTAATCATTCATACACATGCTAGTGTAATTAGAAGAGTAGAACCTAAACATTCATACGCATGCTAATTTAATTAGAAGAGTTGAGCCTAAAAATTAATATGCAAGCTACTGCAATTAGAAGAGCAGTGCGTAAACATTCATACGCATGCTAGTGTAAACTAGAAGAATAGAGCCTAAAATTAATACGCATGCTACTGTAATTAGAATAGTATCGCCTAAACATTCATACGCATGCTAGTGTAATTAGAGTAGTAGCACCGAAACATTCATATGCATGCTAGTGTAATTAGATGAGTCGTGCCTAAAGTTTCATACGCATGCTAGTGTAATTAGAAGAGTAGAGTCTAAAAATAATAAAGCATGCTAGTTTAATTATAAAAGTAGAGGCTAAACATTCATACGCACGCTAGTGTAATTAGAATACTAGAGCCTAAACATTCATACGCGTGCTAGGGTATTTAGAAGAGTAGATCCTAAACATTCATATATATGCTGGTTTAATTAGAATAGTAGAGCCTAAAAATTAATAAGCATGCTAGTGTAATTAGAAGTGTAGTGCCTGAAATTCATACGCATGCTACTGTAATTAGAGGAGTAGTTCCTAAAATTAATACACATGCTAGTGTAATTAAATGAGTAGAGCCGAAACATTCGTATGAATGCTAGTGTAATTAGAAGTGTATATCCTAAAAATTAATACGCATGCTAGGGTAATTAGTAGAGTAGAGCCTAAACATTCATACGCATGCTAGTGTAAACTAGAAGAATAGAGCCTAAAATTAATACGCATGCTAGTGTAGTTAGAATAGTATCGCCTAAACATTCATACGCATGCTAGTGTAATTAGAGTAGTAGCACCTAAACATTCATATGCATGCTAGTGTAATTAGAAGAGTAGTGCCTAAACATTCATACGCATGCTAGTGTAATTAGAACAGTAGAGTCTAAAAAATAATAAAGCATGCGAGTTTAATTATAAAAGTAGAGGCTAAACATTCATACGCACGCTAGTGTAATTAGAATACTAGAGCCTAAACATTCATACGCATGCTAGGGTAATTAGAAGAATAGAGCCTAAATATTCATAGTGTAATTAGATTTGTAGAGCCTAATCATTCATACACAATGCTAGTGTAATAAGAATATAGAGCCTAAACATTCATGCGCATGCTACTGTAATTACAAAAGTAGGGCCTGAATATTCATACGCATGCTAGTGTAATTCGAAGAGGAGAGCGTAAAATTAATACGCAGGCCAGTGTAATTAGAAGTGTAGAGCCTAAAGATTTACAGGCATGCTAGTGTAATTTGAAGATTAGAGCCTAAAAATTAATACGCATGCTTGTGTAATTCGGAGAGAAGAGCCTAAACATTCGTACGCACGCTAGTGTAATTAGAATACTAGAGCCTGAACATTCATACGCATGCTAGGGCAATTAGAAGAGTATATTTTAAAATTTAATACGCATGCTAGTGTAATTAGAAGAATAGATCCTAAACATTCATATATATGCTAGAGTAATTAGAATACTAGAGCCTAAACATTCATACGCATGCTATTGTAAATAGAAAAGTACAGCCTAAACATTCATACGCATGCTAATGTAATCAGAAATGTAGCGCTTAAACTTTCATACGCATGCTAGTGTAATTAGAAGAGTAGAGCCTAAACATTCATACGCATGCTAGTGTAACTAGAAGAATAATGCCTAAATATTCATACGCATGCTAGTGTAATTCGAAGAGGAGAGCGTAAAATTAATAAGCATGCTAGTGTAATTAGAAGTGTAGTGCCTAAAATTCATACGCATGCTACTGTAATTAGAATAGCAGATCCTAAAAATTAATAAGCATGCTAGTGTAATTAGAGGAGTATAGCCTAAACATTCATACGCATGCTAGTGTAATTAGAGGAGTAGTTCCTAAAATTAATACACATGCTAGTGTAATTAAATGAGTAGAGCCGAAACATTCATTTGAATGCTAGTGTAATTAGAAGTGTATATCCTAAAAATTAATGCGCATGCTAGGGTAATTAGTAGAGTAGAGCCTAAACATTCATACGCATGCTAGTGTAGTTAGGATAGTAGCTCCTAAACATTCATACGCATGCTAGTGTAATTAGAATAGTAGCGCCTAAACTTTCATATGCATGCTAGTGTAATTAGAAGAGTAGAGCCTAAAAATTAATACACATGCGAGTGTAATTATATGAGTAACTCCTAAACTTTCATACCCATGCTACTCTAATTCGAAGTGTAGAGCCTAAAAATTAATACGCATGCTAGTGTAATTAGAAGAGTAGAGCCTAAAAAATAATAAAGCATGCTAGTTTAATTAGAAAAGTAGTGCCTAAACATTCATACGCATGCTAGAGTAGTTACAATAGTAGAGCCTAAACATTCATACGCATGCTAGTGTAATTAGAAGAGTAGAGCCTAAAAGTTAATACGCATGCTCGTGTAACTTATTCTGATATTTATGAAATAATTGACAGATGACGTTGGGAGTGATGTAACCCTATTTTCAAACGTCTGGTATTACTTTTGGATGATTTTGAAGATAAGAAAATATTTCTCTAAAAGTTGGAAAGTACAATTATTTTGTAGGGAAAAGTAGCCGAAGAGATAAGAAAGTAGAAATTACAATTTCGGATTCACTGGGTACAGAATTGCATTTGGTGAAAGAAATAAGCGAATTTATCAAAGCTATTTACCTAAGTGTATTCAAAATATTGGCAAATGGGTTTTGTCAATTAGTAACCTTAGTCAAAATACGACCTTGAGGATTTCCTGTGTACTGATACCAGGACACTTGATAAGAACAGGCAGTCATTCACAGGAAGTTTTTCTCCTCTTTTATTGGAAGTCGAAATGGTTAGATTATATTACTTATATTTTGAGATGCTATGACGTATATAGCGAGGGGGAAATAACAATCAGGTCTCTAACTTTAACACCCCAGATTTTCGTTTTGTTTTTGTTTTTGTTTTTTGTTGTTGTTTTTTTTAATAAAACTGGAATGGAAAACGAAATTCAGTGAGTCAGGACCAGCGATGAATTGAAGCACACAAGCTGAAATGTCCTGCAAGACAGATATTGCAAGAGACGGTCAGCCCAAATTCAACCAACTGCAAGTTGAATAAACCATCGTCCCGTGTAGATTATAGAACGCAAACATTTTCGTTCTACTGAAATACCAGCAGACTGATATTTTTGTGGGACTTAACTGTGACTTGCTTGTAATCTTGCATTTATTCGATATATATGAATATATATAAATCTACAACGTGACGTTGCGATCTTAAATCTGGTTTTCGTTATATACTATTTCCTCGCTTGTCTGGACCAACCTCGTCAAGTGACAACAAGCGATCCTACTCTGGCTAATCCGAGATCAACATACACAACGTAGGCGGAATCGACCGAAGCTCAGAAGGTTCAGCTGGACTCAGGGGGAGGACGTATTATACAGACTACTCAACAAACATACATAGCACTACTAAATTCTGTTACACATAAAATTAAATCCATCCTCGACAATGGCTAAAATATTTGGAGAATTTTTATATCATTTATGGCCTAAAAAGAAATACTCATCAGATAATATAAAACAAGTTACACAAAAAACTTACCATAATACCTTGTTTTTATTTTTTAATGAAAGTTGCAAAAAGAGGGAAAGACTGCTGCTTATATATATGTTACAGTAGCTACTCACCAATATGCATGCATCGTTCTCCGGTAATGGATTGAACACTCTACTGCCGTTTGTATACATTGTGCATATAACACGCTAAGATCTACCTTCCTCCCCCGATAGCTTAGAGGTAAAACCTCCGATCAGCACTGTTATATATTCGGGTTTCAATCCTGCAGCCTGATGCACAACAGTACTGATTAGTTGTGATGCAGCGAAACAGGACTGTATGCAGATGATTATATATATATAGTAGACTGAAGAACCGTGATCAGTTTCGTAAAGATCTGAAGAAGAGGTGCTATCAAAATATTGCTTCAATTCAACAAATTTCATTGGTCAATGTGGCTTTGTCAGTGTGGCAGCAAGCAACCACAAATGAAATGCCTTTCCCTTATCAGATTTTCTTAGCAATTGAACAATTGAAACATGCATAAGTATAAAACGAATGACGCTATCCACTGCTGACTGTCATTTATCGTTCACGATAAGAGAATCCACAAATAATGGATTGAACACTCTTGGTTGCTGGTGTTTGTATATATTGTTTTTATAACACGATACAATCTACCTTCCTCCACGGATGGCTTAGATGGAGAATTAGATCGGTCGGGTTTCAATCCTGGCTGAAAGCAATCGGAGGTCTAAGTTTTGGTTCACTGTGATACGGCGAAACAGGACTGTCAACAAATGACTATATATATATATATATATATATATATATATATATATATATATATATATGTATATATATATATTTGTGTGTGTGTGTGTGTGTGTGTGTGTGTGTGTGTGTGTTTATATATGTATATATAAGTAAGTAGCTAACCTAGAGCCAACGGACCTAACTAGGTATCACCTAATGGATCATCAGGGCATGTTGCCAAGGTAGGTCCGAATATAAAGCTCGATGAATTACATAATAACTGTTCAAATCCTCCTACTACTTCAATTTATATATATATATATATATATATAGAGAGAGAGAGAGAGAGAGAGAGAGAAGCTATTAGCTAACCTAGAGCCAACGGACCTAACTAGGTATCACCTAATGGATCATCAGGGCATGTTGCCAAGGTAGGTCCGTTGACTCTAGGTTAGCTAATTACTTATTTATTTGCTCTGCTATTGTATTGAGCGCTTTACGTGTTAGGTTCCTCGTCTCGGGGTATTTTTCTTTCGACTAGTACTTTGACTAATGTTCAAGTGCTTAGTTCGTTTCTTTTTTTGTTACCATTTTTTTCTCCTCCACGTTTGTACTCGGTGGGTTTTTCGAGACGTGTTTAAAAATAAATTTACAGCTATGTATATATATTGATGCATGGTTCATTAGATAATATAGACAAGTTTGTCGATTTATTTTATGTAATTTTGTTTCATATCGCCTGATAAGCTTAATAGCATTATCGGTAAAAGAAGAAAAAAATCGCAATATTGATACATGTGTTTCCTTAATCCTTTCTGTCTGAACTTTTGGCTTACATCGGCCATTAGTAAAGCTGAAAATAGTGTTGGTTGTAACGGGCAGCGAGCGGACGTTCGATGGTAGTAGTCGTCTATTTTGTTTGTGTAGAGCATTGGCGAACACATGCGATTATGCTGGAAGCGAAAATTGTGGCGTTTCACATGACTACACGAGAGTGGGGGCGAGAAGTATCAAGTATGGAAAGCCATTGGGATATATATATATATATATATATATATATATATATATATATAAATCCAGCTGAAGAGGAGCCAAGGTTTTACTATTTTGCGTATCCCGGCATTTATTTTATTATAAACAGCGCTCAATATAATAAATATTATAGAGCTTAATATAATCATATGATATATATATATATATATATATATATATATATATATATGAAAAACTACTAAAAAGTTTTAAGTTTAAAAATATATTTTTTGACAGTATTTATTTATTTTTATTATTATATTTGATATTTCAGACCGTCCTCGGGCTTTCTGATGAAAGTTTGTTTCTGATGAAAGCTTGTTTCATCAGAAACAAAATTTGTTTCATCAGAAACAAAATTTGCTTCTGATGAAAGGCCGAGGACGGTCTGAAATATCAAATATAATAAAAGAAATAAATAAATACTGTCAAAAAATTTGACATTTTTAAACTTAAAACTTTTTAGTAGTTTTTCCTCTACATATTAAGACAGTATACGTGGATCATCACTATGTTATATATATATATATATATATATATATATATATATATTGTTACGAAAGCCAATCCGCCACTACCACACTCTTATGGTAATACTGGAAAATGGAATTGTAACACGATATACAAAGGTTTCTTTGTCAATTCGTTAACCCTTGTCGAGCTGAATGACATTGCACAGAACTGTTGACAGACCAAAGAAGGCAAATACAAAATTATATATCTAACAACGAATAGATTTTATTTGTATAATACACAAAATTGTTTCACAAATGAGGTTCTCATAGAATCAGGGATGAAATAAAAGAAAAAAAATCAATATAAAAAAGAAACGTCTTGGAGATGGATATTTCAAATTAATTATGTTAATATTATTCTTTTTTCTCTCAAACAGTTCAAAGTCTGAGAACATGCATTTTACTGTAAAGATTTGTACACATAAAGCAACAATATAACAAAAGATAAATAAACGCCTTTTCTGATACACTCCCGATCAAAAATTTAAGACCACTTAAAAGGAATTTCTTTTACGGATAGATTTTCAACTCCTCCCACTCAAGGTTACCAATACTACAATCTAAAAGGTTATGGAAACAAAAAGCTACATTCCAAATATTTTATTCAGAAATTTATATTTTTATAAAATGAGTCTTTTTACACATAATCAAGATAATAAGACCAGGGGTATATATTGTTAGATCTATGGTAATTCCAATGTTTTTAGTTCAGTTAGAGATTAGCAATCACTGCGTAAATGTGTTACCATGCCTAAAGCAAGAAAACTTACCGAAGTTGAGCGTTCTCGAATTCTAGAATTCCATAAGCAAGGTTTGTCACAGCGGGCGATCGCAGCTAAGGTAAATCGCAGTAAAACTGTGATTTGCAACTTTCTAAAGAACAGTGAGAATTACGGAAAAGCAAAATCCTCTGGTAGGCCCCAAAAAATTCCTCCTGCATTGAGTAGGAGAATAATTCTTCTAGCCAAATTAAGGCAGTCACAGATGCTGATTGCAGTTCCGTAACCTTCAGACGACACTTACGACAAAAAGGCATGCTAAATAAAAAGCGTAAACAAATTCCTCGGCCGCTTAAAGTTTGGTCGTGAATACCAAACATGGGTCGTTGAGAAGTGGAAGAAAGTCCTGTTTCTGATGAGAAAAAATTCAATCTAGTTGGTCCTGATGGCTTCCAACGATATTGGCAAAACAAAAATATGCCTCCTGAAATTTTCTCCACACGGTATGGGGTGCCTTTTCTTAAAGAGGGACGATGGAGCTCAAGGTGGTGCAGGGTCGTCAGACAGCGGCTGGTTATGTTAGCATGCTACAAAAAGCATCTTTGATGACGGGAGGGGCCATCGTTTTTGTGGGGATGGATGGTTATTCCAACAGGATGATGCTGCAATCCACGCAACAAGACGAACCTTGACCTTTCTACAAGAAAATGGTGTCCATCTCTTGGGACTTCCTGCATGCTCACCGGACTTGAACCCAATTGAAAATGTATGGGGATGGATAACAAGAGATGTTTATCGAAATGGCAAACAATATTAAAACAAAAATGAACTTCGTGAAGCCATCTTCAGAAGCTGGAGCAACATCTCCCGCACCTTCATGGAAACGCTTATTTGTAGCATGCCGGCAGAATTCTTGAAGTCATCAAAAGCATTGGAGGTAGAACTCATTATTAAATTTAATTGTTAAATGTTTTCATACACTTTTTGTACAATTTCGTAGAATATTTGTCTCTGGTCTTATAATTTTGATCATGTGTAAATCGTCTCATTTTATAAAAATGTAAATTTCTAAATAAAATATTTGGAATGTAGGTTTTTGTTTCCATAACCTTTTAGATTGTAGTATTGGTAACCTTAAGTGGGAGGAGTTTAAAATCTATCCGTAAAAAAAGATTTCTTTTTAAAGATTTTTAAATGGTCTTAAATTTTTGATCGGGAGTGTATTAGTGGGGATGTTTCTTTTTACTTGTATTTTCAGTCACTGATTTTTTCAGATTTATTTCGAACTTTTTTTTCTTTTTCTTTTTCACTTTTCTTTTTCTTCTTCTCTGCTTTTGTCTCCAGGTTGTGATGCGTGATTGATTTTATCTTCTCTTTTATTCTTTGTCTTCCTCTTTGATTTTGTCTCGAAGTTGAGATACGATGAATTTATCTGTCCTTTTCTCCTGGGCTGTGCAGCGTTGAAGTTTCTTTTTTCTTTCTCTGAATTATGTTGAGATTTAGGTCTCTATGAACCAATCTTCTCTTTGAACCTCGTTAAATGTCTGTTGATTTTTGTCGCTGCACTTATAGAGACTATAACTGACCTCCGATCAGATCAAATTTGAATCGGAAACTGAAGTTATAGCGGTTCTGACTTTCGCGACTCAAATTGTCAGGTGGAGTCGTCCACCCAAATATGGTGTTACCCCCACCCATGTAAATAAAAGCAAGTCAGCGACCTTGGATTAAAGTGTGTCAGAATGTCTGCAAGACATTCGCTACAATCACTGTTCTATCACTGATCAAAAAAGTAAAATATGTTCACTAAAGTTGCTCATTCATTGTCATACATGCATTTTTGTTTTAATCACATCACCCCGAGCAAGGCGGTAACGCCACTGATGTGCAGGGGGCTACGTAAAAGTGAAAAGATTAGAAGAGAGAACGCCGGAAACCACATCCTGAACAGGGAACAAGGGATGGGCCTCTACACCTGTTCAATAGACGTGGCAGCTGAAATTAATTTTCATTTCTATTCCTTTTTATCGTAGGTACTACTATTATGTTTTAAAATACTTATAAAATATTTTTCTCAATAACTCTGGTAGGGGTTCATAACAATATATATATATTCAAACAAATAAATGAATATATATATAAATTACTAATTTAATAATGGCTTGCGAATTTTAATGCTTCCAAAACGAAGCTGCTAGCTATTAACCACCACAGGCAACCGCTCCTACCCCACCATTTGTATGGACCAAGCTAGTCTCCCTGAAAGCAAAACACTGCGCCTCCTTGGCTTAACTCTCACAACAGACCTCAAGTGGAATGACTATATAGAATCGATAGATAAATACGCTGCTAAGAATGTCGGTTCTCAGTGTAGGGCTAGGAATTTTTTTCCACCTGAAACAATCCTGCATATATGTAAATCTACCATCCGTCCGTGCATTGGATACTGCTGCCATCTCTGGTCAGGTGCTCCTGCTATCAACCTAGGTGTTCTTGACAACATTGGCAGCTCGGATACAGTCACTTTCTCACCGGCACAATGTGGCTGCCCTGTGTCTCTTCTACAAATACTTTCACGGCTTCTGCTCCGATGAACTTAACTCACTATATATATAAATTTACTCCAGGCACAAGATTAGCAACTAGGTCCCACCCTTTTACTGTGAAACCAATAAAATATAAATACAAATTCTACTCCATCAGCTTCTTTTCTCGCACTTCTCATTTGTTGAATTCCCTTCAGTTTACTTGCTTTCCTGACAGCTACAATCTCCAAGTATTTAAATGTAAAGTCAATAGTCATCTCCTATCTTACTAACCTGCATCCTCTCTCTCTCTCTCTCTCTCTCTCTCTCTCTCTCTCTCATGCTCCTTTCTCCGTCCACTTTACTCTCATCAGTATTCTCATCCATCTCTTACCCACCCCTATAATCTGTCACTCTTTCTCATAACGTTCCTCCTATGTAACCCCCTGCAAAACAGTGGCAATAAAATTCCTTGCTTGGGGTGATATGATTATAATATATATATATACTATAGTCATCCGCAGACAGATCTTTTTTCTCTGTATTACAGCTCATCACTACGGCTTAGACTCCGTTCGCTTCCTAACCCAGGATTGAAACCCGACCGAATCGGTGTCAGTATATATATATATATATATATATATATATATATATATGTGTGTGTGTGTGTGTGTGTGTGTGTGTGTAAGAATTACTATATATATTCCGATATATATATATGAATTACTAGTTTTTTTCGCTAAAAATTTAGCATAGCGTGATGAAAAAGGACCCAAACTTGATGAAAACAAATTTTAGCATCAGCATGGTTATGTTATTAAAAGGAAAGATCAAAGTATTTTTAATTATTTTAGTAATTTTTTAATCCTTTCGGGCACGTTCAAAATTTTGGTTAATTAATTAATTTAATTTTTCTGCGTTAGCATTCGACGTAATATTAACGCCTTTTATCCGGTGAAAAACACACTGATTTGTAAATTCTTGCAAAAATCAAATTATTGTCGGATTTTAATGAAGTTTTCAATCGTGAATGATTTAATTTATCTTAAATATGTTTGGTAGATTTCTTTTTTACATCTGTTACCACCTCTTACTTTATTTTATAAAAACTCTAGAAATTAAAAGGCATGCATTTTTCATTTTTATTATTTTAGTTAGAAGTAGAAATCCTTTACAAATTTAAATCAAACTTTACTAAAAAATTTTCGAACCACCGTGAATCAGCTCTGAATTGAAACATACAAAACACAATAAAACTAAAACATTATTTAATTAAAAAAGTCTTATTTGTTTTTGTGAATAATATACGTTAAGCGCATTTTTGTCTGAAGTGTAAATGTTATTTTTCTTTTTTTTTAATTTTAAAATTAAAGTAGCTAAATATTTTTTTAATTAAAAATTCAAATGGATCCATTTTAGGAAATGATTAAATATATCTTTAAAGTTCGTAAATCCATTAGCTTATTTTAATCTGAAACACACCCGTATTTAAAAACAAAATTTACATTGTACTTCAAAATTGTTGTTTATTTTTTCGAATATATGGATGAACGTATATGAAATAAAAAGTCAAATGTTTCTCCTGACAGCAATCTGCCTTCAGAAAATTTCACGAAATCTGAAATTATTTGCATGCCTTTTTTTTAAATATCTGTTGTTAATAGACTATGATTAAATAGTGTAAATGGTTCAAATTTTCAAAACTCAGGTTCTAACAATATTAAAATTATGGAAAGAAAACATTAACACATTTTAAAAAAGTATAACATTATATTCATTAAAATGTAATGTACTATTATCTATTATATTATAGAGTCACGTGTATTAAAGCAATGGATAATTTTTAAATATATGTGTGAGAAATATTTTGGGCGTTAAATTGTGTAATAGTTTGTCTGTGTTTATATAGAAATGATTGTCTGTTTAGGTGTATGTTGGACGGTTGGTCAATGTAACTGTATATGTATATGTATGTGAAGAAAGTCTGTAGATGCCATTGCTTTATAGATCGTTGAGATGTTGTGATGATTCTGTATCATGTTAAATGTTTATATTTAGGTGCACGCGCACTCGCGCTACGTGTATGTGGGCGTGAATAATTCTGCTGTCACTTCTGATATCTCTAATGCCAAAACAATTAGCAAAAGAACATAACACTTTAAAGAGAAAGTATTTTAAAAACATGATAAGAACTACGAACTATAAACACTCACTTAAATTATTACATTACGTCACGATCTTTCTATAGATCCATTCTTCATGAATCTAACTCGTCTACTCTTAAAAATATTTGAAATAATTCTCATGAAAAATGAAAAATACAAACTAAAACAAATTTATTACAACTAAGTGGGTTTCAGACATTTAGAATTTTTCCTTATTATCTTAATTTACACACACACACACACACACACACACACATATATATATATATATATATATATATATATATATACAGTATAACGCTCTACATGTGTATCGAGCACTCTTTATAAAAGTAAATGCATGAACAAAAGGTAAATAAACCTACGAGTTCAGCAACTTAGTTGCAATGCATATATATATATATATATATATATATATACTGTTAAATATAAGAGACAATGAATGTCTACTATGCCTAATTATGAGCCGTTCTAAACATCGTATTTTGGCTTTAATTTCAGTTGAAAATAAAAACAAAAATTCTCCAACATTTGGACAATTTTTTATTAAGTTAGTTCTAAGCTTTCGGCTCAAATGAGTCATCTTCAGAGAGGTTACAAGGACATTAACATAAAAAACACCCTCTATCAGCAACAATTTTATCTTGTGTTGACATAACATTTTGCTAAGCAACAGT
The DNA here is from genome assembly GCA_037127315.1 of Ascarosepion bandense. Classification (NCBI taxonomy): domain Eukaryota; kingdom Metazoa; phylum Mollusca; class Cephalopoda; order Sepiida; family Sepiidae; genus Ascarosepion; species Ascarosepion bandense. The sequence goes on from JBBBDQ010001969.1 coordinate 292,962, forward strand.
AACAGTTACCAAAAATATAAAACGCAGTTTGTAAATTTGTAATGCGGTTCTATGATGTCACACCGCGTGAGAGCTCGAAATGATAACAGAACCATATATTTTAATGCAATGTAATGTGGTATGACTAGATTTAAACGTGATTTTATTAAGTGTGGGTTGGTTGGATTTAATGTAAATGGCCTCCAATATCTGAAGGTTCTTTTTACTGTCTGTATGAGTGGAGATTATTGTATTGTTGGTTAAAATCTGTCTGATATTACCTACGTGATTATGTTTTTTTTAAAGAAATGTTGTTTAATTGTATCCTGTTGGAGTTTTTGTCTTTATTTTCACCTGATATTAAAGCCAAAATACGATGCTTAGATCGTCTCATAATTAAACATAATAGACATTCATTGTCTCTTATATCTCTTATATATGTTTAGAAAATTATCTGCTGCCTCGATACACTAAATATATCTATCTATCTATATATATATATGTTTTTTTAATCATTTCACCCCAAGCAAGGCATTCCACTGCCACTATAGCACAGGGGGTTACATAGAGCGATTGGATATAGGAAATGTCAGAAGGAGGGTGATATACGAGTAAGGAGGTACATAGGAAGAGTGTTTGAGAGAATGGGTGCGAGTTAGTGTGTTAGGAGGTATCTATTGAACTTACATTTAAACTCCTGGAGGTTGTAGCCGTCGGGGAAGCAAGTATGCGGAAGGGAATTCCACAGGCGGGAAGTGCGAGAAAAGAAGCTGTTGGAGTAGAAATTACGGTTACATTTTATCGGTTTTACTGTAAAAGGGTGGGACCTAGTTGCTAATCTAGTATCTCGTGCAAATTCGTACCTAGGGGCACCAGTGATCTAAGTTCATCGGAGCAGAAGCCATGAAAGTATTTATAGAAGAGGCACAGGGAAGCCACGTCACGCTGGTGAGAGAGTGACTGCAGACGGTCAGCCAAGTCGGTATCGATCACATTACAGATTCTCCATTGTATTTTGTCAAGAACCCCGAGGAGAATAGCAGGGGCACCCGACCAGATGTGGCAGCAGTATTCAATATACGTGCGGATGGTAGATTTATATTTGTGCAGGATAGATTCAGACGGAAAGAACTTCCGGGTCCTGCACAGAGCGCCGAGTTTCATAGCAGCGGATTTAGCAATGGATTCGACATAGTTATTCCACTTGAGGTCCGCTGAGAGTGACAGACCAAGGAGGAGTAGTGTTTTACTCTCTGGGAGGATGGCGTGTCTTAGACCTCTCGACTACGAATAACCAACAGTCTAAAGGAAATCAAATAAAGCATTTATAACACAAATGTTTAAAGAATATATGATTTCTGGAAACACATTGAATTTTACAATCACAGGCTCCTGAAGAGATGATCTAATTTCTACGTAACTAATTATATAAAGATGTGAATATTTCATTTTATTCTTTATTGTCAATGCTCTATCTCCGGATAGCAAGCAAAATGAGTACAAAGACAGATTGCTTAAAAAAAAGACACCCAGAAATGAATTTATTCAATTTTTTACTTTTCTTTTTACTTTTCCAAACACAATATTTGCTATTGCTATATCTTTTTATGGAAAAATAGGTATGTGCGACCTCATCATTATGTAAATGTGCATTTGGATAACGCTAGATGCTTGGGTAACCAAAATATACATGTTTTATTCAAATTCTAATATAGCTACACACAAAATCGAGCAACATATAATCTTATTGATGCTCAACGCAGGTCACGTATTTTCCAGCAGCGAAATCAAACATCTACCAGCTTCTCACAGACCCTTACATGTTAATTCAATAACAATTTTGCAACTTTAAGCGTAAAACAACTTCCAGCTACCATAAACTGAATGAAAATTTTCGTGATATAGATTTTTGCCTCCTTTTAGACAATTCTCACATATCTATTAATATTGGTCATGTTTTCGACTTCTGTAACTTCAGTCAGTGTTTATTGGTCAATCACCTGAATCTCTCACTATTTCCTCTCTAACCAACCGCTGGTGGCCAGACTACAGCAGAACGATGTCAAATAATAGCTTGGTTTGAGGTTAAATATGCCTTGCTTTAAGGGAAAGATATTGGTATTTATAAAACTTTGATTTTACAAGCACAACTGCCATTTTTTTTTATTTTATTAATTGTTCGTCCAGTACAAAGCCCAAGCGCTAATCATGCTTAAGGGTTAATAAATTGTTTTAATGTATGAACTTAAAAGAAAAAGATATGAAGGGTAGTTGACATATATGAAGGACAACGGTTTTCATAAAACTGAAGAATTTAATATTTTAATGTTCGGGAAGCATCCTCTTAGGTGTCTATTCTACAAAAATAGTGGTGCTCGAAAAGATGCCTAAGTATAATTTTTTTTACCAGTGCAATACTAAGGGACTGAGGATAATTCGATCCTGCTTACGTACAATATCGGCCATAATTACTAGGCCACCTCAGTTTTAAAAAATATGATGTATTTCATACTACTTTTAGTATTTATTGCTAAGTAGATAATTCTACATGAAAATAGAATGCTTCTTTTGTTAATACTGCACAATAACATGTGCATCAAATGAATTGTTCTGGTGTCCATGTTTTGTGCTCTCTTCCCCATACTAGTCTCTTCTTCTTATTGGCTGGCCGAAGAAAAGGCTTCCTCGCTGCCTTATAACATTTTGCAAATTAATAATAGCAAAAGAACCATTCTATTTTCACTTAGAATTATCCACTTGGCAATAAATTCTAAACATTACATGAAATACATCATTTTAAAAAAACTGGCGTGGCCTAATAATTATGTCTGCTAGTGTATGTAATATATTACCTTAAATGGCATAAGTAATTGATAGGTACATCCGGATGTAGATGAAAGTCAACAAAGGATAAGGGTAGTACACAAATATACCCGGCCGTAGCTAATGTCAACAAAGTGTAACGAAAAAATAAAACAAGTGACAATCGGCTTGAAATGCAAATGACCGTCGGTTTGACTGGAATATACACCCGGACGTAGATAAATCAACAAAGCGACAACCTGATAAAGCAAAAATTCATTGGAGTTTTAAGACAATATTAAATCTAGAATTTCTGGCTGAAGAGGTCCCAGCTGGTTTCCGAATTTCGACGGCCTTCTCGTGTGCGTGTACTCACTCCAACTGCTCTACTGTTCCACGCATGAGTCACCGACGAAGAATAAATATATAAGATTATATTTTGATACTAGCAGTATAGCCCGGCGTTGCTCGGGTGTAATGAAAGCTTTAAAACTAATGCATGGTCGTGGAGTTCAGACTCTTTAGACGTTGGTACGAAAGACTAAAAAACAATAGTTGTTTCCAGTTAAAGCGAAACCGTAGACTGAAAGAAAAATGAATGGATGTAAGTAAAATTTTAATTTCCTGGTATCAATATCAAATAAGTCTTTTTCGTCGTAAACTGAATTTTGAAGACTAAATAAGTCCTCTGAGTAAATGGTATGATGGCTGAGACTAAGAACTACAATTATACCGACTTAGAGCCAAACCCGAAGATAAATAAAAGGGCTGAAAAACTGATTTTGATCAAACCCGGTATCGATTTTCTGCACTATTGTAAGAACTTCAACCTTGAAACTTCTGAATATCGTTTCTTATGTCTTTGTCTATAACCAGATTTTTTCGATTATCGATTTTCGATATTTATCGGGGGTACCTCGACACAAAATCTAGCTCAGAACACACACAGACGCTTATAGTACAACTGTGTAAATTTTCAAGAAAATCGGTTCAGCCGTTTCGGTGTTTATAGGTAACGGACACACACACACAGACACACACAGACACACACACACACACACAGACACACACACACACACACACACAGACACAAACACACACCACACACACAGACACACACACACACAGACATACACACACATACACACACACACACAAAGACAAAGTTCCATTTATTATATAAGTTTAGATTATGGAGATTTCCATAATTTCGTCGACTGTGGCCTTTATTTTCATTGTTGATCTATTAAGCATTCCCTAATCACCGTTATGGCTTTTCCTTTTCTATGATATCTCATACATCTTGTTGAAGAATTCGATTTATGCCCTTATATTTATTTTACATTTGTGCGCCTACCAGGGTATATCACTGTTTTACCGTTTTTTTGCATATTTATCGTTGACCCACTCCACTTTTGCTTTCTTGCATTTCATTCTATTTTTTTTTTTGTTTTACTTCATATACTTTACTTCATATACTTTACTTCCTATATCTTGAACTAGTTATTCATTATCTGCTGTTCCTTTTCAAGATCAAAACATTTCTTTCTGTCTTTTGCTTCCGTTTCCTCGTGACAAGGTTTCTGCTTTCCTTAAGGTTTGCATTTTTGAGATTTTAATTTTTTCCAAATTTATCGTTCTTAAACGCAAAATTATATTTCTTTGTGCAAACTTAATTATCATGGAGATGGTTGCCGTGCAGTTTAGAGATGCTTTGAGATTTTCTTTTTCAGTTTTACCCTAAATGCATATGACTTGAAATTTATCACCCCCGCAGTCAGCTTTTGGTCTTGTTTTAGCATTTGAATCTAATGTTGGGTCTAAAATAGCCTGTCTGGTCTTGATTCTCACCAGTCGATTCACAATATACTTGGTTGTTCTTCAAAACAAGTTAAGTTATTATTTGGCCAATGACTGTGCAGTAACGATCTCAGTTTACAGCAAATACGTTAGGGGATTTTCTTTCCTTCATGCTTTTCCAATTAGACTCTGCGCGTTTTTTTTGTTTTTTGTTTTTTGTTGTGTTTTTTTTTTTTTTTTTTTTTGGTCTTTTTGGTTTTTTGTGATTTGCTTTTATATTTCTCATTTATAGTATTTTTTATGTATTCTGATTCTGTACTGAGGTAAGTTCAAATATCACCATCATGATACCATATTGAATGGTTTCTCTTAAATCTTTACCTGATGAATTCTGTTTGACAGTTACTAGTGCCATAAAGATATTTCCTCTTGTCTTTATTTAATATTAGTCCAACTCCTCTTTCCTCCTGCGTCTATGACCATTGTTTTTATAAATTTTAATGATTCTATTTTGTGTTTCACGTACTCATTAAATGTGAATAGACTTTTCTTCACATTTTTTAACTTCCCACATGTATTCAAAACAATCGTTGGATGATATTAACATTTACCCATTCAGACGAAGTGTTAAATCAAAAGAAGATTACCACTTAACGCCGTTATCTGATACCTGTCAGTTGTGCATTTCATGAGTAGAAGAGGAAATGAGTAGTTTCTTGTTGTTTTTATCGCGGTAATTTAATTAAGAAAAAACTGCTAGTTAATTTAGAGTCGGTTTATGTTAAAAAGAAAATTTATCTATTTATTTATACAGCCAGAAATCACGGTTTATTGCATGAAGTCCTTTAAAAGTAGTTTTCGCATATGCTCCTTGCAATATATATTTCCCATTTCACTATGGAACTGTTATTCAGAGAATAAAAAAGATTACTTGGTTATTTATTTTAGCGCATCATTTACGGTTTATCTTTCGCGCATATCGCAAGACTGCCCTGTCTCTTGATACACTTCTTACCCTTTGGCATGTACATATCCACGTATTGCAATGCTTCAATATTAATTCTACGAGTATCAGTTTATTATTTAATATCAGGTCGATGCAAAAGTTTTCGCCGGTTGTAAAAGGGGCATTTTAAATCATTATAATTTGTTTTATGCATATTATTATTACTTAAACATATCACCATTATTTATAACTTTTTCTTTCAGATTATTAAAGCACCATTCATATTTTTCTGTAATATTCTCACCCATGTTCTTTCCATCTAAAGAACACATTAGGCATGCGCTGATCTATGAGTTTCACAGAGGTTCAACTGCAAATGTAGCAGCACGATCCATTCGGGATGCTTATGGAATTGATGCATTGAAAGAAAGAAGTTGTAGGTGGTGATTTTCTTGTTTTCCGAAAGGAAATTTCAAGTTGAAAGATGAGGTTAGATGTGGTCGCCCCCAAAAACTTGATTCAGTTGTGTTGAATGCCGCTGTTACTCAAAGCCCTACGATAACCTCAAGAGAACTTGCACAACAATTTAATGTATCCCATACAACTGCGTCACGCCAACTGAAAAAAAATGGGAAGATTTCAGTATAAGGAAAATAGGTCCCGCACGAACTGCCCCCAGAGATCCTGCGACAACGTGTTTCTTGTTGCGAATCTTTGATTTCACGAGACCTTCAGGCACCATTTTTGGGTAGGATTGTCACAGGTGATGAGAAGTGCCATTTTGCCCCATCCTGCATATTCTTCTGGCCTAGCTTCCTTCGGATTATCACTTATTTCTAGGATTACAAAACAATTTAGATGACCTTAGGTTAACATCACGAGAGGAGATTGAACATGAGTTAGATTCGTGTTTTACATCAAAACCTATAGGATTTTACAAACGAGGCATTTATAAGCTCGTTGACAGATGGGATCAAGTTATGGAGATCAAAGATCGTTATTGATATGAATAAAGATTTTCAAAAACATACAGTTTTTCATTTTCAAGATGAAATTTTAAATCGGCAAAAACTTTTGCACCGACCTAATAGCAATAGAAAACTACAAATTTATCACCAATAAAATTTTATATTTATGCTAAATCGAAAAGGATGTAGACGAATACAATTCTTTACAGAAAACTTTATTTTATCTGTAAATTATCATGTATTCTTGGGAAAAACGGTGGAGTAGTTTTCCGTTACTTTATCTCTCGTTTGAATTCAGTTTACTCGGCGTGAGTCTGAGAAACAAACGTTGGTTCGTTCTCTCGATTTTAACTTTTCTTTTACTTTCCATAAATGTTGCAGACATTCCCATGGCTATTTCAAGGTACAAATTGATGAAACCCTAAATCAGCCTGTGAGAGATTTTAAAATTTTGTGCTGAATGGTGTGCGTATGACCAAATTCACCCTTTGGATCAGAGATTAACGTGTCGTGGCCCTGTGAAAGGAAACATTGACAATAAAGTTCAAAGGTCTAATGCTTACACGAGATTTTCCTTCCCTTTGGCAGATGGTAGAATTGAGCGCAAATATAGGATGCTCCTTCGAAGAATTATTCCCGCTTTATAGCTAACCTTTGCAATTCGACGTTTCTTGTTTTTACATTACATGCAAATATTTAGGGATACATTTTCTTTGATGTCACTTTTTGAGTTAATATTAAATTTTGTTTCCTCTCTAGTTGCTTATTCTTGAAGCTTACGGCCATATCACGTTGAATGCACCGGTTCTCACACGATCACCGAAGTTAAGCAACGTTGAGCCTGGTCAGTACTTAGATGGGTGACCGCGTGGGAATACCAGGTGCTGTAAGCGAATAATGACGGATGTGCGCGCTTACAGCCATACCAAGTTGAATATACCGGTTTTCGCACGATCACCGAAGTTAAGCAACGTTGAGCCTGGTCAGTACTTAGATGGGTGACCGCGTGGGTATACCAGGTGCTGTAAGCGTTTAGTGACGGATATTCGTTGTGGTGCAGTGGATATCGGCTCGGAAAGAGAACTCGGTGAGCTGAGTTCGAATTCCAGCTGAATACCCTGCATTCACTTAAGTAGTGGTACTGTTGGGAAAAGTATTAATTCGTTCCTTCCCTCCAGTTATGGGTTAAATAACGGGGTAGGACGTGGAGACCCTGCCCTTAAAAACAAATCCCAATGAATCTTGATACGCGAAAAATAAAAAAGATTATTAGTAGACACAAAACTTGTATAAAAACAACAATAAATTGATGAAAAGAAGAAGGTATTACGAGCAATAAATAAAATTTAGTTGGCAATAAATGACCCGCCGAGGTGTTGATATGCCATAAAACAAAACAACTTATTATTTAACCTTTTTTTAAAAATCTTCCAACACGTTAGTATTCAGTTATACACATTTGAGACGTTGTTTTTGTCTTGGTCTAAAAGATTTTTAACTGCCCCAAATATAAAGAATAATTTGCTGCTTCTACTACTAATAAGAGGAAAGATTTTGACTTCGCTATCGTTTTTCTTCTTCTATGTACCGCGTCCCTTCACTATCATGGCCTTACACATCTTTTTTCCCCTAGTAAGTCGTAACATATTTTCTCCCGTTACCCCTCCTAAACCCTGCTGCATCATTCATTCGCTCAAGCCTATCAAGTACGTTATGCATTGCTTTCCCCTGTTGTTCTTTCTTTTCATCTGACCTGTGCGTATCAGATTCTCCAAGCCCTTATTCCACATTATATGTCCTAAAAACCTCAATTGCTTTTCTTGTTGTTAAGTATCAGTTTCCTTTTCGTTTCCATTTTCTTCAAATCTTCGTCGTTGCTCATAAGTTCGATCGATAGTATCCTCAACATCCTTCTGTAGAACCACATTTCGGTTGCTTCAAGTCTTTCATTCATCTTTGATGAGTTTGTCCAGCATTCGCTGCTATACCGAAGGACATACATCACATAGCAATCCAGTACTATCTTCCTTGTTTCCAATGAATTTATCCTGTCTCCTAATACTCTACTCAGCTTCTGAAATGCATCCTTGGTCATGCCAATTTGCCTTCGAATCTCAGTTTATTAATACACTTCCCAAGTATTTAAATTTCTGAACTTGATTGATATAGTATCCTCGTAGTTGGCATTTTGGGCTCTTCTTTTTTATTGATAACTATGTATTCAGTTTTCTTGTAGTTTATATGTAGTCCTTTCTTTCCGCTTTCTTCAGTTACCTTCAGTAGGAGGTTTTGCGATTTTCTTTCTGTGTCTGCTATCAGCACAGTATCATCTGCATATCTTATATTAATCAGATTTGGGTCGCCAATGATGAATCTTGGTCAGACTTCTAGGGCTCTCAGAATTGTGTAGCTATATAACTTGAATATATCTGCTTAGAAGACACATCCTTGACTTACACACCTTTTTGTCTTAGTACTAGCAGTATAGCCCGGCGTTGCTCGGGTGTAATGAAAGCTTTAAAACTAATCCATGGTCCTGGAGATCAGACTCTTTGGACGTTGTCACGAAAGACTAAAAAGCAATAGCTGTTTCCAGTTAAAGCGAAACCGTAGACTGAAAGAAAAATAAAAGGATGTAAGTCAAATTTTGATTTCCTGGTATCGATATCAAATAAGTCTTTTTCGTCGTAAACTGAATTTTGAAGGCTAAATAAGTCCTCTGAGTAAATGGTATGATGGCTGAGACTAAGAACTACAATTATACCTACTTAGAGCCAAACCCGAAGCAAAAACTAAAATAAAAGGGCTGAAAAAATACAGACCTACAGGTAGATAAACAGACACACACACAAACATCTTGCCTTTTATATATATTATCGATTTTCTGCACTATTGTAAGAACTGCAATCTTGAAACTTCTGAACATTGTTTCTTATGTATTTGTCTATGAGTGTATCAAATTTGATTAAAATTGGACCACTCCTTCTATAACCCGATTTTTTCGATAATGGATTTTCAATATTTATCGGGGGTACCTCGACACAAAACCTAGCTAAGAACACTCGCTGTGTAAATTTTCAGGAAAATCGGTTCAGCTGTTTCAGAGTCTATAGGTAACGGACACACACACAAACACACACACACACAGACAAAGTTCCATTTATAAATAAATTTGAGATATCTACTGAATTGGTTTCCTGTCTGTGTGCAGACTTTAGATATGCTTATATTCTATTGCTTAACTACCTACAAATCTTTAGGCCCAAAAAAAACAAATTAGTAATTAAAATATTCGGAGGTAATAAAAAAAGAGTATTCCAATGTGTAAGCCTTCTTCTGCTTCTTCTTCTTCTTCTTCTTCTATGTGCCCTGTCCCTTTAGGACGTAGGCAATCATGGCTTTCCACGTCACCCTATCCCTGGTGGCTCTTAACACATCTTCTCCTGTTACACCATGCAACCCGCGTTCCATTATCTACTTCATTAGGTTCTTCAAATACATTGTTTGTTGCTTTCCTCTGTCTCTTTTTCCCTCTATCTGGCCTATTAGTATCAGGTTCTCCAAGCCCTCCTTCCTCACTGCATGTCCCAGGAACTTCAGTTGTCTCTTCCTGATGCTCACTATTAGTTTCCTTTTTGTTTCCATCATTTCTAAGACCTCATATTTGCTCACATACTCGATCCATGATATCCGCACCATCCTTCTGTAGAAACACATTTCAGTTGCTTCAAATCTTTTCTTCATCTTTCATGATATTTTCCAGCATTCACTGCCATGTTGAAGAACAGAGAAAACATAACAATCCAGTACTCTCTTCCTACGGATTTCCAATTCCAACACATTTAACAAGATAAACTATTTTCAGTAATATTTTCCTCGCTCTTAGCAAGGTTTCAGTCTTCACTGTCCATCCCGAACTCCTTTTCTGACATCTTTTTATACAAGCTAGTTAGGTCAATTACTCATCACTTCCTTCTAATCTTCAATGTCCTGTGATTGTCATATTATCAAAGTGCTATTTCCTTATAATGTATCATTATGTATCATAGAAATTTCAAATGTTTCTTTCTTATTTTTTGCATAAGTGTCTGCTCTCCTTGGGCTTCTTGACAAAATACAAAGGAGGATCTGTAACGTGGTTGATACTGACTTGGCAGACCGGCTGCAACCACTCACTCACCGGCGTGATGTGACTTCCCTGTGCCTCTTCTACAAGTACTTTCATAGCTTCAGTTCCGATGAACATAGATCACTGCTGCCGCCTAAGCAGGAATTTACACGAGATACTAGATTAGCAACTAGGTCCCACACTTTTACAGTTAAACAGATAAGAGGTAACCGTAAATTCTACTCCAACAGCTTCTTTTCTCGCGCTTCCTGCCTGTGGAACTCCCTTCCATAAGTCTGCTTTCCCGACAGCTACAATCTCCAGGTGTTTAAATGTAGGGTCAATAGATACCTCCTATCACACTAACTCCCAATTATTCTCAGAACACTCTCATCTACCCAACCCTCATTCTCGGTATCCTTACACGCCTATCACCCACCCTCTGACATTTCCTATATTTAACCATTCTCGGTATCCTTACCCGCCTATCACCCACCCTCTGACATCCTTTCTCCACTCTATGTAGCCCCCTGCGCAGTAGTGGCAGTGACATGCCTTGCTCGGGGTGAAACGCTTATAAAAAAAAATATCTCAAGTAATCATCTACGCAGATGACACCACAATTTATTCCCGCATCAGTAAGAAATCCGGCGGGGCGGACAAACCTAACCTCGCTGCTGATCTTGAGAGGGATCTGCAATCAGTGGTGGAATGGGGAAAGAAGTGAATTTCAATGCGTCTAAAACGATGCTGCTATCTAACAATCATCACAGGCAACCTCTCCTGCGTCCCATAAGCATGAACCAAGCGAGACTCCCTGAGAGAAATACACTTCGCCTCCTCGGCCTTACCATCTCTTTCGATCTCAAGTAGAACCATTACATTGAATCAGTAGCTAAATAGATTGCAAGGAAGGTTGGGCCACTGTGTCGGGCCGGTATGTTTTTTCCGCCCCAATCGATCCTGCACATATACAAATCAACCATCCGACCGAGTATGGAATACTGCTTTCATATATAGTCAGGCGCCACCGCTGTTCATCTCAGTGTTCTTGACAGGCTCCAAAGGAGAATCAGTAATGTGATAGATACCGATTTGGCGGCTCGACTCCAGCCGCTTTCTCATCGATGGAAATTGGCTTCCCAGTTCTATATATATTTTCATGGCTTCTGCTCACACGAACTTACGTCACTGGTGCCCCTGTCACGGGTGTTTACTCGTGCAACCAGGATGGCAAATGGGTCTCACCTATTCACAGATAGATCAACCAAATGCAGCCAATAATTCTACTCCATCAGCTTCTTTTCTCGCTCTTCTAGCCTGTAGAACTCTCTTCGATATTCTTGCTTTCCTGACGGCTACAACCTCCAGGAAATTAAATGCAATGTCAATACCCATCTCTTAATCACTTGACTCTAGTTCTTTCTACATCACCCTGTATATCTTTCCCTTTTCTCTACCCTTGCAACTGTCATCACACCTGTATTTCCATCTTTCTTTTACTCCTTTCTCTGTAACTGGTTCGTCTTTGTCTATACTCTCCTCCTATCTAATCTTTTACTCTTATGTAGCATCCCCCACATGCCCTGCGCATCAGTGGCGTACCGCCTTGCATGGGGTGAAATGATTAAAAAAAGAAACACTTCTGTAGAAACATTTTTGTTTCCTCAAGTCTCTTCTTCATTTGTGAGAATACTGTCCACCATTCACTGCTATAGAGGATGAGCGATATTACATTGTAATTCACCTCTCTTTTTTGTTTCTAATGAAGATTTTCGATTTCTTAATACGTTGCTTATCTTTAGTAAGGCATATTTCGATGATTCTTACTATTCTATTTTCTGTGTCACTTCAGAAGGAGAGTGATCATGGCTCTCCCCACATTTTCTGTCCTTTGTAGCTCATATGAAATTTTGTCTTTTCGCTATCTTCTTTATTCTTGTCCTGACAACTGTTTCCACAAGCTGTTTAGATAGGCTATGCGCTGTCTTACTCTGTCTCTTATGCCTTTAATATACCCTGTGAGTGTCAAATTTACTCAGCACTTTACTTATTATGTGACTCAGAAACTTCAACTCTCTTTTTCTGATGTTAAGAGTAAATGTTTCTTTCTTAGTTCAGTCCATTTAGAAGAGTACAGAACATAAAACGTTCAATGCCTTATTTAGTTCGATTTCAAACCTTTTCATTTCTACGGTGTTATTATTTAAAATTTTTTAAACGTCGTATAGCTTAAACTGGATCTTAAATATTTGTCGTTACCAAGTCTATAATTTCATTTCTTTTTGCGAAAGTGTTTGTTCTTGAAAGGTAAAAAAAAATAGTAAACCGAATCAATAAGAATTAGAGTTTTACAAAATAAAAATATTTCTGTTAAAATTCATTATGAGGAAATGTTTAAAGACAGCACATTTACTGGGGGATCACTTGCAAACGCTAAGCATTTATAATGACTGATCACAAAGGGTTCATAGAAAAATAGTCTGGGATCATTCGACGAAAAGGAAAGCTGAAAAAAGAAATGACAAAAATTGCTTTTTTTTTATTAGCCTGTAGAAGAAATTATTATTTTTAATTCTCACGCACATAAGTTTCTCATCGAAACGATAACTTGCATCTGACTTTGCGGGTGAATAGTTTAGATTTTAAGTTTATTTTTAAATATCCACTCAGCATTGCACTGTGTTAAAACAAGCATAATTTATTAAATATTCGTCGATATCGGCTCAGATCGAGAAATCGGAGAGCCGAGTTCGAATTCAAGATAAATTCGTTGCATTCACTTATGCGCACATACCCTTGGGAAAGGTATTAAGCACTCTCTTCTCCTCCCTCTAGTTATGAGGTAAATAGCAAGACATATTGAGTTCTATAGCTATGCTTGCCAACCAGTCTACCGCAGAAAGTAATGGCAACCTTCTGCGGGAAAATTTTCTACCCGGTCTGTCATTTTTTTTTCGAGACATGACCACCCAAGCGTGTATCACTTATGGCACTTAGTTATATAATGACTAGAAAACTTGTTAAAACTAAACGAGGACTTATTTTGAAATAATGAAAAACTAGCAGCCAAGAATTTATATTTCCATAAGACTGATTGCTAAATAAATATTAGAAATAAAACAACATTACAAATAATTCCAAGCTAATATTGAGATTAACATACATATTTTGAATTTCTAAGCGTAGTATGAAAGTGACACAAAGCTGAATGTTTGATCACCCAGTGAGGATCGAACACACTACTCAGTCGTAAATGATTTAGAGACAAACTGGCTAACCATTACCGTACGTGGAAGTATCTTAATGTAATAGGCGTAGCTTAGCTCCGTCCCCCTAACCTCATCGTTCTCAATAGAACATAGGCCTCGACGACACCTGGACATCAACGAGGTGGTCGTCGATGCTTCTGTAACTTGTCATTTTTTCAGGTAGAAGCGTTCATCCTACGCAAACTCTTATTCTTTGCAAGAAATCTGAATAGAGTTCCATAGGCGAGCACTGGGAGAAAGGAAACTGCTAGAATATAAGACGTGGCTATATTTAGTTGTAGCTAACCGTAACATAGTGAGACTTAGTTGATAATGTGTTAGCATCATTAACATTATGTAATAGAATCATTCAGGAACAGTTCCCTTGAAAATATTTGTAGAAACTACAAAGAGAAAATATGTCACAGAGGTGAGAACTGACTGATATCAAGAATCGACCACATTACAAACCCTTCCTTGTATTTCATTAAAAATCTCATGATATACAGTAGAAGCACGAGGTCAAATATGGCAGTAGTATGCGGACGAATGCTAGATTTATGAATGCATTTAATTTAAAACACGACACTTCCGATACAAGTCAACCATCCGTCCGTGCATGGAGTACTGCTGCCATTTATGGTCAGGTGCCCCTGCCGTTCTCCTCAGTGTTCTTGACAAGCTCCAAAGAAGAGTTTGTAATGTGATAGGTACTGATCTGGCGACTCGACTGCAGCCACTTTCCCATCGTCGAAATGTGGCCTCCCTCTGTCTCTTCTATAAATACTTTCATGGCTTCTGCTCGGATGAGCTTAAGTCACTGATGCCTCCTCAACAGGTGTTTACCCGTACAACCAGGCTGGCAACTGGGTCCCACCCATTCACAGTCAGGTTAGCCAAATGCAGACGACAATTCTACTCCTGCAGCTTCCTCTCTCGCACTTCCCGCCTGTGGAACTCGCTCCCGTATTCTTGCTTTCCTGACGGCTACAACCTCCAGAAATTTAAATGCAAAGTCAATACTCATCTACTAACACTGGACTCTAGCTCTCTCCCCTCCCCTGTATAACCTTCCCTTTCTCTCCGCCTATGTATCTGTCATTGCACCTGCTTTCTCAGCTTTCTATTGTTCCTTTCTAACTAGTTTGTACTCTTCATTCTTTTCTAATTAATCTTTTTTACATTTATGTAACCCCCTGCACATCAGTGGCGTTTCCGCCTTGCTCGGGGTGAAATGATTAAAAAAAAAAAAACAGACGCCTCTTTTTCACCGTTTGTAATGATTGAAACCTGTTCTCAGAAAGTCAAAGTTACATTTCGTTGATAGAATGAGAGAACGTATAACTCTTGTGGAGTAGGTTTTGCACTGAAGGTTATAACCATGCTAGTAATTCTACTGAACTCCAGTAGAAGTCTAAAGAACTCTCATGAACTTCCCAAGTAGTCCTTTCGTTAACTTCCTGTTAACTATTATTGATATAGGAGGGAGAGTCCATTGTCTGAGGAATAGGTGTGTTTCATCATAACAGAAGGAGAGTCCATTGTCTGAAGAATAGGCGTGTTTCACCATAACCTCTCATAAGTTTGGCTTTAGAGAAAACTGGAGGCTCTGTGTGCACTGAGCAAGTATAAATAACCCCAGGCCTCTCTCACCTCAAACAATTTGGCTTGCTGTGATCAACAGTAAGTAAAGCTTTGCTCAGAAATTCTCTTTCCTGTCATTTCATTTCAACCCTGCAACACAGTATCTAATGAGCGATATGAATATAAATCAGTTCATGGTCTCGCCATTCATTTTTAAACTAAATCACAACAAGGCTTACGTATCGATGGTTTTCAAAATAAACCCGCCCCTGAAAAAAACGCTAGAAAAGCCTTGTATCAGTCAAATATCATTCCAATCTTTTCATATATTTTCTTCTTGATTGCATCTGATTTCCTTAACTTCTTTTTCAACTGCACTGTTTTCTGTTCTGCATTTATTGCATTCATCTTTTTCAATTATATATCTACTTGATTAGTAATTTTATTTCCTTCAACAGTCAGTTAAGTGCCATACGTGATACACGCTTGGGTGATCATGTCTCGAAAGAGACATGACAGACTGGGCAGAAGATTATACCGCAGTAGGTTGCCATTGCTTACTGAGGTAGACTGGTTGCCAGTCAAGGCTATAGAACGCAATCTGTCCTGTTATTTAACCCTTAACTGGAAGGAATAGACGGATTAATACCTTTCCCAAGGGCATTTGAGCGTAAGTGCATGCAATGAATTCAGCTGGAATTTGAACTCAGCTCCCCGATTTCTCGTTCCGAGCCGATATACAATGCACCACAACGCACATCCTTCAACAGTATGTCGTCTAAATATATTTTGCTGTTATGAGGTACAATACTTAATTTTACCGCTTACTTTCATTTTTAGACTAAGAAATTTAACATTAGCGAAGCTGCCATCCTTTAACCTTCATAGACACCCGCTCTTAACCCCCATCGACATGGATCAGGCTCGTCTCCCTGAAAGTAAATCACTGTGCTTCCTCTAAATCTATCAGTCGACTTTAAGTGGAATGACTACATTGAATCCACAGCTAAATCTACTGCTAAGAAGGTTGGTTCACTGTGTACGGACAGGAAGATTTTCTCATCTCCATCTTGCACATATATAAATCTACCATCTGCCCGTGCATTGAATACCGCTGTCACATCTATTCGAGTGGCCCTGCTAGTCATCTCGGGGTTCTTGACAAAAGCCAACGGGGAATCTGCATTATAATTAATTGCGACCTGGTAGCGGAACTCATCAATAGCTAAATCGACTGCTAGTAAGGTTGGGTCACTGTGTCTGGCCAGGAAGTTTTTCCCACTTGAGTTCATCTTGCACATATACAAATCAACCCTCTGACCATATATTGAATACTGTTGTCATATCTGGTCGGGTGCCCCTGTCATTCATCTCAGGTTTTTCGAGAATCTATAACGTGAACGGTCCCGACCTGGTAGCTCGACTCTGGCCACTTTATCACCGGCGGGATGTGACTTCCCTTTGTCTATTCTACTAATGTTTTCATAGCTTCTGCTCTGACGAGCTTAACTCACTGATGCCTCTTCCACAAGAATTTACTCGAACAACTAGCCTGGCAACAAGGTCCCACTCTTTTACCATTTAATCAATTAAATACAGTAGCCACTTCTACTCCAGCAATTTCTTTTCTCGCACTTCCCGCCTGTGGAACTCCCTTCCGTATACTTGCTTCCCTGACGGCTAGAAACTCCAAGAATTCACATTCAATATCAATCCCCATCTCTTGTCCACCTGACTCGAGAATGACAAATAGATTTCGATATGTAAAGTCACAAGTTTATTCGCCTGAAGAAAGTAAACTTTGAATTCGAAACACGTGTTGTGACACAAATATCATTATGGACACTTCTGGAAGCGGCCGAAATGTGGTTCTACAGAAGGATGCTACGGATATCGTGGACTGAGCATACAAGCAACGACGAAGTGTTAGAAAGAATGGCAACAAAAAGGAAATTGATGCTGAGCATCAGGAAGAGACAACTGAAGTTCCTGGGACATGCAATGAGGAAGGAGAGCCTGGAGAACCTGATACTGACTGGACAGATAGAAGGAAGGAGAGACAGAGGAAGGCAGCGGATAACATATCTGCAGAGTCTGATCAGGTGGATGACGGAACGGGGGTTGCCAGGAGCAAACATACTAAGAGCCACAAGTGATAGAGAGACGTGGAGATCCATGATCGCCTACGTCCTGAAGGGACAGGGCACATAGAAGAAGAAGAAGAAGAATATATTATACAAAAAGCAACTAATAATAATAACAACAGGGTTTTAAGTATATATTAATAAATAGACATATTATACTCCGTCTATTGCACTATGCAATTATCAAGGGCTTAGGATATGTATATATATATATATATATATATATATATATATATATATATATATATAATATTTTTTTCAGAAATTATATCATGAAAATGTTATAATATCACTAGAAAAGTAGCTATTTTGTTTCGATACTACTTGTCTACTTGTGGCATATCAACTCATGAGGTTTCTTTCAAGTTGAAGGGTTTTCAAAGGTTAAAAACAATCCAAACGTTCTGAATCATAGAGGCATTGTTGCATAGACAGTACGGACTAATCAGCATAATGTAACTTTTAATTTTTTTTTTAATCGTATCACCCCGAGCAAGGCGGTAACACCACTGATGTGCAGGGGGCTACGTAATAGTGAAAGAATTGAAAAAGAGAAAGCCGGAAACCACATCCTAACCAGGGAACAAGGGATGAGCCTCTTAACCTGTTCAGTAGACGAGGGTGGAGTGTGAACCGGGCGATAGATAGATCTATCTACTCCAATTGAAAAAAAGCGAGAAGATTGGAAAAGAGAAAGCCGGAAACCACATCCTAAACAGGGAACAAGGGATGAGCCGCTTAACCTGTTCAATATACGTGGGTGGAGTGTGAACCGGGCGATAGATAGATCTATCTACTCCAATTCACATTTGAAGAATATGTGAGCAAACTCACAAAACAATTTTTGAGAGCATTAATATTAATATTTGATTAAATTGAGATCAGCATTATTAATCGACTATTAGGTTCACTTTATTTTTATTGCGAATTTTAAATTCTAAATTTAACAAAAAATTATTAGATTTAGAAAGTTATTTATATATTAAACGAGGAAAAGACATGAACACACACATATAAACCTACAAACTTTCACACATAGACAAAGAGACAAACAGACGAGTATACACACATACACTGGCAAACAGGCACATATACAGTTTTATATACGCACACACATATATATATACACAAATTTCAAAATTTTGTTTTCATCGACTTGTTAGTCTGTTGGATTTTCAAGTTAGGTTTGGAAAATAGACTGCAGCGGCTACAGTATTGGATACAAGTAAGCACTTTTTAAGAATAGTGTTTCTTTGGATATGGAATATTATTTCATCCATACCTGCCCTATACTTGGTCATATATATATATATATATATATATATATATATATATATATATATATATTATCCTATTTATATATATATTATCCTATTTATATATATATTATCCTATTTATATATTATCCTATTTATATAAGAAATCAAAGGGGCGTCATTCATAATTATTAAAAGTATATATATATATATATATATATATATATATATATATATATATATATATTGAGAGGGCGCCTGTCAATGTTGTTATGTCTGTGTATGTGTTGTGCTTTTATTTCTGTTAATATTTCTACAGATGCATATTCGTAACATGAAATAAAACGCCTCTGCTTACATACGGATAAATAAAAATAGTCTTCAAAATTCTGGAGGCTTTTCCTGTTTCTTGTCGATCGAATTCTACCGAAATGAATGAATGGTGAATCTATAATGTTTTTTTTTTATATGCACTGAATGAAGAAAATATGAATTTTTCTGCAGAATTATTACGATGCATTTTTTCTTCGCATTGCCATTTTTTGGTTCATAAATGATAACGCTTGATTGTTTTTGTTTTTTAACTTTTATTTCTTTCCACACTGCTTTTGGTTTTATTCAGTTTTTATTTTTTTATTCTTAGAATAAATTTGTTTTTAAAAAACTCGTGTCGACAGAATTGTCAGTTTACACTTACAATTAGGATATGCGTTGGGGTGCAGTGGATATCCGCTTGGAACAAAAAAGCGGAAAGCCGCGTTCGAATTCCAGTTGAATACTTTGCTTTCATTTACGCGGAAATACCCTCAAGTTATAAGTTAACTAACAGGACTGATTCCGTTCTATAGCCTTGTCTGGCAACACGTCTACCGCACAAAGTAATGTCAACTTACTACGAGATAATCTTCGGCCCAGTTAGTCATATCTCTTTCGAGACATGATCGCCCAAGCGCGTATCACTTACAATTATATTTTTCAGTTCGTACTTAAAACGTTTCAACTTTCTAGATAGATCTTCTATTGTCACAATGTGAGATATTCAATAACAAATTGATGGAAACATGAACAAGAACAAAAAATGAAGATGAAGATACATAAACAAGAATTCTAAATGAAATCGAATTCATTACACAACCCAAACGTGAATTAAAATATATATATATATATAAAAACACCTAATGAGCCAGACGGAACTATCTAGGTTTCACCTAAACGGATCGTCAGGGAAAGCTTTCCCTGAAGATTCGTTAAGGTGAAACCTAGGTAGGTTTGTCTGGCTCATAAGGTGTTTATTTATTTATTTCGCTCTGCCTCTGTATTGAGAACTTTCTGTTAGTTGATTACTCGTATCTGTCTTTTTTTTTCTTTGGGCTTCGTGCTGATCTCGATCTGAACCCGTTTGACGGATGTTCATGTACTAAACTCTTTCTTTTTTTAAAAGCATTTTTCCTTATTTCGATAGTTTTCGAGGAAGGTTTTTCGACACGAATTTAATTTTTACAATCTCAATTATATATATATATATAAATTAAAAAAGGATTAATTCAATGATGTTGAATGACCATTTCGATGTGAAAATCCCCACGGGGGATAACACATCACCTCAGCAACCGAAAAATCCTTTCAGAAATTTTTCGGTTGCTGAGGTGATGTGTTATCCCCCGTGGGGATTTTCACATCGAAATGGTCATTCAACATCATTGAATTAATCCTTTTTTAATTTATATTTGCTCTGTAATATTTTATTACATGGAGCTCTCTTCCTGTATCATTTTTTAATATTAAAATAAAATTTTTAATATTAATTAGGATCGAGTTTTTGGAATTTACCTTCCTGCTTTTTTCACTTGGATTAAAGTATCTGAATTAATATATATATATATATATATATATATATATATATTAATTCAGATACTTTAATCCAAGTGAAAAAAGCAGGAAGGTAAATTCCAAAAACTCGATCCTAATTAATATTAAAAATTTTATTCCTGCCGAATGACACACATTTTCCTAACAAAAGTTATCGTAAATAATCAAGCCGGGAGAAATAAATATATAAATACTAGCAGTATAGCCCGGCATTGCTCAGGTGTAATAAAAGCTTTAAAACTAATCCATGGTCCTGGAGCACAGACACTTTGGACGAAAGACTAAAAAGCAATAGTTGTTTCCAGTTAAAGCGAAACTGTAGACCGAAAGTAAAATGAATGTATGTACGTCAAATGATACAATTTACTCCTCTGAGCAAATGGTATCATGGCTGAGACTAAGAACTACAATTATACCTACTTAGAGCCAAATCCGAAGCAAAAACAAAAATAAAAGGACTGAAAAATACAGACATATAGGCAGATAAACAGACACACACACAAACATCTTGCCTCTTATATATATATATTATCGATTTTCTGCACTATTGTAAGAAATGCAACCTTGAAACTTCTGAATATCGTTTCTTATGTCTTTGTCTATGAGTGTATCAAATTTGATTAAAATCAGACCACTCCTTCTATAACCCGATTTTTTTCGATTATCAATTTTCGATATTTATCGGGGGTACCTCGACACAAAACCTACCTAAGAACACTCGCAGACGCTTATAGTACAACTGTGTAAATTTTCAAGAAAATCGGTTCAGCCGTTTAGGAGTCTCTAGGTAACGGACACACACACACAGACACACACACACACAGATACACATGTAGGTACACACACACACACACACATACACACACACAGACAAAGTTCCATTCATAAATAAGTTTAGATACTGTTGGTTTAATAGCAGAATATCTACTTAAATTCGAGTATTGACTAGAAATAATGTTCAAACAAATAATTTCAATATGTCGGTTGTTAAACCATTTCGTTAATCTTCGGGATTTTCCGTAACATTATATATATATGTGTGTGTGTGTGTGTGTGTCTGTCTGTCTGTCTGTCTGTCTGTGTGTCTGTGTGTTTGTGTGTGTGTGTTTGTGTGTGTGTGTGTGTCTGTGTCTGTCTGTCTGTCTGTCTGTGTGTCTGTGTGTTTGTGTGTGTGTGTGTGTGTGTGTGTATTAGATTTAAAATTCTTAGCGTCTCTCTTTCGTTCGTGCGTATGTCTAGTCGCATAAACATAGTTTTTCCCTAGAATTTCTTATATGTATGCGATAAATGTAACATCTGGAATTCAACGTCTAATACTCAATAACAATATTTAACATATAACAGCTAGAATTATATCATCGTCACTGGTGGGAATTTGATATTTTCCGGGAACAATAAACGGTCAGTTAAGTACAATTGGTGATCCGCGCTTGGGCGATCATGTTTCGGAAAACACATGACAGTTTGGGCAGATTATTTTCATGTAATATGTTACCATTACTTTCTGCAGTAGACTGGTTAGCAACCAAGACTACAGAACCCAATCTGTCCTCATATTTAACCCATACCAAGTGGGAGAAGAGATGGATTCATACCTTTCTCAAGGTTATTTGTGCGTAGGTGAATACAACGTATTCAACTAGAATTCGAACTCGGCTTTCCGATTTCTCTATCTGTGCCGATATCCACCACACCTCAACGCACATCCTATGAACAGTACAACTCTGAAAGAAACCCCATGATTTGAACGTCTTTTGTCGTGGTGATTGCCAGAGTGTATTTTCTTTTAATCGTGTCATTCCTCTGCCACTATAGCGCAGGGGGTTACATAGAGCGATTGGGTATAGGAGATGTCAGAAGGAGGGTGATAGACGAGTTTAGATGTACATAGGGAGAGAGTTGGAGAGAGTGGGTGTGAGTTAGTGTGTTAGGAGGTGTCTATTGGCCCTACATTTAAACTCCTGGAGGTTGTAGCCGTCGGGGAAGCAAGTATGCGGTAGGGAATTCCACAGTCGGGAAGTGCGAGGAAAGAAGCTGTTGGAGTAGAAATTGCGGTTACATTTCATCAGTTTCACTGTAAAAGGGTGGGACCTAGTTGTCAATCTAGTATCTCGTGCAAATTCACATCTAGGGGGCACCAGTGATTTAAGTTCGTCAGAGCAGAAGCCATCAAAGTATTTATAGAAGAGGCACAGGGAAGCCATGTCACGCAGGTGAGAGAGTGACTGCAGGTGGTCAGCCCAGTCGGTATCAATCACATTACAAATTCTTCGCTGTATTTTGTCAAGAACCCCGAGGAGAATAGCAGGGGCACCCGACCAGATGTGGCAGCAGTACTCAATACACAGACGGATGGTAGATTTATATAAGTGCAGGACAGATTCAGACGGAAAGAATTTCCGGGTCCTGCACAGAGAGCCGACTTTCATAGCAGCGGATTTAGTAATTGATTCGACGTAGTCATTCCACTTGAGGTCCGCTGAGAGTGTCAGGCCAAGCAGGCGTAGAGTTTTACTCTCTGGGAGGCTAGCCTGGTCCATGCTAATGGGACGGAGGTGCGGTTGTCTGTGGTGGTTAATTGTCAGCAGCTTCGTTTTGGAAGAATTGAATTTTACGAGCCATTTCTTACCCCAATCCACCACGGATTGGAGGTCCTTTTCAAGTTCGGCAGCGAGGTTCGCTTGTCACCAACACCAGATTTTTGATCGAGGCGAGAGTAAACTGTGGTATCATCGACGTACATGCCTACTTGTGATCTTATGGCATCGGGAAGATCACTGATGTAGATTAGAAAGAGCGTAGGACCTAGGATAGAGCCTTGGGGGATACCCGCGTTTGTAGGTTAGTTCTGGGAGGCATGTCCGTTTAATACCACCTTCAGTGTGCGGTTAGAGAGGAATGACTGGATTAAGTCCAACAAAATTCCAGTTATGCCATAGCTTCGCAGTTTCCGTAGAAGGCCGGCATGCCATACTCTGTCGAATGCTTTAGAGATATCCAAGGCGACGGTTCGGGCTTCACCATTTTTGTCGAGAGCCTGGTATATATACTCGGTGATTTTCGTTAGCATGTCAGCAGTGGACCTGGTGAAGCGGAAGCCATACTCTTTGTCCGAGAGGAGCCCGTGGGCTGTGAGATGCCGAACGACCCCGGCATTGATAATGGCTTCGAACACTTTACCGAAGATCGGAAGAAGGCTGATAGGGTGGTAATTTGCGGGGTCCGAGGGTTCACCAGTGTTCTTGAATATTGGAACCACAGAAGAAGACTTCCAACAGGCAGGAAAGCAGGAGGAAGATAGGCAGAGGTTGTAGAGCTTAGAAAGGATAGAGGAGAGTTCAGGGGCACAATTCCTCAAGACTATGATTGGGATTCCATCTCCACCACTCTCTTTATGAGGGTCCAGTTTCGAGATTATGCTAGAAATCAGCGAGGGCGTGATGTGGACGTCATTCAATTGGGCCTCAGTTCTAGATGGGAAGTCGGGTGTATGGATTCCAGACGAATCCAGACTCGAATTGGTCGAGAATCTACGGGCAAAGCATTCAGCCTTGTCCGCTGAGGAGGTGAGGACCTGAAACTCGTTGATTAGTGGGGGTAGATATAAAGTTTAGATTATGGTAGAATTTGCTATCTTTCAAAAAGATGCGGCATCAATATTTTCTCGGTTCCAAAAAGGCAGAAAATGTCTTAATCAGATGACCAGTTCTTTATGCGACACTAATGGCTGGTTTCTCTGGCAGCATCTTCTCTTCTGCCTTTCAACTGTCTGTTTTTGACAAGACTCTCAGACTACTAAGAATAAAGGACGTAGACGTACACATATGTGTACGTCTACGTCTTTTATTCGTTTAATATCAAAATAACTTTATAGTAATCTAAATCAAAAACTTTATAGTATTTTAAATTTAATGCTTTGTTATAGTAATCTAAATCAAATGTTTTGATAAACTTAGAAATTAAAATTCGTAATAAAAATAAAGGAAAGTGAATGTAATAGTCGATGAATAATGCTGATTGCTATTTTAATCAAATATTAATATTAATACCCTAATAAATTGTTTTTAGAGTCTGTTCTCGTATTCTTCAAATCAGAAATTACTTTATTTTTATTGGTCCAATCTGCCTGTGTAACAGTTTACCCCTGATTAAGAGGCTCTGGCTCATATTGAACCTTTTAAAACTACAACTTGAAATAAACCTAATCACGTGATAAGACACAGTGTTGAATCAAAATGGCTACTTTTGTTGTCATTTTATGATATTCATGTTATAAATTCTAAAATAATTATATATTTATTCTATCGTAAGTTTATAATAAAAATCTAGTTTACTGAATCACAGGAACCATTGTGTTTTGGTAATATCTTATTAGCACTTCATCAGGCAGACGATACCCACATGGGTATCAACAAAATAACATTTTGATTAAACTGTCTTCCCACGAAACGCAAAATATCGCAAAGTACGGACGCAATATTTATTTTAATGTTTAGGTAAATTTTAAGCCTATATAAACCCACCCCGTACTAATATTAAACCAGTTACGTTTTCCCACACTCTCTTATAGTATTTATGTATAAAGACTTTCGTATTTATTAAAGTATATAGTAAAGAATTTCGGTTGGACATGACTGTGCACACTCGTAAAATACTGTAGGCACTTATTGCACAAGTACTAAAATAACATAAGTTACGTAACCTTACGTTATCTAAAAAGTATGAAAGAGACACGTAAGTGATAAAAAAAACTTCTTTTGCTACGTAAAAATTTAGTAAGATTGATAAATGATTAAGCATTACAGTGAGTCGTGTACGGTCTCTCATAGGTACAGACTACCCGAGAAGACGAGACCTATTGTTTTCGCCAGCCGGTGACCTACTTTCTGTGAGTTTTTTTTTTTTTTTTGTAAGATGTTGCAATATGCTTTATAATTTTGATGATTTTTACTGTTTTTAGAATATGAGAATATTAGAATATGGGAATATGAGAATATAACTATTTTACTCTTAACTACATTAAAGTAACGAATTTAATGATATTCGATTTTCCCGTTGATTCTTCATTATTTTAGGTATATATTAATTCTAAATATCCCACTTCATACTAATATTAACCGAACCTCTATCTGTATTACTCTTCCCCACACTCTTATATAGTATTCCATGTATAAAGACTTTCGTATTTATGAAAATATATAGTAAAATGTCGGTTTACAGTACAGTAATAACTGTTTCACATGAGCCTACACACGCGTAAAGTACTCAAAACGTCTCACTCCCTGTAACATATCCAGGGGTTTTACATCCCCCACAGTGGCAAGCATCTCTCGTTGTGTTTTAGGCTCACTACCAAAAGACTTAGAAGAAAGAGTGCGCTTTTTAGTTCTCTTGAGACTTATAACAAAGCAAAAAGTCACGAGAAAATCACTTAGTACTTTCAACCGCAGAAAGCAATGGCAACCTCCTGGGGGATAACCTTCTGCCCAGTCAGTCATGTCTCTTTTGAGACATGATTGCCCAAAGCGTGAATCACGTATGGCACTTAACTAACTTTCAATTTAGTTACAGAACGCGGCGTGAACTCTAGAAAAATTCTGTTTCATGGCCAATCAGCTTCCACGATTCTTCTTCTTCTTCTTCTTCTTCTTCTTCTTCTTCTTCTTCTTCTTCTTCTATGTGCCCTGTCCCTTCAGGACGTAGGCGATCATGGTTCTCCACGTCTCCCTATCCCTTGTGGCTCCTATTATGTTTGTACCCGTTACTCCTGTCAACACCCGTTCCGTCAACCACCTGATCAGGCCCTGCAAATATGTTATTCGCTGCCTTCCTCTGTCTCTCTTTCCTTCTATCTGGCCAGTCAGTATCAGGTTCTCCAAGCTCCCCTTCCTCATTGCGTGTCCCAGGAATTTCAGTTGTCTCTTCCTGATGCTCAGTATCAATTTCCTTTTTCTTGCCATTCTTTCCAATACCTCATCGTTGCTTGCATGCTCAGTCCACGATATCCGCAACATCCCTCTGTAAAACCACATTTCCGCTGTTTCCAGTTTTGTCCTCATTTTGGATAATATTGTCCAGCATTCACTGCCGTATTAAAAAAATGACATCACGTAGCAGTCCAACACTCTTTTCTTTGTTTCCAGTGAGATTTTCCTGTGTGTTAGTACTTTGCTCAGTTTCTTGAACGCGTCCTTTGCCATGCCAATTCACCTTCGGATCTCAGTGCCGCACTTTCCATCTCCAGTTAGGACACTTCCTAGGTATTTAAATTTTTGTACTTGCTTGATTCTGGTATTTCCCACATTTATTTGGCATTTGGGGTTGCACCTTTTGCTGATGACCATGCACTCAGTTTTCTTGAAGTTTATTTGTAGTCCTTTTTTGTCACTCTCCACCGCTACCTTCTGTAGGAGGTCTTGTAGTTTTCTTTCCGTGTCCGCAATCAGCACTGTATCGTCTGCGTACCTTATGTTGTTCAAGTTGTATCCTCCAACAACAAATCCTGGCGTGTTATCTAGGGTCCTCAAGATATTCTCGCTGTACAGGTTGAACAAAGCCGGTGAAAAGACATATCCTTGTCTTACGCCTCCTTCTATCTTTGTAATTTATGACAACTCTAAAAGAAACCACATTTCAAAATCGCCACCTAAAAATGATGCAACTCTAAACAATTCTAAACCTATCCCCCTGTTCATACTCCGATCGATTGTCTCAAAAAATAAAACAACATCAGAAGACAACGTAGCTCATCGTCAAAATCAAATAAATAAAAGAAAAAAAAGTTAGACAAATCTGCAATTTAGGGGAAGAATTGTGTTGGGTTTCGAGGTAGAAGGCAGAAAAAGAAAACTTAAATGAAACCCACAAAAATCAAACTTAACATATCTGCTCAATTTTAATGACTATAATTCAAAAGACTTTGAAAAACCACAAATCTTCCCAACGAAAAAAGGCTGCGATCAGAACAGGAAGCCCAACAAATGTGGGTAAAGCTAGAAGAGGCAAATGACGCCTTCGGTATATTCCCTCCCCTGATTTTAAAAACTTAAATCGATTTTGCTCGGGGAAACTTCCTCTTTTTTGTTTACACATCTCTGTACAGATTTCCGAAATTAACGTTCCCCTGGAACATTTGTGCCCTGTCTCTAGACGGCAATATCAAAAGGGAGATCAGCCAATGTTCAATGGGAAAGGTCATCGGTGTCCTTATCCCGGCGATGTTCAATGCGAAAGAGCAATTCTAATTGGTCTGATAATACCTATTTGGTTGACTAGCGAAAATGTTCGGGGGAATGAAGTTAAAGTATTGCAGGAGGAATGACTGCTCGCGAACTTCAGCGTCTCGGATTGCTTGTTTGTTTTATACCGTTAACCCGGTTTCCAAACGCAACGGTGAATGTTTTCTGCTAGGAGGTTCAATTGTATTCAGTATATTTTGATGGGCGCTCGTGAGGTGTTTCCTGATTATTGAGTAAGTCGTTGGATGTCAACCGGACTGCCCTCGCAGATCCGGTTGACAGTCTTTGCTTGCTGGATATTATCTTAAAAGATAAGGCTCTTCGTGCTGTTCGGGTTTGTCATGTGCCTAATGAGCATGCTGAGCAGCCTGATTAGTTTGTGTGTTCTAAATACCTCGATCGAGTTCTAGCTAAGAAAGTCGATGTACCGCTTTTAGGTTGTTATCGTAATCGACTCATTCTAATTAAGTTAGTCGCACAAACGGCATATGAAACTGATGTAATGAATATGTAATGAATATGCTTACCACTTGGTTCCTCCTTACAGTAATGTGATTAGCTGGTGTCAGCCATAAATACAGACAAAGGCGAGGACACATAGAGGTCTACGTCCAAAGGTCTACAGGTCTTCGTTTAGGAATCTACGTCTATAGGTCTACGACTATTGGTCTACGTCTATTGACTACGCCTAAGTTTCAAGACATGGCATAAGTTGAGTACCGTCCATTGCGTCTAAGTACTACATTTTCTGCTCGGTTACATTTGCCTAAACCGCTTAACTAACCTGAATGATATATATATATATATATATATATATATATATATATATATATATATGTATATATATATATATATATATATATATACTTTTCCAGGACATATCAGAAACAAAAGTTGATCGGGTGATTAAATGTGGTAGTGGGGAAGAGTACCTGAGTAACTAGGGCAGAGCTGGCCATCATTCTTATAAAGAAGGATCAAGCTCTTGAAGTTAGGTCTAGATTAAAAAGAATGTTTTCTGAGGCAACGAATATGACCGTTGAACTGCGTGCTGGATAACTTGGAAAGTTATATAGATAGGCATATCGCGTGCGTCACATAACCGGAAACACATAGACATTTCCATATTTGTTTTTATAATCGTTTCACCTCAATCAAGGCAGGACCACCATTAATGCAGTGAGAGCAAAAAGCATGTGTATATATTTATTGTATGCATGTGTGTGTACATCTGCAAGATTTTGAACAACTCTTGTATTGCAGGGTTATGGTTAAATACTGTAATCCATCTTGCACATATACAAATCAACCGTTTGACCGTGCATGGAATACTGTGTCATATCTGGTCAGGCGCTCCTGCTGCTCATCTCAGAGTTCTCGACAGGCTTCAAAGGAGAATATGTAATGAGATAGGTCCCGACCGGCAGCTCGACTCCAGCCACTTTCACATCGGCGGGATGTGGCTTTCCTCTGTCTATTCTACAAATATTTTCATGGTTTCTGCTCCGAAGAACTTAGGTCACTGGTGCCCCTTCCATGAGAATTTACTCGGGCAACCAGACTGGCATCATGGTCTCACCCTTTTACAATTAGATTAATTAAATGCAGGCGACAGTTCGACTCCAGTAGCTTCTTTTCTCGCACTTCCCGCCTGTGGAACTTTCTTTCATATACTTGCTTTCCTGACGACTATAACCTCCAAAAATTTCAATGCAAAATCAATTCCCATCTCTTATCCACTTAACTCCAGCCCTTTCCACATCACCCTGTATATCTTGTTCTTTTCATTTCTCTCTACCTTCGTAACTGTCTTCACTCCTATGTTCATATCCTTCCCTTGCCCTTTCTCTTTCTCCTCCTGTAGCTGGTTCGTCTTTGTCTTCACTTCTTTTTCTGTCTAAAACTTTAACTCTCTTATGTAGCACCCTGCCCATCAGTGGCGATACAGCTTTACTTGGAGTGAAATGATTAATTAACTTTTTTTTAAAATAAAGTTGAAATTCACACCATATATTTTCTCACAAAAGTATCTTTATAAATATAGGTTGTTTAATCACAGTTTTTTAAATGCATTGATTTGCATTTACAAAATCTGACATCGTGCCTATTAATCTAATGTCTATTTACGAATCAGAACTTCGTTCTCAAATACAATTTATCGAAGTTATAAATTTCCGTAAAATAGCTTGCAGCTTGCTTTATTTATAATAATTTATCATACTTTATCTATCACAAGACTTTCTATGTATACTTTATCTATTTACGAATCAGAAATTCGTTCTCAAATGCAAGTTATCGAAGTTATAAATTTCCGTAAAATAGCTTGCAGCTTGCTTTATTTATGTCATTGCATCATTGACCGACGTTGCCCGTGCAACTCAGAAGATTCTTTAATTAGATTATTAATGCAGCGTGTTGGGATTTCCGAGCGCTTGTAGTCGCCGCCTCACTTTAAAACTCAGTTATATAAAAAATACTTATATCAGAAATTGTTGTTTAAAAATTGTTAAAAAATTCTATTAAAAAATCTATTTTCTTTTGTTTTGCTTAAACGTGATTTGATGTTTTGTGTGACATTGTAAACAACATGGCGTTTGTTTTTGTTTCAAAATTAGGGGAAAAATATTTACATCTTTTATTGACTAAATGAATTTCAGAAATTTTCGAAAAATATTTAAAAATGTAGACATTTCATTTTAGTGGAAAAAGTTACATTAATTTTATTCGAATTACAGACAGTTAATTTCCTGCATTAAATATCTAGCGAAAAAAGCAGCTTTATTTTTTTTTAATTTTATTTTCTGAAGTATGAAAAAAAAAGACTTAAAAAATTAAATTGTTTCAAAATTACAAGGGAAAATATTTACATTTTTGTTGACTAAATGAATTTCAGAAATTTTCGAAGAATAATTAAAAATGTAGACATTTAATTTTAGAGGAAAAAGTTACATTAATGCCACACGAATTACAGGCAGTTGATTTCCTGCATGAAATATTTAGCGAAAAAAAAGCTTTATTTATTTTTTTTTTTTCTGAAGTATGAAATATTAAATCTGGAAAAAAAAATACTTAAATAATTAACCATTGGCACATTTTTTTTACATATTTTGTTTTTTGTTTTTGTTTGAAAAAAAATTATTTTTTAAATATTTCTTTCGTTTCAAATTTACGGGGAAAAATTTTCACATTATTTTTTTGACCAAATGAATTTTCAAAACGTCAGAATAAAAATTAAATATAAAGGCTCATTTTTTTTTAGTTGCGTTTGACACGTGTGATTTGATTTCTGTGACGTAATCTATCAACCATCTTAGATCTAAGATGTTTTACGGAGCAAATGTAAACAATCGGCTCCATTTGCCAAAAAGTGCGAAAGGTAAAAATTGCTGAACTTAAAATCAAAAAGTGTGTGTCGACTTGGCTTCCCTGTAGATATGTGTCCCTAGAAAGTTTGAATTGCGTAGCTTAAAAAATGTAGGCGTGCATAGATTACAGTCACACACACAGACTCACAGATTGCCTTTTATATATAGAGATAACTTATAATAATTTATCATCAGTCAGTTAAGTGCCATACGTGATACACGCTTGGGCGATCATGTCTCGAAAGAGACGTGACTGACTGGGCAGTTGATTATTCCGCAGTAGGTTGCCATTGCTTTCTGCGGTAGATTGGTTGCCAGCCAAGGCTATAGAACCCAATCTGTTCTGTTATTTAACCCATAACTAGAGGGAAGAGACGGATTAATACGTTTCCCAGGGGTATTTGCGCGTAAGTGAATGCAAGGAATTCAACTGGAATTCGAACTCGCCTCCCCGATTTCTCGTTCCGAGTCGATATTCACTGCACCACAACGCAAATTTATCATACTTTATCTATTATAAAACTTTATATATTTACTTTAACTATTTACGAATCCGAAATTCATTTTCAAATGCAAGTTAGCGAAGTTATAAATCTCCGTAAAATAGCTTGCAGCTTCCTTTTATTTATGTCATTTTACACTTTGCTATTCTTACGCTGAATCAAAAAATACCAAGCGAAAGAATTTGAACCATAATTATTTATTCCTTGCATAAGACTTTATTGCCTATAGATCAATACCGAAATTTTATGGCAAAATATGGTCGCGTGTAAAATATTTATTTCGGCTCACTTACTTAGGCTATTTCGCTAAAAGTCTCCAGATACCAAGTGAAGTAAGAATGGATATTAATAAAGCTTAGACCAAAACCGCTCCGGTTTGGTGCTAGGTTGCTTCTGGTGTTATTTACAAATCGGCACATCTATCTATCTATCTATCTATCTATCTATCTATCTATCTATCTATCTATCTATCTATCTATCTATCTATCTATCAATCTATCTATCTAAATCTGCTCATATCTATCTATCTATCAATCTATCTAAATCTGCTCATATCTATCTATCTATCAATCTATCTATCTATCTATCTATCCCAATCTGCTCATCTATCTATCTATCTATCTATCTATCTATCTATCTATCTATCTATCTATGTATCTACACTCATGATCAAAAATTTAAGACCACTTAAAAATTTTTTTAAATAATTTTTTTTTAGACATAGATTTTAAACTCCTCCCACTTAAGGTTACCAATACTACAATCTAAAAGATTATGGAAACAAAAGGCTCTATTCCAAACATTTTATTGAGAAATTTACATTTTTATAAAATGAGGCGATTTACGCATGATCAAAATTATAAGACCAGGGGTATAAATTTTTAGATCTATGGTAATTCCAATGTTTTTAGTCCATTTAGAGATTAGCAATCACTGCGTAAATGTGTTACCATGCCTAAAGCAAGCAAACTTACCGAAGTTGAGCGTTCTCGAATTCTAGAATTCCATAAGCAAGGTTTGTCACAGCGGGCGATCGCAGCTAAGGTAAATCGCAGTAAAACTGTGATTTGCAACTTTCTAAAAACAGTGAGAATTACGGAAAAGCAAAATCCTCTGGTAGGCCCCAAAAAATTTCTCCAGCATTGAGTAAGAGAATAAGACGGGTTGTTATGAAAGAGGCGGGACTTTCTTCTAGTCAAATATAAGGCATAAGTAAATAAGGCAGTCACAGATGCTGATTGCAGTCCCGTAACCTTCAGACGGCACTCATGACAAAAAGGCATGGTTACAAAATACGACACAAAGAATTGATGGAAATGATAGGCAACCTCGACATTTTCGGCAAAGACATAAGAATAATCAAGAATCTCTACTGGCAGCAAACGGCCTGCATACGGACAGGTAACGACCTCAGTAGATACACAAAGATAGAAAAAGGCGTAAGACAAGGATGTGTCTTTTCACCGGATTTGTTCAACCTATACAGCGAGAATATTTTGAGGACCCTAGATGAGATACCAAGATTTGTTATTGGAGGCCACAACCTGAACAAGATAAGATACGCGGACGATACAGTACTGATTGCGGACACGGAAAAGAAACTGCAAGATCTCATACAGAAAGTAGCAGTGGAGAGTGACAAGAAGGGACTACAAATAAACTTTAAGAAAACTGAGTGCATGGTCATCAGCAAAAGATACAACCCAAAATGCCAAATACAGGTGGGGGATAACAGAATTAAACAAGTCCAAGAATTTAAGTACCTAGGAAGTGTTCTAACAGGAGATGGAAAGTGCGACACGGACATCCGAAGGCGAATTGGCATGGCAAAGGACGCGTATGTGTGGGATTTCCTCTGACAACCACTCCACACAAACGTCGCTGAGGAAGAATAAAATATAAGTTTATATATTTATATATTTATTGTTCATAATTAAATATAAGTTTATATATTTATATATTGGTTGTTCGTAGTTTGTCTTGAGGACGAGGCATTATATTTTATATGTAAATTTAGTGCGCAGTGACTTGCTGTGTTTTTTTTAAAAAGATGGATAACGGACCTGGATGCTATCTGTGAGGACGCTCGTCGATCGTCGTAACAAACAACATCAAAAAAAGTAAGTGATCTTTGGTTTTATATTGTGTGTACTGGCGAATTGGCATGGCAAAGGACGCGTTCCAGAAGATGAGCAAAATACTAACACACAGGAAAATCTCAATAGAAACGAAGAAAAGAGTGCTAGACTGCTACGTGATGTCAGTTCTTCAATACGGCTGTGAATGCTGGACAATATCATCGAAAATGAGGACAAAATTGGAAGCGGCCGAAATGTGGTTCTACAGAAGGATGCTACGGATATCGTGGACTGAGCATACAAGCAACGACGAAGTGTTAGAAAGAATGGCAACAAAAAGGAAATTGATGCTGAGCATCAGGAAGAGACAACTGAAGTTCCTGGGACATGCAATGAGGAAGGAGAGCCTGGAGAACCTGATACTGACTGGACAGATAGAAGGAAGGAGAGACAGAGGAAGGCAGCGGATAACATATTTGCAGGGTCTGATCAGGTGGATGACGGAACGGGGGTTGCCAGGAGGAATAATTAAATATAAGTTTATATATTTATATATTGGTTGTTCGTAGTTTGTCTTGAGGACGAGGCATTATATTTCATATGTAAATTTAGTGCGCAGTGACTTGCTGTGTTTTTTTTTTAAAAGAT